>CM052653.1:704789-720156 GCA_028533165.1 Leontopithecus rosalia | reverse complement strand
CATCTGACACACAGTTACTGTATTTCTCAAGGATGACAGTCGTACCTTGTCTGTTCTCTAACATTTGACATATAGTAACTTACTGTATTTTGTCCAGTTCTCTGCTTGTTCACACTGGGAGGTTAATTCCCAATTCTGTTACTCTTTCTTGTCCAGAAATGGAAGTCTTGCCTCCGGTTTTAAATCCCAAAGTTTCTGTGAGACTTCACATATGAGTTGGAGCTTTGCTCACTGAACTCCTTGGATAGCTCTGACATTTGAGAACTTTAACAAAAGTCAGAACACTTTTCCATCCATTATTATCTACAAACCTGTAGAGAGATGGTCGAGTAAGTCCCATTTTACGTGCAACTGAGGCTTCAAACTTCAAGAAACTTGCTCAAAGTAGCCTAATTAATAAATGGAAGAGGCAGGACATGATATCAGGTCTCGTGTTCTGCAGTGCCTGCATCTGAATCCTGAATCCCTAACACTTCTCAAACTTCTCTGTGAAATACCCAGAAAAACAGCAAAGTGAGGTCATACCTTCCCAAGGCCTCAGGCCAAGTGGTCTGCCTCTAGCATGGACGCGTTTTCGAAATGTCACATTTTATCTTTTAGTACCATGTGCTCTGTCAGCGCTCATCAGCATGCACATTAAAATGCGTTTATTTTATGTATACTATTGTGCCTCAGTAAATCTATTACAAATCACATGATCTTTATGTTAGACATTTTAATACATCCATAGGAGGTAACGTTTCATTAAAATCACAGCTTTTCCCTCCAGCACCTTCCTGTTTACCTACCTGTGGGTTCACACAAGCGGGGTTAAGCAGTTGGGTGACATTTTGCTTCACTGTCTGGTTTTATAAAGCTTTCTTGTGACAACAGGTATAAAAGAGTCTACAGAGTTCACCAAGACATCTGCTTCAAAGAGAGCTGTGAAAGCACAAGCATCAAGAAAGCCCCAAACAGGTGCCTCTGGGGAGCAGGCCATACTGTGCCCTGCATGTGGCTCACAGGGTGACGGGCAGGGGTGGCAGGTGCTGTGGCTGCTGCAGGCCTGTGGGCTGAGCCAAGCAGGCTACTTCCCAGATAGGCAGCCCTTGGGCAGCCATGTTCTGCTACGAAACTTACGTCCATGTATGTGCATGTGAGAATACAGCGGGGCACAGCCAGGCATGCTGGGTGCTCAGGGGAGGCCACATGCTGGGTACTGGGTGGGCACCCTGGTGATGCATATTCACACGGAACATAGTGCTACAACTGGGAAGCACAGGCTGTTATTGACAGCCCGAGTATTTAATGGCCAATATAGTGCATCACCGTTTACTTTTTATTCACTCACACCCATCCAGGTTCTTTTCCCCAAAGGGTTCAAGGTAGTTAATTACTCCTGTCTGGGGTTTACTGAAAGAAGTACCTGAGAACATTATATCTTTCAGAATCAGAGTTGAAACCTGTCATCATCCGCACAGACCAACACGTAGCCACACACACGTGTTTTGCACTGCCAGTGTCCGGACAAGGCTGCAGCCTGCAGCTCACCAGCTGTGCTGCCCAGCCTGCACGTGTCACCCAGCTCTTCCCTAGGGCAGCTTTTGCTTGCTTTCTCCCACATCCTTCCTTCTCTTTCTGACTCACATCCAGCTGGGTTTCTAGCCTTCTCATTCCAAAGCCACTGTCTCAAGCCAGGTGGGTACACAAACTGAAATGCCAATCTCCACGTCAGTGTCTGGACTAATGGTGTCCCTCACCCTGAAACGCACGTGAGCTAAAGGCAGGATTTCAGCAGGCATTCCGAGCTGAGGTAGCTGGAGGATTCAAGGTACACAGTCTCTGTCATTAAACGACTTTTCTCTATTTCAGGAAACAAAGTAAGAGTCAGACACTGGAGAAATCTTAAGGTAAGCCCCTGCTGCTCCTGCACCACTACCACAGAGCTGCTGGGAAGTGGGGGTGACCGCAGCCCTGGGCTCTCGGGGTGCCACTGCCTACTTACTAAGCACCCTGGGCTCTCGGGGTGCCACTGCCTACTTAGTAAGCACCCTGGGCTCTCAGGGTGCCACTGCCTACTTAGTAAGCACCCTGGGTTCTCGGGGTGCTGCTGCCTACTTACTAAGCACCCTGGGCTTTCAGGGTGATACTGCCTACTTACTAAGCACCCTGGGCTCTCAGGGTGATGCTGCCTACTTACTAAGCACCCTGGGCTCTCGGGGTACCGCTGCCTACTTAGTAAGTGCTGCTACAGGAAGCTCAGCCATGTGCTGCTGTGTTACAGACTCCTGGGCCAGGAAGGTTTCAGAATTCCCCAAGGGGAAACAGACATGAACCTGGTCTAGCCACTGACAAATACATCTTCAGGTGGAAATGCAGCTCTTTGTGGTTAGGGGCAAACCCCACTAGATCAGCTGCAGTGGGAGGAAGAGGCAGGAGGGTGGGCACTTAGAGAGGCTGGAAGACCACCTGGCACCTGGGAGGAGGGGTGTGGGCAGTGGGAGTGCCTGGGCTGCTGAGGACTTCGGAGGTTCCAGGAGAGATCTAAGGGAGTGCTGTCCTTAGATCTTGTGAACGGCCTTCTGTCAGAACTAAACATACGGCAGGGCCTTGATCACTTAATACTTAGAAAGTGTCAAAGACTGTCTCTCACTAGGAGACTCAACGGACAGTGGACTCAGACATTCATAAATCCTGAAATGAAAAACTTTCTATTTGTTTAAGCTAGCATTTCCCAAACTCTTGGCAACCAGACCCCCATCCTGCCCCCACTGCCCTACTGCTGAATCTTAAAGAGCACTGGGATTCTTCACAATAGTTTGCAAAAGACTGGGATGTACCATAAAACCCACCTACAACCTGTGATCAGTTTCATACTGACTGTAATTTCTTGTCAACATGTCACTGTGCATAAAGGATGAATTTCTGGCTGGCCTAGGACAGCTTTACTACTCCTGCCCCTTAAATGAGCCTTCACAGTTCATCTTCCTGGTGGTACAGATGAGAGTGAGGCACCCTTGGGTAACGCACTTTTAACAGGTCTACGTTTTGTTATATGCTAAAAAAAATAAAGACAAACAGAAGCAAAAGAGCTTTTCAGGTATAGGCTCACAGCAAAGGAAGAGCGTCCACAGCACCTGAGGGGAAGGGCCTAGGCCAGAGCTTTGCCAGTGACTGGAACTTGAGCTCTGAGTTGGCCGTGACAGGCTGCACGCGCCTGCCATTTCAGATGTGGAAAGTCTCCAGAAGAGAGCAGCTGGCAGCATCTCCTTCCCCTCCCACCTCACGCTCCAGAGACAGACACTAAACACACTCCAGGCTTGTAAGCAATGTACCGCAGTCAAGTGTTGCTTAGCAATGGAGATGCATTCTGAGAAATGCTTTGTGAGGGGATGAGCACGTACTGAGAACACGCCGAGATGGCACCGCGTCCTGCACGCTAGGCCGTGTGGCAGAGCCTGTGCTCCTGGGCTGCACAGCACAGTGTGTTACTGAATACTGCAGACAGTTGGAACAGCACTGTGTGTATCCAAAACACATCTAAACATAGAAAAGCTACAGTAGAAATACGGTATAAAAGATAAAAAGGGTCCACCTGTGCAGGGCACTTGACATAACGAGTGGGCAGGGCTGGAAGTTGCACACTAATACATTAGTTCTTCAACAATCAGTTAACCTTAGCTTACTGTAACTTTTTTACTTTATACATTTTTAATTTTTTACTTATTAACTCTTTGTAATGACCGCTTAAAATATGAACACACTGTACAGATGTTCAAAATTGTTTTCTTTCCATCCTTTTTTTTTTTTGAGACGGAGTCTTGCTCTTGTCACCCAGGCTGGAGTCCAGTGGTGCGATCCCGGCTCACTGCAACCTCCGCCTCCTGGGTTCAAGCAGTTCTCTTGCCTTGGCCTCCAAGTAGCTGGGACTACAGGCACGCGCCACTACGCCTGGCTAATTTTTTGTATTTTTAGTAGAGTTGGGGTTTTTAGTGTTAGGATGGTCTCGATATCCTGACCTCGTGATACACCCACTTCAGCCTCACAACGTACTGGGATCACAGGCATGAGCCAGCATGCCCGGCTCTTTCTATCCTTATTCACAGTGCTTTTTTCTGTTTTTACTTTTTTAACTTTTGTTAAAAACAGACACAAACACACACATTAGCCTAGGTCTACACAGGACCAGGATCATCTGTTTCACTGTCTTCCATTTCCATATCTTGTCCCAGTAACACACATGAAGCTTCTGGACACCTCCTGAAAGACCTGCCTGAGGCCGTTTTACAGCTGACTTTGTTTTAGAAGTAGAAGAAGTACCCTCTAAAATGATGAAGCATACAGTCAATACATAAACCAGTAATATCACCTGATCACGATCAAGTGTTATATACTGTACATAATCGTATGTGCGAGACTTTTATTCCCCGGGCAGGGCAGTAGGTCTGTATACACCAGCATCACCACAAACACACAATTCTTCCAGCACTTTGGGAGGCCGGGTCCAGCAGATCACTTGAGGTCAGGAGTTGGAGACCAGCGTGGCCAACATAGCAAAACCCCGTCTCTACTAAAAATACAAAAATTAGCCCGTTGTGGTGGCAAGCGCCCGTAGTCCCAGCTACTCAAGAGGCTGAGGCAGGAGAATCGTTTGAACCCAGAAGGCAGAGGTTGTAGTGAGCTGAGATCGCACCACTGTGCTACAGCCTGGGCAACTGAGAGAGACTCTGCCTCAAAAAAAGAAAGAGTCATGGCTGAGCTCAGCTCCACTGTGATCTCCTGAGACAACTACCGTGCCCGCGGCCCTTCATCTGCAGTGCCTGACTGCGCTAGGGTTACAAACCCAACATAATTTGGGTTTGAGATAGTTATATTGTGGTAAGTCACCTGAAATATTGATGTATCATTTTATTTACCTTCTAATAGAGATGGGGTTTGGGCAGGCTGGTCTCAAACTCCTGACCTCAGGTGATCCACCCACCTCGGCCTCTCAAAGTGCCGGCATTACAGGCATGAGCCACCATGCCCAGCCAGTATATCATTTTAACTTTTCCTAGCACATCCGCTTCTATAAAAACAAATCCGAAGCCCCCAACTATTTATCAAACTGGCTTATAGAACACCTGGTCTTGAAACTATGAAGTAAACACACAAGCAGGAAACAGATATACGCACCCAGACACCTACCCAAGAACAACACGAGAATTTATTTCAACCCAGAGCAACCTAACATAGCCATACCCTTAGAGAACAGACCCACGGTCGTTACCAGAAGGAGGAAGGCAGAGAAGAGGAATAGCCTGTTGATTTCACAGTTAAGAGTTGTAATGCTGAGCCCACGTGTTGCTAAAGATGGGAACGTAGTCAGTGGAGGTTGCCCCTCCCCATGTGCACTGCCTTGGTAGACCCTGGTGCCGTAAGAACATAAGCACCACTAAGAAAAGGGAAGCATCTGGTTTCACGAGGAGTGGGAATGCCTGCCATTCTCATGCTTCACTTTGTTTTTTCTTCAAAGGATTTAAGACGTTCTTGTTACACTCCACCAACCTCAAAAGTTTCTAAAACGCAGGAAGATGAGGTCTCAAAACTGGATGAAAAAGGACACCCTGAGAGAAAAGGTCCTAGCTGGAGTCAGTCCCCTCTGTGACCGTTCTCCTCAGGCCTCTAGAAGACACATGGCCAGGACTGTGCACGCACCAGCCCACCCTGAGACCCGGCTCTGGGACCAGCCACCTATGAGTCCTGAGAAGCATTTCAGCAGCCTGCGCTGTCACCCAGGCTGCAGTTCCTGAAGGTGTGGTCCATGCCTCTGCAGATGAGATGACAGCCACCATTCCCCAGGATCAGCGAGGCTGTGAGCCACACTCTGCAGTACTCAAAAACCTGTTCTTTGACTCCAAAGCCAGAGAAAGAATTCTGCCTTTGAGGCCTAACAAATTGAGAAGGAATCATGTTGGACTGCTTCCAAAACAGACAGGGCAGGGGCCAAAAAGCAGAGACCAGGCAGTGCTGGAAGGAAAGCTGAGGTGCAGACACAGCCACCCTGCTCTGCTCCTCCAGTGTGTTTCTGACGCTCCTGCAGGGCGACAAGCCATCATATGGACTAGCAGAGGAATTGTTAACATAAGGTGGAGTTCAGATACTTTTCATCTACAGTGGAGCTGGCAGCCTTTCTCTGTAAAGGGTCAGACAGTAAATATTTTCAGCTTTGCAGACCAAAGGTCCCTGTGGCTACAGTAGCACAGCCACAGCCACAGGCATGTAATTGAATGACTGTGTTCCAATAAAAATCTACTTACAATAACAGGCAGTGGCCAAGTTGGCCCATGGGCCATACTTGGTGAACCGTGTTCTATGAGATCATCTCGGCTTCAGCCTTAAACAGTGGAAGCCATCTCCTGAATGACAAGTCACAAAGGCATCAAAGACCCCTGAATTTTCATGGAAAAAAGCTGTCAAGTCCCCTACTTGGAAAGCTCAGGCACACAGCCACAGAGCAGCAAGGACTCCTCACAAGTCAGTGCAACAGGGAAGACGCCTGGGCTGGCTGCACAATGTGTAAGTTCCTTTCAGTCCATGACGCAAGAAATGCTGTGTCAGGCTATCAGGTAGTCAGCACGATCTCAGACATCCCATCTTCACAAGCAGGACAGTGCATCACCTCACCACATCCGCTTCCCGCCCTGCTTCTAGGCAGCTGTCTTCCCCCACTAATGTTACAACCAAAGAAGCCAGTCCCACCTCCTCGCGTGCTGAGCCTCATGAGAGCTGGCCTAGCTGGAAAGCAAGCACCCTGCCGCATCTCCCTGACTCTGCTCAGAGCCAGCATTCCAGCCACAAAGAGGGCCTCCTTCCTTTTGTCTTTTATAAACTTGTTTTTTTAAGAGTTAGAGTATATTTTAGGCTTTTTATCTTTATTAAAATTTCATGTGCATCTGTCTGTGTATTCTGCAGTCTGTCATTTTCAGAAAGAAGGAACAGGCAATTCAAGAAGTTTCACCTGTACTCCCAAAATGTTCCCCAGTCTCCAGACCCACTTGAGAGCAGAAGGCAGAGCTCAATGCAGGGTCTCCAGCTCGGTGAAGGGTCACTGGGTGAACTGAGAGAAAACCACATACACAGACACGTACTGCTGACTTCCTGCAGCCTGGGACTCGTCACTGTTCATCCATGTAAGCTCCAGCATTCCTAGCAGATGCTAAGATCGAGTGATATCACTGGAAATGTAGGCGAATCTTTCTACTCCCTACTAGGACCTCAAGCCCCTCAGCCACACAGCAAATGCTAATATGCTCCAAGTGTCAGCTTAGAAGTCTTTGTGTCAACGAGAACTGGCTCCCGAGCCCCAGGCTTGGTGCTGTGCTGTGACAGGACTCGTCCACGGGGATGTTTTACACATTAAACATCTAGTAAAAAGACTTCCTGGTGCTCAGGAATGACAGTTGATTCTTGAAACATTCCAAAGAGGCCACCACAGCTTTTCTCAGAGGGCTTCTTTTAAAAACTCTAATGGCTTCCTTGAAAATACACAAAGTCCACCCAAGGAAATTAGTAATAGTAGAATCAGAAAGTTGTCAGGAGCATAAAGATTTATTTCTGTATCAAAATGAAAACAGCAGTCGTGAGTTGCTGAATTACCCATTTGCTAATGAAACTGGGATGTACTGATCATCTAACCGAGTACGGATTGAGGATTCTCAGTCCTCCCGTTGGGCACAAGAACAACAGCCCAGGTTCCAGGACAAGTGGCAGTGACTGGGATGCCACAACCGAAGAGAAAATGAAAACACTGGCACAGTGACATGTCATTTCCAGTTCTGCCTATGGCCAGCAAGGCAAGACAAACTCCCGCTTTTGCCCAAAGCATGTGAGCTGCCAGGTACAGGTAAGGGGCTGTCTGCTGTGCTCACTATCCTCCAATGGAGAGCCTAGCAGGAAAGGGCCCCAGTCAAGTGCCAGCTCACCTGCACCTCCCCTCAGCAGGAACTCCTTCCACTGGCAGTCGACTGCCACTGCATCTGACTCAACCCTGGCAATGTGGAGGGAATCACTGAGCTGTTTCTTTTGCAAAACAAAAGCCTTTTTCTTTGCAGTCACGCTCCAGGAGGAGGCTGCTGGAGAAAACAAAAGCACCCAGACTTCAGTGCTGAATCCCCACAGTAGCGTGCAGCTCACATCTGCCAAGGGTATTCCTGTGCATAGGGGAAGGAGCCCTGCTGAAAATCCAGCTATTTATTTCTCTTTTAAATAAAATAATACAACTATTCTAAGTCCATTTACAATCTGAAGTTGTCATGAGTGAACGGTCACATTACTTTATTAGACCAGGCCTTAGATGAGTTTCTCAGGCTCAGCATTGACCTTTTGGGCTGATCATTCTGTCTTGTGGGGCCATCCTGAGCACTGTAGGGCATTTTACAGCATCCCTGGATCCTAGAATCTAACCCACTGGAATCCTAGAATCTTAACAGATCCTAGAATCTAGTCGATTCTTGGTAGGATGCTACCAAGGAGACTGGAATTTTGCTCCCATCACCAAAAATGCTTTCTGCAACAATCCTGTCAGTTTCCCCTAAGGGCTAACTGGAATGTTCTAGGATGTACCAGTCCTCCAGGACCCTCGTAGAGCTCATGCCATCAGAGACAGGCCTCTACCTCAGGGACCACCCCTGGCTTCGATCAAATTCCTCTTCTCTGTTCCCAGCATTTCAGATTGTTCTTGATTCTGAGTTCCCTAAGGTGACACCCCCCACCTTAGGGGTCATGGAGAGCTCCCTGTGGCTCTGGCTTCAGCCCACCTGCCCCATGACCCTATGCCCTTCTCTGGTTCTCAAAGCCCATCTGTAACCCGGGCAGAGGAGGCGACTGTACAGGCCCATTCCCCAGCCTCCACCTGCCTCTCCAGGCCAGCACAGTGGCGCTGCAGACTACAGGGCCGGAGACACCAGGCCCGGAGGTGACCGACCACTGGCCAAGAGCTGGCATAAAAGCCAACTTCCCCAGACAGGAAGGGCCTGTTATTCACAAAGATAAAACTGCCACAATGTTTTGCTGGCCTTGAGACACTGTGCAAATTAACCAGCACATCACAAATCAACTTCCTTTCACTCTGCTGCACGCTGAATGTCATTATGAAACAATATACTTTTGGATTAAAAACAAATATTTTTGTGGAAAACCTGCTACATGTTTTCATAAAATAAAATGCTTTGATGTACTAAAACCTCACACTGCCTTCTCATAATTTTATTTTTATCACTAGAAGGAAATATAAATGACTCCTGAACCAGAAGAGGGAACCCCATCTTCCAGCTGTCATGGAACTATCACCAACATGTTCAAAAGAGAAAAAAAATAAAACAAAATGTTGATGAGTCCCCTTGCTTTGAGTGGCTCAAAGTAAGTATGTGATTTAGGACGGGACAGGGCCCTCCCCACAGACACCGGACAACAGATCAAACTTGCATTTCCTGTTTCCTGTTTGGTTTGATCTACCTCTCCGGTGATTTATAATTTTTTTCATCAAAG
Organism: Leontopithecus rosalia; assembly: GCA_028533165.1. NCBI lineage: Eukaryota > Metazoa > Chordata > Mammalia > Primates > Cebidae > Leontopithecus > Leontopithecus rosalia. Next base: position 710,649 of record CM052653.1, on the reverse strand, counting down.
TCTAGTTTTAGAGTAAAAAATAACTTGAGAAGATTCAAGTAAAGGACCCAAAAGCTCTGAGAATGGAAAGCTTCCTTGGTATCTCTGGGCCCTTTGCTTTAGTCCTTCCATCACAGCTGCTCCTCCTCATCGTCTTCATCATCGTCGTCCTCCTCTTCCCCGTCCTCCTCATCCTCCTCATCCTCATCCAGACTTGCCCTTTTGCCATCAGATGTGCCGCTCTCAGACTCCTCCTCCTCCCGAGCCAGGAGCTTCTTAAAAACCTCAAATTCCTCAACAGAAGTACAGGCTGTCCTGGCCAAAAACTCGGCTTCTGAAACTCTGAGAATGTTCTTGACCAACGGGTTAAGGATCTGCGTCTGCCCCTTCTTATCAGGGGTTTGATACCGTCCCAGGCGCTCCAAGTAAATGTGCCTCTGCTTAATCTTGTTTAGTGGATACTGCAAGTACTCACTCTTTACAATGTCTGGATGCGTAATTCCCATCCTGAAATATGCATACTGGAAGACACAAACACACTTAGGAGTCCCAGATACAGAGGCTTAAAACCTGTCATTCTACAAACATACAAACTTAAGTTGTACAAAAGGATTGAAAAAGAATTGTCTAATTGACAACAGCAGAATACCCACTCTAGAATACTGACGTTTGTTTGACAGCTGGCAGTTTCAAAACACTTTCAAATTCATATTGAGAAACATGTAGCAGAAAATAAAGGGGCAGGAGAGAGAAGTTCTATTTCTCCTTAAACAGGGAAGGAAAACTGTGAATATGGAAAGGATAGGCAAAACATTCAGAAAACATCTGGAAATTTGACCTAAGTTGCCATAATTATTACTAAAAAATCAGGACAACTGGTAAAATTACATTTTCAAAATCAACATGCAAAAGAGACTGAGGACAGGAAGGCTTCAGCTCTTTTAAAATGAGCTATTTCAGAATCTCCACTTAGACTCTAAGAATACGACTGGATCATTCATTATTAATGGCAGAAAAGTTGAAGAATAGGTTTGATCTGTAGTAAAGAAATTAAAGAAGCAGAACCGAATTCTCTGGCTGCTGTATGCAAAGACAATCTAGTCTTTCACTTCCTCCACTCAAATATGAGGTGTCTGAGGCTTCTTATCCATATAACTGACCCTTACCACATTTGAAAAACTTGCTGTTACCACTGTAATCTCCCTGTGAGTCATTCTCACCTGAAACTTATATTCCAGTTGGCCCAGGTCCTCTCGAAGAACAAAGGGGCAGCTGTGCAAAATCCTGGTGACTTGCTGTACCGTGAAAAGGCACTTCTCCTTGAGAAGCCTGACAGTGCCATCAATGTCCTGCTGAGGCATGGTGAAAATTTCAGGGCAACAGGAAAGCAACCTCTTTAATTTCCCTGCAGAACATTCAAAAAAGGCAAGCACATCATTTCAGGATACTCCAGAAACCAAGGAGCTAGGTGCACCCGATTTAAGTCATTTAAAAACAAACAAGGATCCTCTCCCTCCACAGAGCAAGTGGCGATTTCAGACATGTCTTCCCAGAAGCACCATGGAAATGATACATGTCCCCACTGACTCCTTGACACTCCTCAGACTCACCAGCCTTCCCCCCTCCATTCCTGCTTTATTCTGGCCTCCCACCTGAAAGGTGCCAACTTTGTATTTTGGGTCTCCTCTTGCCTTCCTCACTTGGAAAAGAATTTCCCAGGCATCTACTGGCAAGATCAGAGAGTAATATGGAGAGTAGTTTCCTCCATTTTGGGCTTTGGGTTGGTGCTTCCCTCTATAATAGAATAGTCACCGAAGCATTCACGACTAACATTCTCCAGCTGAACTCGATGAGCAGGAGTCCCATCACCGTCATCATAAAGTAGTAGTAGTAATCCTGAGAACACACCCCGACACTGACACCCTGCCTACCACAGTCACTATGTATCTCCTGAAGCCAGGGCACTCTGCGTGAATCAGGCCCTATTGAAACTGCATTAACTGGTGTAAACTGGGACTAGTCCAGGCCTTCCTAGGGACAGCTGAGCAAAATTCAGTACTTGGAAACTTAAAGTCAACTAAACTGTTAATTAAAAGTTTCCTAACATTGAGTTAGTGATTATCTTAATGTGTGAGGAATTTCAGGAGTTTAGGTTTTAACTTCATCTCCTCAGGCTGTGCTGAGTTTGCTAATTAATAATCACTGCACATAATGCATCAAGTTTAGACTTTTAGGTTATACTGTAAGAGATAATCTGTTAAGAAAAATATACAAGGCTACCTTTTCCTTATCTTCTAGAGGAGTCCTATAGAGATGCTGTGAAATGGTGGATCCTACACCTTCCAGCCCTGCCTCAAAAGAAACCTTACCAGGAAAAGTCAAAAATGAAAATAAAGAACAGCGGAACTCCTCTGGTCAAAGTGAGTAAGGGTCCTTGAGACCCTCATGAGCTCCCAGCTCCTCCAGAAGGCCTCTAAAGAGATCCAGGGAACTTTGAGCATCCCTGAGATGTCAATATGCTAGGGGCAGGAGTGGGGGATAGGTAGAAGGGAAGACCACTCCACCAGTTTCCCAGGAACCTGGCAAGATCTCTCATAATCCACAGTAAATCAAAACACTCAGCTGGAAGTTAAGTCTTTACAAGAGATGTTGGTTTGACATCACAGAGACAAAGCACCAGGACCATTTTGTGTTGATTTAAACATCAGATGTTCTATGTACACACATTTATCAACATCACATATCAGCATCAACCCACTGGGCATATACCGTATTCCCGTCACTGCACTAGGTGCTAAAGAGCCCACGGTGGAAAAGGCAGACATGAGTCTCTGTCCCGGCACTCCATTTTTTTCTTCTCGTCTTACCTCTTCCTCCTTCCCCCTGGAAATGCCTTCTGCACAGAAGGCCACTCCTGTTCCTCCAAGCTGAATTGCACATTCCTCTCCAGGAACACTGACACCCTCAGAAATCCCCCAATCCATCTCACCTTAGTCTCTTCTCTCCCCAGCTCTGGCTTCTCTCACACTATATAAAATCTGCTTTTTTTTTTTTTTAAGACAGTCTCTCTGTCACCCAGGCTGGAGTGCAGTGGCGCCATCTCAGCTCACTGCAACCTCCGCCTCCTGGGTTCAAGGGATTCTCCTGCCTCAGCCTCCCAAGTAGCTGGAATTACAGGCATGTGCCACCACACCCAGCTAATTTTTGTACTTTTAGGAGAGACAGGGTTTCACCATGTTAGCCAGGCTGATCTTGAACCCCTGATCTCTAGTGATTTGCCTGCCTCGGCCTCCCAAAGATGTGGAATTACAGGCGTGAGCCACTGCACCCGGCCAAAATCTGCATCTTCTTGTACCTTCTCCAAGCCCAAGCTTTCGCAGGTAACTGGAGCGCTTCCTCATTTGCTTAATAGGCAGTTTCAATAACTGGGGGCTTTTCTTCAAGGCCACAAACACAGGCTCTGGATTCAGACCCAAGAGAATAAATTCTGAAATGATGTCCAGCAACTGTTGAGGATTGGCACCTGGCTGTACACGGAGCAATTCATTAATATGTGCATTGCTGAAACCCATGTCCTGGAGGGAACTGATGACTCTCTCCAGCAGCACGGACCCTTGTTCCACAGGAGTCCTCTGCTCCTCAAGGAGGCACTGAACAAGATTTTTCCTGCATTCTGGCTCCTGCACAGAGTTACTGGATCTGATACAGGATGACTCCTTAATGAACCCTCCATTGGAGGCTGTAATCAGTTTACGCAACAAGGAAGCTGTCGTCCTTCTCTGTTCTCCAAGATGAGGAATCTGCCTAGCGATACAGGCCCAGGTGAGGGGGATCAGGCGGTGCCAGTCAAGGACCTGTAAGACGCAGCACAAAAGACAATTAATTCCTCACTATTCCGGTGCAGTGGACACAAGAGTTTGAGCCAGAGACTTACTACCTTGACTCCACACAAACATAACCGTTTTTATAAGCAATCTGCAAAATCATATCTGAACTCAAGCCTACAGAGAAGGAAGCTCGCATACAGAGAACAGGGTATTTCAAGGGCATAGAGATGGGAGCCAAGCAGGTGCCATATTGTTAGCTTGTGCAGCTTTAAGGAGCAGAGACCTGGAGGAAGAGAGAAAAACTATTTCTAGGCCACCTGGTCAAGTCTGCCGGAAAAGTCTCACCTCAGACTACTTTGCAGATTCACATTCTTAAATTCATTCCACAAAAAAAATCTTGTAGGATACAGAGTTGGCCCTTAATCCAATTACTTGGGAGGCTGAAGCGAGGGTTTCAACTGCTCAAACCCACTTACATGTGGATTTTCTTACACCTCTGCCACCCCTGAGACACCAACACCAACGTCTCCTCCACCTCCTCTTCTGTCTAAAGACCTTATGAGAATCTGCTTCCTCTAAATGAATAATAAATGCATTTTCTCTTAGGATGTTCTTTTTCTTTTGCTTTTTGAGATGGGGGGGTCTCACTCTGTGGCCCAGGCTGGAGTGCAGTGGTGCAATCATGGCTCACTGAAGCCTTGACCTCCCCAGGCTGAGTAGCTGGGACTACAGGTGCACAGCACTACACCCTACTGATTTTTGTATTTTTTGTAGAGAAGTTTTACCCTTATGATTTTCTTAATATTTTCTTTTCTCTAACTTACAGAATGCAATATACATACAAGATATGTGTTAACTGTTTACCTTGTCGGTAAGACTTCCAGTCACAAGTAGGCTCTAAGTAGTTGAGTTTTAGGGGAGTCAGCGTTATACATGGGTTTTTAACTGGTGTGGGGGCAGTCTGGTTCCCCTAACTCCTGTGTTGTTTAAGGGTCACAGTAATTTAGTCAACTTGCATACACAATTCCAGTTGACCTCAGAAATCTTCAGTGGTTCAGGCTGGTGCTTAACAAACTGTGCACAGATCATCCAAGCGCTGTAAGCCAGCAGTCTTCAAACTTTTTGGCACCAGGGACTGGTTTCATTGAAGACAATTTTCCACAGACTGGTGAGGGGTTTCGGGATAATTCAAGCACATTACATTTGTTGTGTACTTTATTTCTATTATTTTCACATTCTAATATATAATGAAATAATTACACAACTCACCATAATGTAGAATCAGTGGGAGCCCTGAGCTTGTTTTCCTGCAAGTAGAAGGTCCCACCTGGGGGTGACGGGTGACAGATCATCGGGCGTTAGATTCTCATAAGGAGCGCGCAACCTGGAGCCCTCAAAGGCGCAGTTCACAGTAGGGTTTGCGCCCCAGTGAGACTCTAACGTCTGACAGGAGGCTGAGCTCAGGCGGCTTGGCCAGCGAGGGCAGCGGCTGTAAATACAGAGGGAGTCCGGCTGGCTCACCCGCCGCTCACCTCCTGCCGAGCAGCCTGGCTCCAAACAGGCCCCGGACCGGTACCGGGGGTTGGGAAACCCCGCTCTAAACCTTCACATGGGTAGCAAGCCCTCATCCAGCGTCATGGACTGTCGTCCCAGGGCCAGCCTGCCAAGTCCAAGCCCTGGCTGCTGTCCCGCCTCCCTGTTCAGCCGCTCCCTCCGCCAGGAACACCGGGCAGTCGCTGTGCTCAAGCCCAAAGATCTTTATGCGAATTCCGCTTCCTCCTGATGAACAGTAAATCCACGTTCTCTTCCTGGTGAAAATCAAACTCTTGTTCAAGAGTCCACGCCGGCCGGGCGCGGTGGCTCACGCCTGTCATCCCAGTACTTTGGGAGGCCCAGGCGGACGGATCACACGAGGTCAGGCGTTGGAGCCCAGCCCGGCCCACACGGTGGAGCCCCGTCTCTCCGCGTCTCTCCGCGTCTCTCCCCGTCTCTCCGCGTCTCTCCCCGTCTCTCCGCGTCTCTCCGCGTCTCTCCCCGTCTCTCCGCGTCTCTCC
>CM052653.1:689075-704689 GCA_028533165.1 Leontopithecus rosalia | reverse complement strand
TTAACTGAGCAGAGCCACGGGCCCAGGGTGCCGAACCCAGGGCAGCGCGCACGGACCCCCGGACGGGCTCCACGAAGCACCCGGCGGCCGCGGTTCCTCGGCGTCGCTGCCTGTCGGCCCGCCGGCGACCCCGAGAAGCCCCCGCGCCCCGCGCCCCGCGCCCCGCGCCACCTCACCTGACGGCGGAACGCAGCCATGGCGCGGAGAAGACGGCAGCAGCCACCGCGCCGGAAGCAGCGGTCCTCCCCGGTCCGTCACTTCCGGTCCCCAGTCCGTCACCGCCGCCGTTCCCGGCGCCAGCGCGGCGACGGTGGATCGTCCTTCCGGCCCGGAGCTGTGCCGCGCGTTCACCGCCTCGCGGGGCTCCGGCGTCCCCCTCGGGTGTCCCGGGGCCGCCCGTCCGCAAAGCCGGGAGGCCTCGGCGTCCGCTCGTTCCGCTGCACTGCCAGCGTCCCGCTTCGCAGGGCTCTGGGCTGCGCCAGCGAATGGGTCGCCCTGGCTGGCTGAGGCCTCCCAGGCGGACGGGACGGGGGAGCGGGCAGAAGGCTCCCGGGAGAACAGGGCTCCCTGCTTCGGGAACGTCACCAAGAGCGCAGAAATCCTCCCCGAGGCAGGAAAAGCGGATTCCGTTCCAGACGCACGTTTAGGGTTTTGTTGTGCAGAAGTCTGTATTCGACGAGAACACCGGGGCCCCCTGGCACAAAACGCCTTTGCCGTTTCTTTTTTTCTTTTTTTTTTTTTGAGACGGAGTTTCGCTCTTGTTACCCAGGCTGGAGTGCAAGGGCGCGATCTCGGCTCACCGCAGCCTCCGCCTCCTGGGTTCAGGCATCCCGAGCAGCTGGGATTACAGGCACGCGCCACCATGCCCGGCTAATTTTTTGTATCTTTGGTAGAGACGGCGTTTCACCATGTTGACCAGGATGGTCTCGATCTCTTGACCTCGTGATCCACCCGCCTCGGCCTCCCAAAGTGCTGGGATGACAGGCGTGAGCCACCGCGCCCGGCCCCGTTTTTCTTTTTTTCCCTCGGCTAGTGGAAGATGAGAATTTGCCGATTTTAAAAGACCCAAGTAAAATGACAGGAATTATGGCACATTTCCCCGTATAAGCAAGAGCCCTGCAAACTTAGAGGTCTGGTTCCCTCTTAGGATGAAATACGGTCAAGTTTCAGCCTAATGTGTATCCGTTGTTGAATTTCCTCTCTCAACCTGTTTGAGGATAGAGCATATGCATCCTTCAAAAGGGGGTGCTTTCTCAGCTGCATAAATCCTGCCACCAAAGCCTTAATTTATAAGCATTTCTTGTCTTACCTCCTGCATTCTGGACTGACAAAAAGGATTTGATTCTTGCATAGATACACATTTACATACCTGCTCTGAGCCAGGCATGGAGCTCGGTGCTAAACTATGTAAAAGTATCTTTTAACAAAGGGATTATATCCACTAAAAGGAAGGTTACAATCTGTGGAGAACTAAAGAATTGGTTGCTTTGGCAGGGCGCAGTCGCCCACACCTGTAATCCCAGCACTTTGGGAGGCTGAGGTGGGAGTATCGCCTGGGCTCGGGAGTTCAAGACCAGCCTGAGCAAAATAGGAAAGCTGTCTCTACAAAAAGCACAAAAATTAGCCACTACAGGTGGCCTGCACCTGTAGTTCCAGCTACTTAGGAGTCTGAGGTGGGAGGAATCACTTGAGCCCAGGAGGTTGAGGCTGCAGTGAGCTGTGGTGGTGCCTCTGCACTCCAGCCTGTGCAACAGAGCAAGACCTTGTCTCAAAAAGAAAAGGAAAAGAACTGGTTCCTTTTGTTGTTTTTTATACTGCAGTTTTCTTCTCAAAATACCAAACTGTCAACATCTCCAAATAAATTGTGTTTCTGCTACACTAAAAGCCTAAGAAACGCCCATGAGCCAGCCCAAATCCCTGGAAAGAAATCGAGGAACCTGACAGGTTATCTAGCTCTAGAAATAAGATGGCAGCTGGGACACAAGGATTACTAGTTTACTAAATTTTCCATTTACTATGAAAAACTGACATGAAGCTGGGCGCGGTGGCCCACACCTGTAATCCCAGCACTTTGGGAGGCTGAAGCTGGCAGATCACTTGAGATCAGGGATTTGAGACCAGCCTGGCCAACATGGTGAAATCCTATCTCTACTAAAAATACAAAAATTAGCTGGGCATGGTGGCGCTGTGCCTGTAGTCCCAGCTACTCAGAAGGCTGGGGCAGGAGAGTCGCTTGAACCTGGGAGGCGGAGGTTACAGCGAGCCAAGATCACGCCATTGCACTCTAGCATGGGCAACAGAGCAAAAGTACGCCTCAAAAAACAATGATAAATAAATAGACATCACCTGTAGTCTTTTGTGAAAACTTTGCTCTCTCAAGCCATACTTTAAAAACACAGAATGGGCCGAGCAAGGTGGCTCATGCCTGTAAATCCTAGCACTCTGGGAGGCCAGGGCAGGCGGATCACCTGAGCTCAGGAGTTCAAGACCAGCCTTGCCAACTTGGCGAAACCCCCATCTCTACTAAAATAAAAAAATTAGCCGGGCGTGGTAGCACACACTTGCAATCCCAGCTACTAGGAAGGCTGAGGCAGAATTGCTTGAACCCAGGGCACGGAAGTTGCAGTGAGCTGAGATCACGCCATTGCACTCCAGCCTTGGTGACAGAGTGAGACTCCATATGAAAAAAAAAAAAAAACCGGAGTGGAAAAATTGTCAGCCTCAGCGTCAGAATTTTTCTCTCTGGGTTCTTTCTGCAAGGAACATTTGCAAAATAGCCGACATTCCACTGCTATCAAGTCAGATGAGCTTTCATTGTTATCTTATAAAGAAGTAACAGTTCTCGGAAAGCTAGGACCTAGCATTCTCAATCCATTAAACCCCTGTCTGAAAACACCACTCTGGCCAGGCATGGTGGCTCATGCCTGTAATCCCAACAATTTGGGAGGCTGAGGCAGGCGGATCACCTGAGGTCAGGAGTTCAAGACCAGCCTGGCCAACATAGTGAAATCCTGTCCCTACTAAAATTACAAAAAATCAACCAGGTGTGGTGGCAGGCACCTGTAGTCCCAGCTACTCAGGAGGCTGAGGCAGGGGAATCGCTTGAACCTGGGAGGCGGAGGTTGCAGTGAGCTGAGATCACACCATTGCACTCTAGGTGCACTCTGAGTGACAGTGCAAGACTGTCTCCAAAAACCAAACAAAAAAACCCCACACCATTCTATAACACCCTCTGTGTCATAAGCATCATAAACACTGCAAAGACAAATGTTGAGTTCTTAAAACATCAGGAAACACATTTGAATTCTGAAGAGTAAAAGTCACTGACTTCATCACACATCTCTAAAAACCCGTACCTTTAGCGTCCCTGATAGAGGAGGGTTCTCCACGCCCCCAGCTCCCTACTAACTCCATCAGTCACGTGGCAGGGAGACTGAGGCAGCACTTTCTGAGGAAAGGGACGGCAATATCCCATATCCTACTAGATGGGACTAAGATTAACTCTGCTCTGATCATCCTAAAATAAACTGTTGAGTGCCTCCTAAATACTACCAGAAATAGCTCAGAACCACCCTGGAGGCAGCCTGGCCCCCAAGCAGCTTCTGGAAGGTCTGGGCAGGAGTCTCAGAATGCGGAAAAACAGTCTGCAAGTGATGACGCGGGAAAAGGGTGGCGATTGATTGATTTATTTCCCTGCTGCCTCAGCAGGGGAAAAAATGAAAGGTTCTGCTGTCACCTCTAGCTCTTCCCTCCCCTCTAACACAGACATGAAATAAAACGATGTAAGTTCTTAACCTAGCCAAGTCTGTCTGAGGGGAACGGACTGGAGCCTGAGAGGGAAGGGGAAGCAGTCCACTGAGTGTCTGAGAAACACCCTGGCACCTGAGCAGCCCTGAGGAATAGACAGCGCTGGAGCCCTTCCCATGGACCAAAGGTGTGGGCTGGGCCAGAAAGCCCCTCACATGGACAGAGGTGGGAGCTCGCTAGCCCTGGGAGGTTTGGGGACTGCTGGCAGTGAGCCAGCCACCTGTTGACAGCAGTCTTACTACAGAGCCCGGCAGAAGGGAAGTCCCTGAGGATGTCACACCCTCCCCAGTCTTACCAGATGGAGGAAGCTTCAGAGCCCTAGGCCCATCCCTGGCAGGGCCTGCTTGTAAAAGGAACCCCAGAATGACCAAGGCTAGACTTCTCTCCAGCTATGGCAAGTGGGGTGCACAAATGGAAAAACGAGGAAACCAAGCATTTCTCACACGTAGCACACGGGAACAGTTCACAACTTCCAACTCAGGTAAGTGTCTGCTAACAAAGTTGCTTCAATGTGCAAGGTGTTTGAGAAAATAAATTAATGGAATAGTGTGGTCATCTGACCGACAGTCCCACACGCTTCACTTCTCCAGGTGAGCACGCACCAAGTCAGAGGGAACAAAACGTGCACGTGTGCAGAAGTGGGAAGAGAAAACACTCTTACGCCTTCAGAAGTTCACAAACCACAAGCCCTTTAATAATACAAAACAGTTGAACACTGGAGTGTTTTTTCTAGGTCACGAAGAAAGTGAATTCCAAATCTGTGTAATAAACCTAAAATAATACAGCATCACTGTCTTCTGTTCTGGCGTTATCAAACCTGCACGTGAGTTTTTAGCAGGTGAGATGGGAATGTTTGAGAATGTACTTTCTCCAAGCAGATGGGGCCTGAAAACCATATGATTTTCTGAGCCAAGTGAAGAAAAGCAGGCAGAAGCTGGCGTTTAGCTGGTCAGCAGACGAGAATCCCTGGGATGCAAACAGCCTTGGCCATCAGGAGCCTCGCCGGGAGCGGGACCCCCACAAAGCGCCTGAGCCTGGGCCACTTCACTCAGGCTCCTGCTCCCCATCTCCAGACTCACAGTGGACAGAACTCCGCTTTCTGAAGAAAGAAGAAGGTAACTGCATCACATGCTAACAACATAAGCTTCTAAGATACTTTGCTTCTCACTGGAAGTCCTAGAACAAAAGCCTGCGGCGGGGGGCTCAGAAATCCAGCTGGCAGTGTCCCGGAAGTACAGCTCCTGCCACAGTGCTGTGGGGATCTAAGCCCAGGGCCATGATCACCAGCTTGGTCCAAATGCTCTGAGCAGCAGTGTTGGCTCTGTGGCCAGAGCCTTGTCTGAAGAGCCACGAGCCCCACCACGCTGCTAGAGTATCACACTCAGCACCTGTGGCCTCCTCCTCCCCTTCAGCCCAGTCAGACCGTCACCAGCTGCATGCCTCAAACCATCTTTGAGGGTCCTGACCCCTTCTGCCAGGAGCTCCCATGGGTACCTGGCCACCTTCCAAGGCCCAAAGCCACACCCTGAACCCCAGTGGGGTCCAGAGGCCTCTGGACAGAATCAAGCCCCTGCTCACAGGTGACAGGTCAGCTCTAGGCCCTGACATTTGTGTCCAAGACAGCATGGGGGAAAAAGCCTCCTTTTCCTCCTTTTGACCCAGGAAAGCAGCCTGGGGACCACGTCATTCCAAGCAAAGTCACATGGGGCGGAGGGCACTGAGAAGCCTCACCTGGCTTGTTTACTCGACACACCTCTTCCCACGTGTACTCAGCAAGGTTCACAGGCTGTGTTACCCACGGGTCTGTCACCAGCTTCTCCAAGGTGGTGCGCTTCTCAGGGACTGGCTGCAGCAGCCCAGACACGAGGCTCATGAGTTCTAGGGACACAAAGAACATAGACGGTAGATCCAGACTGGGATCAAGGGGAGCACGTCTCAGACTCCGGCAGCCTCCTCTCCACCCCCTGCAGAGCCTCTGACTGGGCAGAAGGCAGCCCAGGAACCTCTAGTGCAGAGCCCAGCTGTGCTTGGAGAAAAGCTGCAGAAAACACTCATGTGCCTCTGAAATGAAAGCTTGGGGTTCAAGATGCCATCTCATGCCACCACAATCCAGGTGGTGCAGAGGTTCCTGACTAGTCTGTCGTCAGGGGCTCTGGCTATGCAGAGCTGTGACTATCAGGGTTGACATGACAGGTGAGGGGATGCCAGCACGAGCTCTGAGAGGAGCCCCCTGCCTTGCATCTGGATTCAGGCTCCACTTCCTTTAACCATGTAGGTACCAACCCAACCAGGGCCACTTGGAGCCTCACCATCCCAGGGGAACTACCCTATCGGGAGAACACATGGAACACACCTCTGTGGGTGGAACAGCATGCCCAAGACCCATGGCATCGTAGGAATCGAGAGCTTTAGCAAATCTAAGAATCCCTTCCGGGCTGCCAGAGATGGGGTCCCCCCACCCCCCGCAAACAATCCATGTGTTGAAGCCCCAACCCCTGATGTGATATGAGGAGGTAGGGCCCTTGGGAGGTAGCTGGAGTTAGATGAGGTCATAAGGGTGGAACCCCATGATGGGATGCGTGTCCTCATTAAAGAGGAAGACATTACGAGATCAGAGCTCACTCTCTCGCTCTCGAAGAACCCAGCAAGAAGTTGGCCATCTCCAGAACTGTGAGAAATACACATCTATTGTTTAAGCCAGTCCATGGTACTTCATCATGGCACAATGCCAAGATTGGAAGAGACCTCAGAACCCTGGGGTCCAGCTACCCACTCTGACCTGGCTGCCCATCACACCCTCACCAGTTCCTGGGCTTCCGCGGGGTGTGAGCTCCTGAGGTGGCCCACTCCAGATCATCTGGAGGCCTTTCTGGCCACTGAGCCCACATCTGCCTCCCACACTGGTCCCACTCCAGACACAAACAGCCACTCCTGTCCCTGCGGGAAGCTGAGGCACGTCAAGCGGAGCTCATGGTGCAACTGAAGCCCCACAGCTTCCACCTGCACCGCTGGGGGGTCGAGAAAATGGGCCAGGCATGGTGGCTCACGCCTGTAATCCCAGCACTTTGGGAGGCCGAGGTGGGTGGATCACGAGGTCAAGAGATCGAGACCATCCTGGTCAACATGGTGAAACCCCGTCTCCACTAAAAATACAAAAATTAGCTGGGCGGTTCTTCCTCCTTCCCCAAGCGGCCTGAGGTAATCTGTGAAAATGGTTCGCTATTCACTTGATCCGGAGAACCCCAGGTCATGTAAATCAAGAGGTTCCAATCTTTGGTTCACTTTAAGAACACACGTGAAGCTGCCCAGGCCATCAAGGGTGTGCATATACGAAAAGCCGCGAAGTACCTGAAAGACGTCACGTCACAGAAACGGTGCGCACCATTCCGACGTTACAATGGTGGAGTGGGCAGGTGTGCCCAGGCCAAGCAGTGGGGCTGGACACAAGGTCGGTGGCCCAAAAAGACTGCTGCATTTTTGCTGCACATGCTTAAAAATGCAGAGTCATGCTGAACTTTAGGGTTCAGATATAGATTCTCTGGTCATTGAGCATATCCAAGTGGACAAAGCACCCAAGATGCGCCGCTGGACCTACAGAGCTCATGGTCGAATTAACCCACACGTGAGTTCTGCCTGCCACACTGAGATGATCCTTACTGAAAAAGAACAGATTGTTCCTAAACCAGAAGAGGAGGTTGCCCAGAAGAAACTGAAGAAGCAAAAACTTATGGCACGGGAGTAAATTCAGCCTTAAAATAAATGCAACTGCAAGGAACAAAAAAAAATTAGCTGGGCGTGGTGGTACGTGCCTGTAATCCCAGCAACTCAGGAGGCTGAGGCAGGAGAATTGCCTGAACCCAGGAGGCGGAGGTTGCGGTGAGCCGAGATCGCGCCATTGCACTCCAGCCTGGGTAACAAGAGCGAAACTCCGTCTCAAAAAAAAAAAGAAAATGCAGTCAAATTCAGCCTCAATTCCCTGGCACCCACTGTGTGATGGGGTTTCTAACCTCAGGGCCTAATCTTAGCTGCTGCCATGGCCCAGTGTTGACTGCAATTCTGTTTCTCACAAGAGGGCCGCTAAGATCCAAAGACGGTAATAAAAGCTAAATTATCAAGATGTTTTAAAGTCATATGCAAATTATTCTTTTGCTGAGATCAAATTATTCGATGAGTAGAAAAGAAACAAATGAGACTCAGTATGGACAGAGATCACTGAGGACGGAGGAAACGGGGAACAAGCGGCTGTCTCCAGGGACAGGGTCGTCTGCCCGCCACTTGCGGCTCATGCTCACCTTTGGACACCAGGTACGGTGGGTGTATGGCAGCCTCCACAGTCTCCTCCAGCTCACAGAAGGGGTTCTCCTCAAAGACCAGCGTGTACAGAGTGACTCCCAGAGACCACATCTCCAGCTCCGGCCCTCTGTAGCTGTGAGGAGAAGGAGCCGTCAGACGCCATGGCGCTCAGCACGCCTTGCCATGCCCACCTGCGGGAAGCACTGCGGCCTTTCCTGACCAGGCACACAGGCCAGGCAGCGGATTCCCAGGAGAGTCACTCCACCCCTCAATTTCCACGCACTTCTGCCCCAGGCCAGCCACAGAGCCACCTGCCAGCTGCCCAGACCCCTGGGCAGCTCCGAGGCTAATGAGGAACCTCCTTGTGGAACACCGACCACAAGATGTGTCCACCAGAGGGGAGGGAGGGCTTCCCAGAGGAAGCAGACTGCAAGTCTGGTGGCTTTGCTGAGGGCCATGGGAGCTGCAGGCTGCTTCAGAACAGGGTTACGTGCCCTTCAGACACGTTCAGGCGAGTTCAGCCTGGTGTGACCGTGGACACGAGTGCCCTTTAGAAAGATCACTGTGGTGACGACGTGACAGGCATGCAGGATGAGACTGGACAGGAGAAACTCCGAAGGATGAAGGCAAAGAAGAAGTGGTGAAGGAAGGTGAGTGTTGGCACGATGGGCCAACTAGAGCAGCCTCAGGGCCACTGCTACTTCCTGTCTTCATAAACATCCTGATCCCAGCTGCCATTTTATTGGGAACCTAGAGGTACCAGTGTTATACCAGCAGTTTACATGGCTTGGCCCACGTCCTCACAACCACCCAGCAAGATAAATACTACCTTCATTTTACAGAGAAGAGGAGCAAGCCTGGTGAGGTGAAGCTGCTACCGAGCACGCCCTGGAGCCAGGTCAACCGCACTGCCCGAGACCATGAGTCTCTGGGTCCACAGCTGGGGGTCTGTCCCAAGAAGAGGTCTGGGAAGCAGCAGCCTCTTCCCAGAACTGGAATCAGACAAGGGAGCCAAGAGAAACCACAGCAGGTACAAGAATGCCACGGACAGCCCTCGGCTGGACTCAGAGAAGAGGGACCGGGAGGGCTCAAGAGGGCAGATCACAGAGGCCAGAGCAGCAGCGTGGGCGAATGTCAGGCCACCAGCTTGAGTCAGGGGGTGGTGGGGTCACCAGCACAGACTGCAGGAAAGCCGAGGGGATGAGGGCTGCAGGGGTTAGAGCAAGAAAATCAGATTCGGCAGTTTTTGTACTTGTGTTGTTTCTGCTTGTTAGAGACAGATTTCAAGACTTCTGGAAGCTGAAGAGAAATATGCAATAGAATAGAACAGAGGCTGGCAAACGTTTCCTGTAAAGGGCCAAACAGTACACAGTTCAGGTTTTGGGGCCACATGGTCCCCATTGCGACTCAACTCTGTCACGTAGGATGAAGGCAGCTACAGACAACACGTAAGCAAATGGGCATGGCTGCATTCCAATAAAACTTTATTTAGAGAAACAAGAGCCGGGGGTGTTTGCACACACGTTCATACCAGCATCATGAACAACATAAAGATGGAAGCAAAAGGTGGAAGCAGCCCAAATGTCCACTGACAGATGAACGAGTAAGCACAGCGGATCCAGAAAAGGCAAAATTTAGCCTTGAAAAGGAGACACTGGCCCAGCCCACAACACGGGTGGACCTTGAGGACTTTGTGCTAAGTGAAATAAGCCAGTCACCAAAAGGCAAATGCTGTACAGTTCCACATATAGGAGGTCCCTAGAGTCATCACAGAAAAGGAAGTGGAATGGCGGCTGCCAGGGCTGGAGGAAGGGGAACGGGGATCTGAGGCCTCAGCCTGCTGACCCTGGAGGAGATGGAGATGAAGATGACAAGATGGCAGCCAGGTCCCTGAGGACGGGACTGAGAATCAGAGCTCAAAAACCCTTTCACCCAGGGATATGGGGAGAGGATGCAGGAGGGAGGAGCTCCCAAGAGGAGGCCTGCAGCCCAGCAGGCCCAGGAGCAGCACACCACCCAAGCCAGAAGGGAGGGGCTGGGAGGCAGGGCAGAGCCCTGGCAGGGCAGGTGCTCAGGGAGAGGGCAGGCCCACAGCCCTGGGAGGCAGGAGCAAGGTGGCCAAGCAGCACTAAGCCCTTGCCCAGGTTGGATCCCCCCGCACCCTCCCCAAGCCTCCGGCCTGGGTGCAGGGAGGGGTAACAAGCCATGCAGCAGGCGTCATCGGTCAGTGGACAGGGGACGGGCAGTTCCCTCCAGCACAGAGGGTACAACAGCCACTGCAGGACAGGCAGAGCCACCAGGACCCACCAGGCACCAGGGCAACAAACTATATCTGCATGGAAACCCCAAGGCCCTTCTCAGACCTGCCCCTTCAATACTTCACACCGTTTGCTGGCTCTGAAGACACGTGGAGGTTCCAGCAGGGAAGAGCCCACCTGCACTTCCACACTCTGCACACAGGGCATCCAGGCCCAGAAGAGCCCATGCTCGCCTGGTGTGGAGGCTGGCACATGCCAAGGCCACTGGGCTCTGAGGACTTGGGGTGGGCAGTCGGAACCCGCCCCTCCTGACTGATGAAACATGGTCTAAGCAGACCCTGGCCACTCCTCTCCCTGATCTGAGGTTCTCCTGAGATTCCAGGGCACAGCACAGAGCTCGCGAAGTGACCGTGAGCAAATGCTCTGGCCTCAGGCCACCAAGTCAGGCCCCGCTCCGAGCAGGTCTGTGTGAGGGACCCTGTGCCCGTCCTGTGAGGGCAGCACGAGCTTCCCTCCTAGAGAACCGCGTGGAACAGACATGGGCGGTACAGCAGAGCACGGCCTCGGCCCACTGTGACGTGAGGGTCCAAGCAGTGCCGTGATCATCCGGCCCTCTAACCATGAACTCACCTAGAGAAGCATTCCAACCATACCTCTCTTAAATACATGCAGGTGTTAGAGGAAAATAACTGTTGTTTTTGACTTAATAAAGTCTGTTTCATACACGTAAAGACACACGTGGTTTATATGAAGATGAGAGAGTGATCAGGTGTGTGCAGCAGAAAGCACGGTCAGCAGAGTCCCCACTCAGGCCCTACAGACGAACCACAATCTTCCTTTCCGTTTTGCTTGGCCCTGCCCACAGCAGCCCCCGACTCACAGCTGACTGCAGAGCTGCAAACTCAGCCACACACCCCAGGACGCCGCTTCTCCCCACAGCAGAAGCTCAGTGGGCCCAGGCCAGCGACAGGGCATCTGGCTGCTCAGCGACAGCCCCTCCAGCCAAGCGCTCTGCCTTCGGCACAAATCCTCTGCCTCGGGACTTTCTCTAGTGCTGACTTCTTGTGTGGTTAGCCCCACTGTATTTTACTGAAATAATGATTCCTGTCATCAAAATCAATAAATCTAAAGGAACCCTCTTCACTTGCTGAAGTACTGTTTTGGGGGACTCTCATCTTTAATGTTTTTCTTAGCTTCTTATTCTATGAAACTCCAAACATAAATAAAAGCAGAGAAAGTAAAAGGATTAACTCCTCTAGGCCTCGCCCAGCGCCTCTGACCAACAGGACCCTGCCTGCGCACATATCTTTCAGCACATCATCCCCGGGCACTCATCACCAAGAGGCACGAAGGAAGCCACCTTCCCACCCAGGTCCTGACGAGGGCACGAGGACGGGCTGCCCCTCAGCAGCCTACGTACGGATTCCCCATGAGAACTTCCGGTGCACAGTACTCAATGGTTCCACAAAAAGTATAGAATAATTTTCCCCTTTCCAAGTAGGCGGCCGAGCCAAAGTCTATCAGCTTGATGGTGAAGTCCTCAGCGATCACGATGTTCTCGTCCTTGATGTCGCGGTGAATGATGTCCTTCAGGTGCAGGTATCCCACGGCTGACACTAGCTGGAATCAGGAGACCAGAGGGGGCTTTTTAAAAAAGCAGTGCAACTAAAACATGCCTTTAAAATAAACTGGAACCGAAAACAAAAGAAAAAATAAACCTCTGACACATCATGAACTGGGGCCAGGAAAGACTTCTGAACGCTGAAGGTACGACTGAAAGCAAACAGGAAGCAAAGTCGCTCGAGGAGACATGCTCACCGGGGCCGGCCACGTTGGCCAGCGAGGTAGCAGCATCAGTATGAGACGCGTGAGTTCTGTCTGCTGCTTAGAAAAGCTTCCCAGCAGACACTTGCCCCACAACGCACTCCATGCCTATCCCAGGAGAAAGACAGGCCACCAAGCCACAGCTCAAAGACTCTTATGGTGGGCAAGTGAAAAATGGGTGCAGGTTTGCTGTGAAGTGGGAAGAGCCAGAGAGAAAGCACCCAGTCGACAGCCTCAGCCCACAGGGAGGGAAAGGGCCTTGCCCAGAGTTCAGGCAGCCATCTGGGACAGAGCTGGGAGCACAGCCTACTCGACGGCTCAAGCGGCGCCACAGAGAGCAACACGACGCATCAGCCATCCTTTCCTCCAACGTGTGGCTGCTCAACGATGCACTTAGAGCGGTTACGCTGGAAACAGGCTTCATTCCCACCAGCTGCTCCACCGCCTGCCCTCTCTGCCTCTCCAATAACCGAGGCCAGCAAAATCAGCCTTTCAGTTTAGCGAAACTAGGATGAATTAAACATCTGACTGTGTCGTCATCTGGACACCCATTGTACCAATCAAGTGAGTGATTTCATGGATGTATCATGTTGATCTTTTAAGACAATTTTATATTTACAAATGAGTATCTTTCAGATCAGAAGCAAGAGTTAACCACAGGTTAACTACGCCCAATTAATTAATTTATATTTAATAAATACACGTATATTTACATACATATATACAAACAGACATACCTGCCTATTTATAGATGCATACACATTTAGATACACACATGTGCACATATATATACACCTGCACATACATGTGTGCATACCTACACACACAACATATACTTGTACATAGGTACACATATACAAGCATGCATGCATACATACTTACATATATATGCAGACATATACAAATCAATCACGATAGAGTCGGGAGACAGAAACCACACATTAATATGAACATGGAAAGTTTCGTTCAGATTTATTAACTAGTTCTGAGAGATTAACTACAGAGGGATCAAGAGCAACTTTAAGAGAGCTGCTCTTCTGGCAGACGCCTCCCATGCCCTGGACCAACAGCGCTGCCCCGGAGCTGCCTGAACCAAGCCAGGGCTGTTCCCAGGCCCCAGCTCCCCCGCTGCTGAGCAGGCCCCGATGAATCTAGAGCTGAAAGGCAATGCCCTGAGAATGAGCACAATTCCTAAATATGTTAATGTGCAAGAATGTATTTTATAAATTGTGAATCTGCACTCATGTGTGATAACATTTACGTCTATATATTTACAAAGGGGGTACAGATAATTCTGGCAAAACTTTTACAGTATAGAACACATCACTACCCGTCTCGCTAGCCCCAGAACCAACACCTGTCAGGCAGCAGCTTTTAACAAGTGACTCTCAACGTTACCTCACACGGATACTGTATTTGCTGTCAAAAATGTCAGAAACAAGTCTCTGCCACAGCTTAAAGGGAAGATGTCATCTTCCGACATAGGAAGAGGGAGAGAGGTGACCTTTCCTTGGCAGACCCATAATGCCTGAAACTTACAAGTAGGAGCCTGAGAAACTGACCTCAGAAATCCAGCAACTCCCGAGACTGTAAAGCTCTGAGGAAGGAATGCTGATTCCCGGAAGCCATCATTAGAATCGAGTCGTGCCCAGCAAACAACCCAAGAGCAAATGCAAGTTGTCTACACAGCCCTTTGCTGGCATTTCTCCAGTTCTTTGGGGGGGAGCTGGGAACGGTACAGGGTGGAACCACCACCTTCGCCTTAAAACCCAACGTGAGTTACCGTTCCTTCCGCCTCTCCCTCTGCTGCGATGCCTTCCTATTTTGCTTATCACTCTCCCATCTAGTAAAATAATGGCCAAGGTCAATACATAATGACGCACAAAACAGACCAAGACAAATACTGCAGAATGAGAATGTCAGGACCTCAATTTTGCTGGCTAATCAAGTGAACGGCCGCCATTTGAGTGAGCACTTACAGCCTGCAGGCCGCTGTGCTGCACACATGCCTTTCAGGCACTCTCTGACTTCACCCTAACCCTTGTTGGTTAATTTTTATGATTGTGGTGGATATTTTATGTATGTGAATAAATCTTAACCATTAAACAAACTTTCCCAGTTATTCCGGAACTGTATCTGGCCTCATCCTTCCTTCCCAACCTCCCTTTCTCTACTTCAACCATGGAATTTTCTTCTGAAAATACACATCCTCCTCCATGAAATCCCCACACAAAATATGATCCAGCTCAGAGAGAGAACGGAGTGTGGATCACTGATCTTTGCAGCCACCCAGGCACCCAGGCTTGCGTTCACCCCACCGTGGCTCTGGCCAGCTCTCACTTGTCGGAAGATGTAGCTCGCCAGAGGCTCATCCAGCCGGGGATGGCGGTCGATGAAGGCGAAGAGGTCGAGGCCGGAGCCGTGCTTCTCCATCACCAGCTGGAAGAACCCGTGGTTTTGAAATACATCCAATACCTGGGAAGAGACACAGTCAAGTCCAACTCCGCCAAAACATCTTCAAGTCAACAACTGAAGACATTTGACATGAACTAAGTCAGGGTGTCTCTGAGAAGGAAATCGCTGTCTACCTTGATGATATTGGCGTGCTCCACCCTGGACAGAATTGCAATTTCTAAAGGAACTTTCCCAAGGTCGGGATCCTCAATCCAACAATCCTCCAAGACCTTCTCCTTCTTAATAAACTTCACAACCACCTGTGAGGAAAACAGGGTGGAAACAGCTGAAGCCAGTCGTGGAGCATCCCATGAAACCAGGGGCCACCATCGGTCCATGTGGCAGACGCGTCCTCCACATTTACCTCCCCTAAGTCCCAAGGACATGAAAGAAAAAACACAGGTGTAAACCCCTGCAGCATAAGGAAGCAGAGAAGGGGTCAGCAGCTGACCAGAATCGTGGCCTCACTCCCACTCATTCCATAAGGTGGACAGATGGGTGTGATAAAGAAGCCAGCTGGAGCCGAGGGAGCCATAACCTGGGCTGGAGAGAGGGCCCTAAGGCCTCCGGGCAGGTGCCCTGGAAGACATCCACATCACCTCGACTTCTCAACCAAGGACTGGAAGCCCTGGCCGAGAATGAACTAAGGAGTCTGAAAACTAGAAAATACAAAGAAACGCTATCGCTCTTATGTATGTTTTCAACATTGATTCAGATTTTTTTTTTGAGACGGAGTTTCGCTCTTGTTGCGCAGGCTGGAGTGCAACGGCGCGATCTCGGCTCACCGCAACCTCCGCCTCCTGGGTTCAGGCAATTCTCCTGCCTCAGCCTCCTGAGTAGCTGGGATTACAGGCACGCGCCACCATGCCCAGCTAATTTTTTGTATTTTTAGTAGAGATGGGGTTTCACCATGTTGACCAGGATGGTCTCGATCTCTTGACCTCGTGATCCACCCGCCTCAGCCTCCCAAAGTGCTGG
>CM052653.1:668235-688575 GCA_028533165.1 Leontopithecus rosalia | reverse complement strand
TCACCGCAACCTCCGCCTCCTGGGTTCAGGCAATTCTCCTGCCTCAGCCTCCTGAGTAGCTGGGATTACAGGCACGCGCCACCATGCCCAGCTAATTTTTTGTATTTTTAGTAGAGATGGGGTTTCACCATGTTGACCAGGATGGTCTCGATCTCTTGACCTCGTGATCCACCCGCCTCAGCCTCCCAAAGTGCTGGGACTACAGGCGTGAGCCACCGTGCCTGGCTTGACTCAGATTAATCAGAGTTTAGCAAGACTGACAAAACATAAGGTAAATATAAGAAAAAGTGCTACAACAGTCGATGATAGTCAAGGGTGACAGAAAAAGATGCCATTCACAAAAGAAACCCTGCAAGCCACCGAAAACCTTGTCGCCCAGTGCAACACCTGCTGCTAATGAGTTCTGGCACACAGCTGAAGGAGCAACAGGCCACCCAGTGGGTGCCGACCACAGGATGGGCGTTTCAGGTGTCAGCAAGAGATGCTGAGCGAGATCACACACCAGGGAACAAGAGTCAAGAAGGAAAAGAAGATGGGGCAGGAAGTGCCATGGGGCTGCAACCTCTGCAAGGTGGGTGGGACGGGGAGGGAGTCCTGGGAAGGCAGCTTCTGGGTGCCTCAGGGAAAGCCCTCCAGACAGAGGACAGCGGGAGCACTGGAGTGTGGAGGAGCGCACCTGAGCTGTGCGAGGTGTGAGGGAGGTGGGGGCTGGGCAGGCAGCATAAGGGGGCATTGGGAGGCATCGGGGCCGGGGGGGATCAGAAAGAACCACAGGAGCCTGGGCAACATCCAGGCATCTTACAGTCATCAGGAGAGAAGGGGGTGGCTTGGGTGCCAGCCTATGGGAGGTGAAAGGAGACAAATTCTGAAGACCCTTTGACGGGAAGGTCACCATGGCCCAAAAGGCCAGAGGTGAGACTGAGGGAAAGCAAGAAGACAAAGAAGCAGGGCTGTGGTCCTGAGGAGCCAAAGAAGGGCCTCCTGAGATGAGGCAGAGCTCCAGGAGCCCCGGGGAAGGCAGGTGCACAGACACTCTTAAGTGCAGACGTCTGCGGCCTATCCAGCTGCAGGCCCAAGGAGACAAGAGCCCAGGCTCCTCCAGGGTTCCCATGCACCCCTCAAATGAGAGTCAGGAGGAGGGAGAGGGAAAGAATTAATGAAACCAAACAACAGAATCCTCTTAAAATAAGGGAAGCTTTAAATATTCAGATCAAGGTCTTACCAAGTATCAAGCAAGAATAAAGAGAACACACAAGCGTACACCCCTAAAGACATGCGGTACGAATGCTGAAGGGACAAAGATTTTAAATCTAGAAAGAAAAGAAAAACCAGGTTGCTGTCAGCAAAATCCACTTCAAAGTAATGCTAGATGACAGCAGATACAAGTCTAACAAGTTCTGAGGAAAAAGGCATATCACCACTAAAATATGAGAGAAAATAAACACGTTTTAATGCATCCAAGGACTGAAAGTATAATGCCCGTGAATCCTTCATGGAAAAATAGCAAAAAATATATTCTAGCAAATGAAAAATAAACCTAAGAAAAATAAGAAACTGGACATAAAATAACGGAGATTTAACAAAAGAACAAGACTTGTACAGTGAAATTACAAAACACTATTGAGAGAAATTAAAGATCTCAAGGAACAGTAAACTTTCCACGTCCACAGATCAGAAAACTTAATATTGTTAAGATGACAATAGCACCCAAAGTGAGCCGCAGATTCAATGTGATTCCTGGAAGAATCTCAGCCGGCTTTTTTGCAAAACTGACAAGCTGACCCAAAAATCCTTATAGAAATGCAAAATAGCCAAAACAAGCTTAAGCAAAACAAAGCTGGAGGACTAGCATTTTCCAGTTTCATAACTTACCACACAGCTACAGTAATCAAGAGAGTATGGTACTGGCTTAAGGACAGACTTAACATAGACAGATAAGACTATAAATCAATGGAACAGAATTCAGGTCCAGAAACAAACCCACCCGTCTACGGTCAACTGATTTTTGACAAGGGTGCCAAAAGCCACTCAATGGGGAGAGGACGGTCTTTAACGAGCAGTGCTGGGACAATCAGATATCCACATACAGAAGAGTGGAGTCAGACCCCAGTCTCACACCACACACAAAAGGTAACCTAAAAATAGATCAAAGACATACACGTAAAATCTAAAACCATAAAACTCTTAGAAGAAAACATGCGAGTAAGTCTTTATGACCTTGGGCTTGGCAGCCTTCTTAGCTATAACACCAAAACACAAGTGACAAATGGTAAAAGAGGACTTCATCAAATTAAAAACCTCTGCTCTCCAAAAGGCACTGTTAAGAGAATGAAAAGACAAGCCACAGACTGGCTGAAGTTCCCTGTAAGATAAAGGAATAGTAACTAGAAAATATAAAGAACTCTTAAAATTAAATATTATTTAAAACTCCAATTTTTAAAAGCTGGCAAAGGTTTGAAAAGATTTCATTAATATTGTGAAAATGGCCATACTGCCCAAAGTAATTTATAGATTCAATGCTATCCCCATCAAGCTACCTATGACCCTCTTCACAGAACTGGGAAAAAAACTATACTACGAGGCTACAGTAATCAAAACAGCATGGTACTGGTATCAAAACAGAAATACAGACCAATGGAATAGAACAGAGGCCTCGGAGGCAACGCCACACATCTACAACCATCTGATCTTTCACAAACCTGACAAAAACAAGCAATGGGGAAAGGATTCCCGGTTTAATAAATGGTGTTGGGAAAAACTGGCTTGCCATGTGCAGAAAGCAGAAACTGGACCCCTTCCTGACACCTTATACTAAAATTAACTCCAGATGCATTAAAGACTTAAACATAAGACCTAACACCATAAAAACCCTAGAAGAAAACCTAGGGAAAACCATTCAGAACAAAGGCATAGGCAAGGACTTCATGACTGAAACACCAAAAGCATTGGCAACAAAAGCCGAAATAGACAAATGGGATCTAATCAAACTCCACAGCTTCTGTACAGCAAAAGAAACAACCATTAGAGTGAACCGGCAACCAACAGAATGGGAAAAAAATTTTTGCAATCTACCCAAAAGACAAAGGGCTGATAGCCAGAATCTACAAAGAACTAAAACATATTTACAAGAAAAAAACAAACAAACCCATTCAAAAGTGGGCAAAGGACATGAACAAACACTTTTCAAAAGAAGACATATATGAGGCCAACAAATGAAACATATGAAAAAATGCTCATCATCACGGTTCATTAGAGAAATGCAAATCAAAACCACACGGAGATACTTCTCATGCCAGTTAGAATGGCAATCATTAAAAAGTCGGGAGACAACAGATGCTGGAGAGGATGTGGATAAACAGGAACATTTTTACACTGTTGATGGGAGTGTAAATTAGTTCAACCATTGTGGAAGACAGTGTGGCAATTCCTCAAGGACCTAGAAATAGAAATTTCATTTGACCCAGCAATCCCATTCCTGGGTATATATCCAAAGGATTATAAATTGTTCTATTATAAAGACATATGCACACGTATGTTCACTACGGCACTGTTTCCAACAGCAAAGACCTGGAACCAACCCAAATGCCCATCGATGACAGATTGGACAGGGAAAATGTGGCACATATACACCACGGAACACTATGCAGCCATAAAAAATGATGAGTTCATGTCCTTTGTAGGGACATGGATGAATCTGGAAACCATCATTCTCGGCAAATAGACACAAGAACAGAAAATCAACCACCACATGTTCTCATTCATAGGTGGGTGTTGAACAACGAGAACACAGGGACACAGGGAGGGGAACATCACACACTGGGGTCTGTTGGTGGGGACTAGGGGAGGGACAGTGGCAGGTAGGGAGTTGGGGAGGGATAACGTGGGGAGAAATGCCAGATATAGGTGATGGGGAGGAAGGCAGCAAACCACCTTGCCATGTATGTACTTATGCAACAATCCTGCATGTTTTGCACATGTACCCCAAAACCTAAAGTGCAATATTTAAAAAAAAAGATTCCATCAAAGAAAATATGCAGATGGCAAACAAGCATGCGCAAAAAGATACTCCACATCATTAAAGCTCACATCATTTGAGTATTATATAATGTCCAGAAATAGGCAAGCCTGATGATGTTAAATGCCAAGAGGGTGGCTACCCTGGGGTCTGTGCCCAGAAGGGCTCCTGAGATGCTGGGGAAATTCTGTATCTTGATCTGGGTGCTGGTGGCGTGTCTGTCCAGTTGCTCAAAGTCCCTAATAATGGACATTCATGCTGTGTGCACCCTGCATTTAAATATTTTCCTAAATAACTCTCAGGGGATATAGCTGGAAAGCAGTAGGGGTCTCACATTCCAAACACTCAAGTGCTCTTCCGGCATTTTCTTTCCCACACCATAAGCCGTATGTTTCAGGCTCTCTTTCTCTCAGTAACTGCTGGGTTACTAGTGCTTAACCCTGAAATAGCAGGTCATCCTAAACGCTGGAGGAAAACTCAGTAAACATTTTTTTTAATCTCTTTTCTGGCTGGGCGCAGTGGTTCATGCTTGTAATCCCAGCACTTTGGGAGGCCAAGGCAGGTGGATCACAAGGTCAGGTGTTCAAGACCAGCCTGACCTACACAGTGAAACCCCATCTCTACTAAAAATACAAAAATTAGCTGGACACGGTGGCAGGCGCCTGTAATCCCAGCTGCTCGGGAGGCTGACACAGAAGAATGGCTTGAACCCAGGAGGCGGAGGTTGCAGTGAGCCAGGATTGTGTCACTGTACTCCCGTCTAGGCGACAGAGCTAGACTCCATCTCAAAAAAAAAAAAAAAAAAAGCTTTTCTTTTCCTCTACAGCTGGGAAGAAAAATGAAAGTCATTTTTATTCACCATAAAGCTAGGGGTCTTTCTGTTTGCTTTTGGCCTTTCATTTTTTCCTGGCGACAGAGTCTTGCTCTGTTGCCCAGGCTGAAGTGCAATAGCCTCATCTTGGCTCACTGCAGCCTTGACCTCCTGGGCTGAAGTGACTCTTCTGCCTCAGCCTGATTTTTTAACTTTTTGTAGAGACTGAGTCTTACTGTGCTGCCCAGGCTGGTCTCAAACTCTTGGGCCAAGCAATCCTCTGGCCTCGGCCTCCTGAAGTGCTAGGATTATAGGAGTGAACCACTGAATCCCACCCATAAAGCTAGTTCTAATAAACTGTGACAGAGTCAACCTCCCAACACTCTGGCCTCTCCCAGCCTGTCCAACACAGTGACAGCAGGGGATGCAAGCCCATCTCTGCTCTCTGTCACCAGGTCACCAGGCCTGGGAGCGTTCTTGGTACAAAGGAGATTTTTAAGACGTGGGAATTGCACTCTATTCTGTAAAGTAGAACAACCCTTAGAGTCTATTTTCTGAATGCTCCTTTACTCAATAACTTGTTAGCCTTAAGATAAAATTTAAATTGACATCTGTTTTTTAAAAGGCAAAACTACTCATGTGGTTTCTTTTTACATTAAGAGAAAGAGTCTGGGGCTTCTTTCTGCTGCTTTAAGGTATTAAGGTTTAAAGAAACCTCTAGAGTCCATCAGATTCCTGATACAAACCAAGAATGAGAGGATCTGCTCAGATACATTAAAGATGAAAATAGAAACTTAAAAATCAAACTGTTGGCTGGGCATGGTGGCTCACACCTGTAATCCCAGAACTTTGAGAGGCCAAGGCAGGTAGATCACTTGAGCCCAGGAGTTTGAGACCAGCCTGAATAACATGGCAAAACTCTCTCTACCCAAAAAACAAGAAAGTACAAAAAAATGAGCCAAATGTGGGTTGGCCATGGTGGCTCACGTCTATAATCCCAGCACTCCGGGAGGCCGAGGTGGGTGGATCACCTGAGTTCAGGATTTCGAGACCACCCTGATCGACATGGCGAAACCCCATCTTAAAAAAAAATTAGCCAAACGTGATGGTATGTGCCTGTAGTCCCAGCTACCCAGGAGGCTGAGGTGGAAGGATCACTTGAGCCCAGGTGGCAGAGGCTGCAGTGAGTTGAGACCATACCACTGCACTCCAGCCTGGATGACAGAGTAAGACCCTGTCAAAAAAAAAAAACCTGTTTAGAAACACATGACAACAAAAGCACCGTAAAGTAAAACATCCAGGAAACGGCCAAAGTGTATCCAAAGCTGAATACTCTCAGCACTGCGACTATTAACAGCACTGAAAATACACATTCAATAACCTAGAGAAGCGGAAGAATTCACAGAAAGGGTAAAAGAAAAGAAAAAAACTTGATGAATAAAACAAACAGTTATTTGGCAAGTGTGGCCAAAAAAAGTGAGTGAAAGCAGAACTAGAAGAGCTAAAGGCACATCATCTTCCTGTACTGACCAACGGCCACTCAGCCTCAACAACTCTGACATTAAAGAAAGAAACTCAGGTATGAATAGGCATGTTTAAAAATCCCACATAGAAAGAGCAAATCAAATTAACCAATGCATTAAGAGACTGTTTTAATATAATCGAAGACAGATTCTGCGAACATGTTATTCATTTTATTAATAAACGTAATAAGGATATGAGCATCTCAATAGATACCGAAAAGATATCTTTTGATAGAATTTGATAGAACTCAACACTCACTGTTAACATTTTTTAGCAGGTTGTAGCCAGGCGTGATGGCTCATGCCTGTAATCCCAGAACTTTGGGAGGCTGAGGAGGGTGGATTATCTGAGGTCAGGAGTTTCAGACCAGCCTGGCCAATATGGTGAAACTCCATCTCTACTAAAAATACAAAAATTAGCCAGGCGTGGTGGCAGGTGCCTGTAATCCCAGCTACTCAGGAGGCTGAGGCAGGAGAATCACTTGAACCCAGGAGGCAGAGTTTGCAGTGGGCTGAGACTATGCCATTGCACTCCAGCCTGGGCAACAGAGTGAGTCTCCATCTCAAAAAAAAAAAAAAAATTTAGCAGGTTGAATGTAAAATGAAAAGATCCTCAGATAAAAGATGCTCATCAAGAAATGAAAGGAGCCACAGCCGCCTTGGAGAAGCAGCAGAGCCCTGGAGAAGCAGCACACCTGCTGTGCAGCATGCTCCACAGGTCCTAGCTAAGTGACAGGAGGGAAGGATAAAAGGATGATGACAAGCAAATCACAGAGAGGAGAGAAAACTGTCATTACTGCAGAGGAGTGACTGTTTATCTAGAAAATCCAAAGGGTCCACTAAAAAAGCATTAGTGCTAGGGAGACTTGGATACGGACATATGATGAAGCAATCCAAGCTCGGATACTCGGTGCATTCCAGCAATGAGTGACTAGAAGATGCAGGGCTAAGAGGATCCTGTGGGCGGCATTCCATGACCCTCACAGGAACCCGCCAAGCCAGGCATGAGCACGCCTGGGCAGTCTAACAGGATTCGCAGTGAGCAGCAGATGCTGCTTCTCAACAGGAAAGTGGGCACCGTCCTGATGTCAATTCCCCCATATTGAAACATGTCCAGGCAGCTACAAATCCCAACAGGACCTGGGAGGGAGGAACTGCAGTTCTAAAGTTTATGTGGAAGGAGAATATGTAAGGGTGACCATGATGACTGGGGAGGAAGGGGCAGGGGGACAAGCAGCTGGCAGCCTTCAGTGCACCTAGAGGGATGCCTAGCACGCAGCAATCCCTGCTCAGCCATGAGCTATGAACACGAGGTCATTCCAGGGACCCAGGAAGACCAAGAGCTTCTGTTGGTTAGCCTGCTTGCCTCTTTCTTGGGGCTTTTTTCCAGCTGGGCGGAGGGGTCCTAAATTTGGATTGAAGCATGCCTGTGCAGTGCCTGCGAGATAGCAGCATCCACGTGGGGAGGAGAGTGGTGCTCAGAAAGGGGGGAACACAGATCCAGATGTGGGGTCTCAACATGAGGGTGGGAGGCGAAGCCCTGAGCCTGACAGCTTGACAGGCTCAGCAGCCCTGGATGACGTATGTGCTGCTGGGAGAGCCTCTTGTATCCTGAAACCGCCCACAGGCCAAACAGGCCAGCTTGTGTGCTTGGTGCCGTATGTAGAGGACTCCTCCAAAAACCCCAGGTTTAGAGAACTGGGACCAAAAGTCAGGAGCCATCTGAAGTGATGCCCGGCGCCCTCCCCTCCCAGACCCGCATTACCTCCTTGTTCTGTTCCTTGTCCACAGCAGTCCACACGGAGCCGAAGGCCCCACTGCCCAGCGGGCCCAGGGTGCTATACTTTTGGGAGTACTCGCCCTCACAGGCCGCCAACCCCTCCAGTTCCACAGCCTTGGGGGGATCCTCAAACCAGGGTTTGGCTCTGAGCACCTGCCACGCAGAGGAAGGTCTGTGGGTCACACGTCACTGGACCTGGCAGAGGCGCAGCACCCACAGGGACCCCTCTGTCTTCGGCGGCCGCCCGAGGCAGGCGTGCCCTGCACTCCACTCAGCCTCTCCTCCCGTGCTCTCAGACCTATCTCCACAGGGCACCCCAAACAGCCTCAGTACACTGATCCAAACTGGCACCCATGTTGAAATGTGTTGATACCCCACCACACGCATGGGTCTGTGCAGATTTAAAGTGGCTTTACAGTCACACTGGACATTAGAAGACAGTGTTAAAAGTTACGAATAGACCATATTCCCAACCCCGAGGAAACAAAGAGATGGCAACTGGGATATCGCTGCACGGTACAAGGCGAGTCCAGGGCAGGCACTGACTGCAGATACCCACTTCCCCCAGGCTGGATCCAGTGAGCTCGGCAGTAGTGGCGTGCTTGGAGCCGGGCAGGCTGGCAAGGAGCAGGCAGGTCCTGGCGGCCGAGTCGCGGTGACTGTGGAGGAGGTCTTTGACCAGCCAGCAGCAGAACAGGGGTGACGGGCCCTGGAGCTCCACCCGCCTCACCTCAAACCGTATACCTGAAGGGTGAGAAGGTGAGAACGCACAGGCCTGTGACGAGCTGGCTAGACAGCAGCTTTACGTTAGAAAGTCCAGTTCCCAGAATGCAACAGTCCAATCCCCAGCAGCTTTGAGAAAGTCCAGTCCCCAGAACGCTACCAGGACCACAGAGCAGTCCCGGCAGAGGCAGGCAGCACCACGGCTGGGAGGAAAGCTGGCAGGGCTGGCAGGGGAAGCCCCGAGGCGTAGCCTACAGGACTGCAACAAGCACGCCTCCTCACTCAGGGCAGCCAGGGGGCCAAGGAAGCCCTCTGGAGAGGCCTGCAGACCACCCCCAACTCAGAAAGCCGGGAGAACCTGCACTCAACATGCCCCTACACACAGTGGGTCTTCTGCCTTCCAGTGACAAGAATGTGAATGGCTCACGTTAAAACCGTGCACACATGCACATACCCTAGTTGCCAGGAGCCACAGGACAGTCCATACCCACTTGCGTAGAGAAAGCATGTGCGCATTTCACACAGCCCCCAGCTACACCAACACAAGTGTGGGAGCTCCTTTTCGGGGTAGGGGTTTCCAGCTGATTTTCTCTCCTTCTTGTTTATACTTCTAATATTTCTACAAATAACACCTATTATTTACAAAATTCTTTTAAATATAAGAACCCTATCTATCAACACTACAAAATCAGCAATAAGGAAACAACGGGCTAAGATAATGTGGACCTGCTAAGAAAGTGGGAAAATAAAAAAGAAAGTAAACAGAATCAAAGGATTCTCAAAGGAGCCAGCAGAGGGGCCTGATCACATGACCTCACAGAAGGCCAGGTTCTTCAGAGATCAGGGCAGCGTAAGCACCAAAACCACGGAAGAACACGTGAGCACCTCGCCACGCTCGTCTCCCTCAGCCTCTCCTCGTGCCCACCAAGGAGAGGCTGGCGGGAGGTCGAGGGGCAGACTGCAACACAACGCCTCCATGCCTCCCCTGCCCCAAGGAGTGGCTCTCTGAAGTGTGTGGCCTGAGTCGGGAGGCACAGCTGGAACTGACGGGCATGGGGCAGCTGGCCTGGGACCTTGGGCTCCACCCTCCCCAGGCACACACATTTCTAATCTGAATTTTCGAGGGGTGAATGATAATGCATTCTCCTTTAAAACATGATTTCTGCTGAAACTATTCCACGGTGACACCCCGTCAGACCCCAGGACAAGGAAGCCCCCACGCCCCCGCATCCCCGCAGTTGCTCTGAGGGCAGCACGCTTCTTCCCGTGGGGCCCAGGACATACTCAGCCGCAAGCCATCTCGATGGTAGCAGCTCCCCGAGTAGGCACCCTCCTGGATCTCCCGCTGCAGGCCAGCAGCCCCAGGCATCACAGGTGTGGAGGTGACCTGGACGTCTAGCGTTGGCTCCTCTGCTGACGGGCACGTGTTCTCAGGGCCAGCATCCAACATGGAAGGAATGTGTTCTGGGCTTCCTCTGTCGCTTGCTGCATAATGTTCAGAGGACCCCGAACACACCTCAGACGGCTCTGTCAGATCATGTCCCAGGCAGCTCTCCAGGAACCCTCGGCCCTGGCCAAGGTCAACACAGGTGCCGGTCAGCAGTAGCAGCTCCCTGTCATCCAGGATACATGACCCCTGTTCCTGGAGACTGCCCACATCTGGATCAGAGCCCACTGCCGAGGAAGAGGGTGTCCCTCCAAGTTCAGACGTAGCACAGGAACAATTTGATGATGTTTGGTCTGTCTGGTCACTGGAAAAGAGCTCCTTGAGGTTCCAGGAAAAAGAATTCACATCAACCTCCTGGGCCTGCACGTCCTCCAGGCCCTGGGGGAGGTCCGTGGCCAAGGCATAGCAGGCCGAGGAGCTGCCCGTGCAGCCACTGTACAGGTCTCTGCCTCCCAGATCGCAGGACAGCACAGGAGCGGTGAAAGCCGGGCACTCTGCTGGGACGAGCTCGGTGTGGGGGATGTCCAGGGCTCCCGCAAGGCTCAACTCTGACAGCTGCTCCTTAACCAGGCAGGTCTGCAGCTCTTCTCGGTCATTTGTCACTCCCAGCCACGGCTCGTCTAGAGTAGGTGTTCCTAAGGAGAGGCCTGCCACCCCAGATGGGCCGCGGGCCAAGTCCTGGCTTCGCCGCCACAGGCCCTGTTCACTCCTACAGCAAGGGCAGTGCATCGGGAGGCTGCCCACCGCCAGCTGACCCTTGGCCTGGTGCTGGGCCACGGCGACCCCAGCCCAGAGGTCTGAACCACTGACACCCGTGAGCTCCAGCCGGGCCTGCTGATACCGGCCACACAGGGCAGTGTTACTGCCCCTATCCTCGGCTGGGCCTGGAGCTTCAGAATCTTCACATGAAGCGGACGGCTTTGCATCCACTGGTTCGGGCCTGCTTCCTCCCAGAAGGCCCTGTCCAGGGGTCTCTACGGCCGCAGGCTCCTCTCTCCCCGAGGCAGCAGCGTGCTGGTCCTCGGGCAGCACCTGTTCACCATGCGCAGGCAGGCTTCCTTCCGCGACGCTATCTACCCTGAGGATAATGACATGGATGACAGTCATGTAGGGCCACAGAGGAGTCAAAAGGAGAGACTGCATCAATTCCCCATTAGAAACAAGTGCAAAGCATTTAAGGCCACCCATGTATAATAAGAGAAAGACTAAATTTGCACTTCATCTCAAATTTCTCCAGAGAAGTCCACATTTAGAAAGGATTTAGCAGAGAATGCTACCAAAAGTCCAACACTAACGTACAGGAGCACTTGCCAATGCGTCAGTCAGCACTGTCACTTCATGGTGCGGCCTCTGGTAACCCCAGGGTCCCCAAACCCCAGTCAGCTGCGCGGCTCTGCTTCCACCTCAAGGGGAAGTCCCTGCTGCTGCCTTGAGGTATGGGAGGAAAGGAGAGAGGGATTGGAGAGTCCCTGGGAAACTCTACAACAGTAAAAACAACAACTAACTGACTACAAACATCATCCAACTTCACAGCCAACTAGGGAAATGGCTGTCAGACGGGACCCACGCAGAAGGGGCCGGGGCTGGGAGGCTGGGCGCAGTGGCTCACACCTGTAATCCCAGCACTTTGGGAGGCCAAGGCAGGCAGATCACTTGAGGTCAGGAGTTCGAGACCAGCCTGGCCAACACAACGAAATCCCGTCTCTACTAAAAATACAAAAACTAGCCAGGTGTGGTGTCGGGCACCTGTAGTCTCAGCTATTTGGAGGCTGAGGCAGGAGAATCGCTTGAGCCCAGGAGGCAGAGGTTGCAGTGAGCTGAGATCAAGCCACTGTGCTCCAGCCTGGGTGACAGAGTGAGACTCCATCTCAAACAAAAACAAAAAAAGAAGGGGACAGGGGAAAAAGACAGAGGAGGCTGACGAGGGCACCTCCTAAGGGCTGCACATAATATCCTCAAGCATTCAGCACGTGGTGACCCATGAGGAGGCTGCCACAGTCCGGACAGGATGACTGCAGAGCAAAGGGACCCAGGCCTCCTGCCAGCCCTGCCACTGCAGCCTCCACAAGACAGACTGACACTGGGCACCAGATGAACAGAATGTGACCACGCCACCTCACTGGGGAACAGACGCAGGACAGGTTAACGTCAGCGACCTAGTAAAGGTATATCAGAGGCTCAGAAAGAGGACAGGACCGGGCCTAAGTGGCTCATGTCTGTAATCCCAGCACTGTGGGAGGCTGAGCCTAGGAGTTCGAGACCAGCCTGGGCAACACAGTGAGACCTCATCTCTACAAAAGATTTTAAAGTTAGCCAGTGTGGTGACACACACCTGTAGTCCCAGCTACTTGGGCAGCTGAAGTGGGAGCCTCGCTGGAGCACAGGAGTCCAGGCTGCAGTGAGCCATGATCGTGCCACTGCGCTCCAGCCTGGGTATGACACAAGACCATCTCAAAAAAAAAAAAAAAGGATGGAAGAGGAAGGATACAACCCAAGGGTGGCCTCTACAGAGAAAGGGATGGTGAGCTGAGTTCTGAGGAAAAGCAATTTTCTGGGGGAACTGAGGGTGGGCTGAGGGTACACATCTGCCTGCACCTCTCCCTCCATCTCTCTCTCCCCTGCACCTCTCCGTCTCTCTCCCCTGCACCTCCCTCTCCCTCTCTATCCATCCCATGCTCGAGACGAACTCCACGCAAATGCTGGGCAGGCCCAGGTGAGACAGGAGGCGAATCCACACCAGGAGGGTCTCCCAAAGCCCCTTGCCAAAGCGTCTGGGCAACTTCTGGGGTACAGTCCATACACACCGGTGAAGCCCCCAGGCAGCCCTGCGTCTTCTCCCGTGATCTTGGGGCCCTGAGTTGCAGACTGCTGCAGCCGCGTACCTG
Source organism: Leontopithecus rosalia (assembly GCA_028533165.1). Classification (NCBI taxonomy): domain Eukaryota; kingdom Metazoa; phylum Chordata; class Mammalia; order Primates; family Cebidae; genus Leontopithecus; species Leontopithecus rosalia. The sequence goes on along the minus strand of CM052653.1, from coordinate 675,391 downwards.
TTCTCCTCTTCAGTCACCTGGGTCCACAGCCCTTCCATCAAAACCCTTGGGCCAGATATGTTTGGGGATCTCAGAAAAGTCATACAGTCACTTGCTAGGTAGAAAGGAGCAGGCAGGCTGGGGAGAGGGCCTTGTGGGCATCCACTGCCCTGTGTCTGCAGCGAGGCCTCTGAACACTCAAACAGCAGAGGCCGAGGGAAAACCACGAACAGCTCCACACGTGCTGAGGGCCAATTTGCGCAACAAATGCTTTTAGCATCAATTCTAAGAAAAAAAAATGTCAGTGCTGGGGGCTTTTTGGATTTCACGATTTTGGCTAAGAGACTGTGAAACTATGATCTCTGACTTTCAGCATGACAGCAGCCCAGGAAACACGGGGACAACCTCCAGCTGCCCTGGCAGCCAGGCATCACCATGCCACGCAGTTCTGGCCAGCGTGCAGTGAGGGAGTGAAGGGTGTGGCTTCCAGGTGATGGGGGCCACTCATCTGCTGAGTGCACACAGGCCTTGGGGTGCTGGGACCTCAACCCACGGCAGCCCCAGGGACTAAAGGCCCTCTGGTGGGGATGTGCCAGGGCCGGGCCTCCATGGAGATCCGAGACCCCACCTGCTGTCTGAGCACATCACTTGGGGTCTCTTCTAGTACCTGGTCCCCAGTCTAACAATTCACTCAGCTTCATCATCCATCTGCTAAACATCAGACTGCACCCCCAGGATTACCAGGAGAACTAAAGGAGACACCTTATGAGGAAGCACTCAACTCAGTCCCTGAACACAAAAGCACCCCACACAGCTCACCTCCTGCCTTCATGCTTCCCTACACCATTCACTCTTACTGTGTTAGCTACTGTCCAGAGCAGACCACAATTCTTAGGGACACACCTCAAGTCTTTGGCAACGCTTATTTGTTGAACAAGTGACGCGTAAGTGAATGACCGAACACAGTCACAACTGCACTATGTGGAGTGGATGTTAATCAGACGCTCAGAACGATGGGATGCAACACGTCCAATCCAGTGATCTTGGGCAACTGACTTGGTACAACCAAGTCCCGGAAGAAGAGCTGTGTCCAAGGTCCTGAGGAGAGCGACGGGTCACGTGGCCTGTGTCCACCAAGACGTCCCAGACAAGGGGAACGCTGGCAAGGGAGCCCGGCCGCTAGGGCTGTGAACATCCACGGACCAGGCTTGGGCCCTCAACGACAACCGCCCCAGTGCAGCTTGGTGGCACCCCTATGAGAGGTACCCCTTCCTCATCTGGAGAGGTGCACACAGCAAGTAGAGCCAAAAGCTGCCCTCTCACGACACTGAGTGTGGACCCACAGTCACAAAGGGCAACAGGGAGGCTAAGCAAACAAGAGAAAACACTGGCACACTGGCCAACAGTCAATGCTGCATGAGCTAGGGCGCCGTCCAAGAGGCTTCGGTTCCCAGGAGGCCTGCAAAGGAAGACCTGAGGACATGCGTGTGCACACACATACACACACGCTTAGGACAGTGTGCACAGTGTAAGCCCAGCCCTGCTAGTTACATGTGAGCACACATATAAATGTATAACATACAACTATAGTTCAATGTACAGAAAAGAAGGCCTAGAAGGCTCTAACTGCCGACCACGGTGCCCTGCGGGGAAGAGTGGGATTGGAGGAGGGGGACTGGAAGATGGCCAAGGGAACTATCCCTTTTACCATTATTCTTCTGCAATTAAGTAAACACATCTTTGTGTATTACATGTGTTATTTATTTATTTTTTTGAGACGGAGTTTCGCTCTTGCTACCCAGGCTGGAGTGCAATAGCGCGATCTCGGCTCACCGCAACCTCCGCCTCCTGGGTTCAGGCAATTCTCCTGACTCAGCCTCCCAAGTAGGTGGGATTACAGGCGCGCACCACCATGCCCAGCTAATTTTTGTATTTTTAGTAGAGACGGAGTTTCACCATGTTGACCAGGATGGTCTCGATCTCTTGACCTCATGATCCACCTGCCTCGGCCTCCCAAAGTGCTGGGATTACAGGTGTGAGCCACCACGCCCGGCCTATTACATATTTTTAAAATAATTTCTTCAAGACTGGAAAACACAACAATGTGGATAAGTATCCTAGACCTAGCAATGAGCAGAACCCCTCAGAAGGAAACGTGTGGGTCAGGCTCAAGAGCACGCAGTGTCACCTCCGCCCTGACCTGGGGTAGCAGGGTGTGGGGGGCATGGCGCAGGAAGGGACCAGGGGTCTGCAGGCATCAAAGAAAGGGTCCTGGGCCACCTGGGCACCTCGACTGCATACTGTGCATAAAAAAAGATTCTGAAGAAGAAAACGGGTTAAAAACACACCCACACGCTACACAAAATAGGACGAGAAGAGTGAGTTTTTATTTCACTTTTCCAACTGTTCCTCATTCTCCAACATAAGCTTCCGTTACTCTGAATAGGGCATGTTGAAACATGCAAAGAGAAGAGCTTCATGACCTTGAAAGTGATAAAGTTATGTTTCCATCAGTTCTCTGAAATCTACCTAAACGTTCTGGAACTCTCAACAGCCTGTCTCCTTATCCCTATGTTGAGACAGTAACACCACGGTGCCCTCCCATTCAGGCTGACGAGGACTCAGCCAGGCAGCGTAGAAAAGCCAGCTGTCACTGTGTGTGGAGCAGAGCAGGCACTCAACCCAAGTGAGTTTTCAATGGGACTTACCCTGGAGCAGGCTGAGGTGAGAGGCAGGAAGGGAGCTGGCCTCCGGCTCCCAGCTCGGTCTGAGTCCCAGTTAAGACGTCTTCACTTTCCACCAGCTTCTGGGCCTCATCTCGGGGCTGAACGTGGCCACCAGCAAGCACGACATTAATCCTTGAATCTGGCAGCAACATCAAAGGAGTGTTTGCCCTTCACAGGCACTCCCTAAAATGATCTCCTCATGTGCCTGGAACTCACTGAGGTTCCTTCACAGCACGACCAGCAGCAACCACCTCACCACCCCAGGCATCCCCGGTCCAAACCAGCACCCACTCTCTGCCTCCTGGTCTCCCTGCTGCTTGGCCCAGGACCCCTGCAGCCAGCTGCCACGATGCCATCACTGCCCAAGTCAGAGCATGGCCCTCATCTGCTGACAACCCTCCAATGGTCCCATCTGACTCTGGGTAAAAGTCAAAGTCTCTGCCATGGCCCCCAACCCTGTGGCCTCACTCTCCCAGCTCTATCTGGCCCTCTCTGGCCAGTCACCCCTGCCTCCCTGCCATACCTGAACTATTAGAGGCCTTGGGATCACTGCTCCTGATCCTAGAAACGCTGTACCTGTGATATAGCTGGCCCAGAGTTAGAACCTGTACAATGCCATTTTATAAAGAGACAAAACTGTTTCCATTCTCCTCACAGTGACTGCTAACCTTGGCTTCTGTAAACTGCTAAGTTTTCCTTGCAAAATGCAAAGAGGTAAAGCTGCATACCTTCTCTTATCTGTAACTGCCAGAATTGCTGGCCTTTGTTTACCGGTACTGAGCAGAGTCAGCACCCCCAGATAATTCCATCCTGGTGCTAAGTAACCTAAAATGATGTGGACCCCACACCTGTCCAAATAATGTATAAACTAATGTTTATCTTGACCTCGGTAAACCTCTTAAGTGGCAATTGGAATGACAAAAGTCCCCTGGCCCTTGGAACGTCCGGGGCCCCTCACCCTCGTCTCAGCCTGGGAGGTGATTGACAGCTTTCATGCCCATCTCCGCTCCTCACCCCCACTCCCAAGGTGGTTTTGCGGGTATAAAAGGTCTTGTCACCCTTCTTTCTCTGCCACGGGTTGGAGACACGTGAGTCCTCCGTGGTCGCCGGCAATAAACCCTGCAATGTGGCATCCTTTTGTCTTGGTGTTGACTTTCTGTGCTCGGTCTGATACAACTGTACCCTGCACATCTACAAGGCTTTCTTAGGTCTCCTGGGCCCCCCAAGCCTAAGACTGCACGCGCTCTTCCCCGCTTTGCCTTCCTCCCGAGCTCTGGCCGCTTCCTGAGATCTGCGTGTCACCTGGCTCCCGCCGGCTCCCATGCGGGCAAGGGTGCTTGCCTGCAGCACAGACTGGAATGTGGTAGGGAAGGAGTACATTAGGAAGGACCCTGAGAGGCCGGGTACAGAGGCTCATGCCTGTAATCCCAGCACTGTGGGAGGCCAAGGCAGGCAGATCACCTGAGGTCAGGAGTTCGAGACCAGCCTGACCAACACGGAGAAACACCATCTCTACTAAAAATACAAAATTAGCCAGGTGTGGTGGTACATGCCTATAATCCTAGCTACTTGGAAGGCTGAGGCAGGAGAATCGCTTGAACCTCGGAGCCAGAGGTTGCAGTGAGCCAAGACCATGCCATTGCACTCCAGCCTATGCAACAAGAGCAAAAATCTGTCTCAAGGAGAAAAAAAAAGGGAAGGACCCTGGGAAGAACCCTAGCCCCAAGCTGAGGGAAGCCTGCTATGTGACCAGGACAGCTGGGTGGGTTTGGCACAACTTCTCCAAGAGGAATTTTTGACAATAACTAGCAACGGTGTTCGTTCCTGAAACCAAAAGTTCCACTTCTAAGAATTCATCATAAGAAAACAACGCGAGAGGAACAGAAATGTGATCCCGTCGCCCCACCACCAAATCGACGAAGAGCATGTATTAAACACACAGGCATGCACGCACAGGTAAGAACTCAGACTCTAAGACAGAAAAACCCAGATTCGATGAGAGGAGCCACATGCTAAGGAAAGCCAGGATTTTAAGGAGAACCAACAGCTTAACAAAGCATCTTTTAAAACAGATTTTACAGTCCAGCCTCTAATGCCCCAGGGGAGACCCTGTGGGGGAAGGAGGCCACAGCGTGTGCCGAAGAACTCAGGCAAGGCCCAGGAAACTAAACGGTGTCTGAGGAGGAAGGTCTATGTCGCCAGGCCGGCCAACACCCTAGGCGCAGCTCTCCTCAGTGACCACGTTAAATCCACTTTTGCACTCAATACCCGAGTGACCACCAGCAGAACAACCTCACAGGACAGGACCTGCCGACCCGCCTGCCCCACCACGACGCGGAGTCTCGACTTTCTGCTAGCACTTGGCACTCTGTCTTCTTCTCTCATGTCCTCTGTGCCCTTCCATAGAACAGAGACCCCCACCCGACGCCCCAGCCACACCATCCCCCAGACCCTTGAGCCCCAGCCTAACCCAGGAACTTGAGAACCACACCCAGTGAGCCCACCACACTCCAGGTGGACAGAGCACCCGGAGGCAGTCTGGTCCCTGCTGAGGCAGAGCCAGGGCCAGGGAGCACCCCCCGCCCGCCATGCTTGTCAACAGAAGACTGAGCACCGTGGAAGCAGCGAGCGGCCTGCTCCTTACCAGGAGCTCAGGCGCAGGCCCTGCCAAGGCATCAGCAGGTTCCACAGCCCCCCGTGCTCCCAGTCGGAGTGGGTCCCTAGGGCCAGGAGGTGGTGTGCTCACCCTGTCTTCACAGGCCACACACCTAAGACTGTGCATACGAAAGGGACTCGGGAGTTTTTGTTGAAATAATTTAAAATGTTAAAATACGGGTGATAAACATAATTAAACCAGGAAATACTGGTAGGAACATTCAATTTAGGAATTACAGTGAACTCTTGGCACACCCAGAGGATGGGTTCCAGGACCCCCAGAAGCCCACCCCGCAGAACCCAGGTGCATGAAAAGTCAGCCCTCCACACACGCCAGCTTCACCTCCCACCAATACTGTAGTTCTGAGGTTGAAAAGACCCCGTGCATGAACGGACCCTGCCCGTCTTGTCAGCTGTGTCTCAGATAAACTATGGGACAGGTGACACAGTCTTGGGGGTTGCTGTCCTTCTCTATTCTCACACGTTTGTAAGAATAACACATGTCACAGCCCGAGACAGAGAGGAACATCAAACCAGCAAAGTCACCCCCACTCTGGCCCCACCCCACCCCTGAGACTCTGGAGGGGCCCAGCTCCTACTCGCCCCAGTCCTGTCTCAGAGACACGGGGTCGTCTGGGGCTGAGTAGCCAGCCACAGGCACCTTCAGGAGGAGGAGGAGGACATGTCTCACCCTGGGAACCCTCAGCCGGGTCCTGGCCCTGCCACGGATCCGAGGTTGTCTCCCCACACCCGCTCTTGTCACTGATGTCCAGGCAGCTGGCCAGATCTGGTAGCTGTAATGAGCTGTCATTTGCAAGGTCCATGTAGCTGTAGAAACCAGGAATCAGGAAAGTGATATTCTAGAAAACAAAGCGGGGACATTTCAGAACCTGGAGGATCCACACTGACCCACTGTACCGTCCCCCTTGGGGAGAAATGAACACAAGGAGAGCCAGTCCCTGAGGGTTCATCCCTCAGGGTCAGGAGAAGCCTCAAGCTGCTCTGACAGGTGCTTTCTCTGAGCCTGTGTGTGCCCCTGCGCTGGGACACTGCCCATAGCCATAATGCTGGAACCCGCTCTAACCCCACAGAGGGCACACGCATCCATGCCTCCAAAAACCCCTGTAAGGGTGCGATGCCCTCGGCTCCTGTGGGAACCAGGAATAATGCTAACTGCTTTGTAATTAACCTAAATCGAACTTAACTACTACAACTGAGCTTAGCTACTCTGTAGTATTTCCACTATGGTGAGAAATGAACCCCGGCAGTTGTGTCATAAGCTCCGGTCCATCAGTCAGACCAGATCTCTCAGGGCTTCGAGGCACAGCGCTCCTCTCCCTCCCTCTGACGGTGGTTGCTGGGGGCGGGGGAAGAGAAAGGAGCTTGCTGTCTATGAGCAGGGACCTTCCTCCCTGAGCCCCAGGTCCCTCCTGAGTAAAGCAGCGAGGTAGAGAGCTGACCGGGCGCGAGGCCTGAACATGCATGCCAGCGCTGCAGAGCACAGCAGCTGCCTCCGAGGGAACGGGAAACCGCGGACCCAGGGTAACCCACCTCGCCGCTGCAGAGCACAGCAGCTGCCTCCGAGGGAACGGGAAACCGCGGACCCAGGGTAACCTACCTCGCCACTGCGGAGTACAGCAGCTGCCTCCGAGGGAACGGGAAACCGCGGACCCAGGGTAACCCACCTCGCCGCTGCGGAGTAAAGCAGCTGCCTCCGAGGGAACGGGAAGCCACGTGCCCGGGGTAACCCACCTCGCCACTGCAGAGCACAGCAGCTGCCTCCGAGGGAACGGGAA
>CM052653.1:651069-668135 GCA_028533165.1 Leontopithecus rosalia | reverse complement strand
GAGCACAGCAGCTGCCTCCGAGGGAACGGGAAGCCGAGTGCCCGGGGTAACCCACCTCGCCGCTGCAGAGCACAGCAGCTGCCTCCGAGGGAACGGGAAGCCGAGTGCCCGGGGTAACCCACCTTGCAGCTGCGGAGCACAGCAGCTGCCTCCAAGGGAACAGGGAGCCAGGCACCTGGAGTAACCCACCTTGCCCAGCAGCTCGCTCTTTCCGTAACCAAACAGCGTCAGTGCAAAGCTGTGGTTGACACCGTGGATGGTCCCATCCGGCAGGAGGGTGATGAGGCCGCTGATGGTGCAGAACACCCAGACAGATGCCCAGTAGTCCCTCAAGGGGGCCACCTCGCTGGTGGTCGCCTCCTCGCTGCTGGGTTCAGATTTCAGTTTTAAGCTCAGAGGGAAGGTGGTGCCATCCCTGGCTCTTCCAACAGATCTCTGAATCTTGAGATTCTGAAAGAAAGGCTCATCATTCAGCTCAAGCCATTTTTCACGTGGCCAGAGCACTGAGTCTGTGCTGCTTCGGACCCAACTTCTACCCCACGTCATCAGGGAAAGTTCCCAGGACATCACACACCCACACTGCTCTGCCTTCTCCTCCTGAACCCACCATGCCCAGGAAGGAGCCATTCTGTGGGTGGGGAGGACTCACTGTCCAGAGCCACCCCAGGCACAGTGGCCCCAGGTCAATCAAGACACCCCTAATGAGGGGGCCAGGCATCAGCAGGGAGGGAGGTAGGGCTCCGGGGCTCAAGCTCGGGGCTCAGCCATGCCACTGGCAACTATGCCATCCTTGCTCTGGCCCCAGGGTACTGGCTCCACAGGCTGCACCCCACCAGCTGCACATCTATGGATGTTCTCCCGCCCAACTCAGGCTGGGGCAATGTCCAAGCATCCACCTCTGTGGAAGCCCAGCCCCTCCCTCCATTCTCGTCCCTCCCACTGAGCGGGGCAGTGGTTCCTACTGTCACTCATCTCTCAGCAGCCTTCTCAGCTCCCCATCACCCATACAACCAGACCCTTTACTGCATCACCTCTGCTTTAAGTACTTGGAATGTACTAGGTTCCCAACTAAACCCTGATGAATACAGCATTCCAAACCAAAGATTTGTTTGTTTGTTTGTTTGTGAAGGAATCTTGCTCTGTCGCCCAGGTTGGAGTGCAGTGGCACCATCTTTGCTCACTGCAACCACCACCTCCGGGCTCAAGTGATTCTCCTGCCTCAGCCTCCCGAATAGCTGGGATTACAGGTGCCCACTACCATGCCCACCTAATTTCTGTTTACAGTATCGAGGGGGTTTCACCTTGTTGGCCAGGCTGGTCTCAAACTCTGACTTCCTGAACCATCCACCTCAGCTCCCCAAAGTGCTGGGATTACAGGCATGAGCCACCGCACCCAGCCCAAATTGAAAAAAATTTCTTTTTTGACACGGAGCCTTTCTCTGTCGCCAGATTGGAATGTAGTGGTGAGATCTCAGCTCACCGCAACCTCTACCACCAGGTTCAAGCGATTCTCCTGCCTCAGCCTCCCAAGTAGCTGGGTCTACAGGTGTGTGCCACTATACCCAGCTAATTTTTGTATTTTTAGTAGAGATGGCATTTCGCCATGCTGGCCACAATGGTCTCGATCTCTTGACCTCGTGATTCACCCACCTCGGCCTCCCAAAGTGCCGGATGACAGGCATGAGCCACCGCACCCGGCCACCAAAAATGTTTGCGTTTCTTCCCTTTATGGTTACAAGATGACAAACTAGACCCCAGCCTGTGTGTCTGCCCTTGTTTAAGGGCTCACCCTGTAAAATGGGCGAACTGGAGGGGCCGTGGCCTGGCAGCTCATCTACCCTGTCCCGAACATAGCACTGCCCCCGTCAAGGTCAGAACTCAAGACCCCAGGCTCCCTGTGGCAAGCCCAGGCCCTGACCCAGTTCTCCTGAACCTAAGCAGCCCCAGGCCCCAGTAAGCCAGCCAAGGAACAAGTGGGAGGCAGGGTCCCCTTTCCAGGACTCAGAGTCCGTCTCGATTTGCTGCTGCAGTGTTCGGTGGCTCCACTTTGGGGCCACTAGGAACAGAGCTGCTGCTGAGAACACGCTCCTGCGTGTTTTCCAGTGCACATTCCTTTGAACACATTGCCTCGGATGGGTCAGAGGTTCGCTTCTGCTCAGACTCAGCAGATGCCACCCAGCAGCTGCCCAGAGCAGTGGCACTGGCTGATGCTCCTGCCAACTTCGAGGCCCAAGTGGCTACTGCTTTCGAGCAAAGGACACAGAACAGACGTGGGGACAGCAGGGCTTCCAACCGAGCTAGGAAGCTTAAAATAGCAAATGACAGGCTCAGAGGGTGAAGTTCTTAGTTTAAGGCAAGCCAGAAAAGTGGGGCGTTTCTGTGGATGTCCTGAAAAGATCTCCTATTTCTTGCAGCACCAGAGCTGGTTTCAGCCAAAACCTGCAGGCTGTTGGGTGTGATATCAGATTAATGCAAGCAATGGGGTCCTATGTGAAAGCCACACACTAGGTGGGAAACGGGGGACCTGGAGGATCCGGTTGACTGCTAGAGCCTCAGATCATTCCCCAACCTCCAGTGCCTTCCAAAGCCACTCCCCCAGCTCCCAACCGACTGACGAGGCCGTCCTGCTTTGAGGGGAAACCCTACAATCAGCCAGTCCTCCCTAAAGAGAGATGCCAGTGCATGCCCCCAGCAGGCTCCAGGGAGAAGACTCAGGGGACAAGTGGTCAGTGGGGGACCACATAGGCTCCAGCCCTTGGTCAAGGCCTCAGTGAAGAGAGCTGAAGACTGAGCACGTCCCACCCCCAAAGCCACTCCTGCCTTCGGGAACCCTCTGTTTTCGTCTCCAGTTATGGCTTCGGAGCCAAAAAGTCGACCCCATCCCACAGCGCGAGGTCGGCAGCCCTACCTTCGGGATGTGCTGGCCGGGTGGGAGCTGCAGAGAAGGGATCAGGTCTGTGATGCACCGCCCAGCCACGTCCTCCCCAGACACGAACCCGTGAAGATGGGCAAAGAGACTGTCGCAAGACGTGATGGTTCCCTGGAAGAAAAGCCCAGTGCTCACCGTAAAAGCTTCTTGCACTGTGGCTGTAACTTTCACTAAGCTTCAAAACTGTCAAGCCAAAAGCAAGACGGCTAACGTGACTTCTCCATCGCAAGTGCGAGAGACACATACATGTGAATTTGATGAGAATATCATCTTTCTCCTTCTACCAGAGATACATCTAAATTGTGGGCTTTCTTGTTCTTCAGGAGCCTGGCCCACACCACAGGCTCATTAATAATATCCCAGTTCACATATGAGGGCTGTCCCTAATGCCAGCCAGTATTCTGGGGATTTTACATACAGTATCTCATTTAAATGTTGAAACAATCTCATGAGGAGTTATGACTATGCCCCGGTTTACAGGTGAGGAACTGAAGCATGAGAGATTCCTTTTCTGCCCAAGTGCACACAATCAGTGAGGGCAGCACCGGGCAGACCCTGCAGGCTCCTCATTCTCTTTCTTCACAAAGGAACGAGACGGAGACAGCACTTGCCGAGGAGGAAAAAGACACCGGCTCCAGTGTCCGTGAGACACGAGGCAAAGCTGCACACTCACGTCGCTCTGGAAAGCCACCCAGGTTGAGACCCTCTCCACGGGCTCCAGGACCACCACGCAGCACAGGCGGTGCTCCTGCCGCATCTTCTTCATCCACACAGACACCGGAATCTTCTCCCCGCTGCGGCTGACGATGTCCACCTGTGGAAACGGGGAGGGTCGCACCTGTGTGCCATGGACCCAGAAGGCCAGTCTGGATGGGGAACCTAATTCCAGGAGGCCCCTCCAAACTCCGGGCACTGCAATGTTTTCAACTTCTGCTTACCTGTCTTTCATTTCAGAAATTTACCAAACACAAACAAGATTTCTGATACTAAACATTACAATCTCCAAGTGAAAGTTTTATCAACAGAGTGGATTTCATTCTCAGGCTCACGGTAATGTTGCAGGGTAAAAAAAGCAGTATCTGTTACTTCTTAAAGAAAGAGACACCAACACATGGTGAATATGTTAATTTTTTCTTCTTAGTAGTCAATTTCTTGAACCAGCAATTTTCTGATACAATTGGTCCTAAGCTTTTCCCATGACTTGGGCTTGGTCCTCCACATCCAACTCAGCTTACCTGTCAACGTCCGGTAGGACACACGGCACAGGTGAGAAAGTCAACACCGTCTAGGAAATGCTTGCAGGCCCACCCCTGCCTGCTCCAACAAACCCAAACAGAGTGTATACATGGTGATTTAAAAATCAATAGACAATAAAACCGTCCACTCTTGAGAATCTGATGTAGGGCCTGGAAGGACTGCAAAAGGCCAGTGAAGCTACAGCCCTCAAACACAGCAGGGGCTACCCCACAACACCCCCCGGGAGCCAGCCACAGCCACAGAGTCCATTCCCATGATGATTCGTTTTTAAGCCCCCCCTCCCACCGCAGCTGAAGCAGGGAAAGGGCCCCTGGGATGACCTTTGCAGCTGAAGAAGCTGAGGTGGCCACCCAGCAGGGCTCCGGTGGGGAACGCTGAGCTCCTCCTGCCATGGGCTGCTGCTCTTGAGGCCAGACCAAGTGCTGCCCCCACACTCACTCACCACTGTGCCAAACACCACTGCAGCGTGGCCGTCAGCCTCCATGTGCTCCTCGCTGAGGGCCTCAACCACATCAGAATCTGACCTCAGAAAGAACTGTGTGAGCTTCTGGCCAATCAGGTCCTGGCTGCTGTACCCCAGGAGCCTGCAAGCTTTGTCATTGGCAACCAGGATCTGAGGAGTCACAAAGAAGAGCAAGGCTATAGACATCCCCAGCAGCTCCACCAGCTGCTGAGAACAGCCGGGCACTCAGGAGGACCACACAGAAGCCAGACTTTTCCTGACAGACAAGGTCTCACTCTGTTGCCCAAGCTGGAGTGCAGTGGCACAATCATAGCTCCCTGCAGCCTGGAACTCCTAGGCTCAAGCAATCCTCCTGCCTCAGCCTCCTGGGTAGTTGGAACTACAGGTGTGTTCCACCACCCCTGGCTAATTTCTTTGTAGAGATGGGATCTTGCTATGTTGCCCAGGCTGGTCTTGAACTCCTGGGTTCAAACAAACCTCCCACCTCCCAAACTGGTAAAATATTTTTCTTTTTTTTTTTTGAGACACAGTCTCGCTCTGTTGCCCAGGCTGGAGTATAGAGGCACCATCTTGGCTCACCACAACCTCTGCCTCCTGAGTTCAAGCGATTCTCCGGTCTCAGCCTCCTAAATAGCTAAGACTACAGGCGCACACTGCCACGCCTGGCTAATTTTTTGTATTTTTTAGCGGAGACGGGGTTTCACGGTGTCAGCCAAGATGGTCTCAATCTCCTGACCTCATGATCCACCCGCCTTGGCCTCCCAAAGTGCTGGGCTTACAGGCGTGAGCCACCTCGTCCAGCCCCCGGTATATTTCTAATTGCATTAAAACACGCACATTCCAGGTTTAAGGCACAAACCCCAAATCCACATCTATATAGCTGGATCTAAAACAGAAGCAAATACCTCTGTGGTCTTGGCATCCACGGTGAAGATGGCCTTGTTAGGGTTGCACACGGGGGCCGGAAGCAGGGGTGAGGACCACCCTGAGGACAGTCCCCGAAGCAGGGAGCAGCAGGACACACTGCCCAGGGGCCCGGCTGGGTCCGTGTGCTCGGTGGCAGCAGGGGGGACAGCAGGGCAGTGCAGTTTACTTGTACAAATATTTTGGGCAGCCAGTGATGATAGACAGTAGGAGCTCCACCTGTCTTCTGCAAAGAGAAGAGAAGCAAAGCTTTAGATTTCACACAGCTGCCAGAGTCACTTCAGAAACAGGCCAAGCATACAGCCCTTGCCCTCAACTCCTGCAAAAAGATCCCAGGATGAAGTCCACCAGCACAGCTAGTGCACACTCACACTACATGTCTGAACATGGTCCCCAGATTCACGCAGGCAACCACCAGCTCTGCTCGGAAGCACAAACAGTACAAGATCAACACTTCTGTGTCTAAATCACACTGAAAGCCAGGCATGTCTGAGATCCCAGCTCATTGTGAGGCTGAGGCAGGAAGGTTGCTTGAGATCAGGAGTTCAAGATCAGCCTGGGCAATACAGGGAGAACCCATCTCTATTAAAAATAAAAAGTTTTTTTTAGCTGGGCATGGTGGTGTGCACCTGTAGTCCCATCTACTCAGGAGGCTGAGGCAGGAGGATCACCTGAGCCCAAGAGTTTAAGACTATAGTGAGTTATGATTGCACCACTGCACCCCAGCCTGGTCAACACAGCAAGACCTTGTCTGAAAAAACAAAAAAGTTGAACCATACTCAAAGGTCCCTTCCTTCCCACTTTCTGTCCTCTGCAAGTCATTCCAAGACCCCACGGCCCCTCCGGCAGCTGCCTGTCACTCACTCCTCGGAAGCGACCTGCGACTCAGGAGCTCCTTGTGCAGTGTTCTCACTGGCCTGCCGGCTTCACGTCCCACCACCCCAACCTGCTCTCAGCAACACCGCCAATGGCTCCCAAAACACTCGGCCCCGCGGTGACTCCTCAGGCCTCTCCCTCCTCCCACACCACCCTCCCCAGGCACCTGGGCTCCCCTACCTCCCACCCTCTCACCTCTCAGTGACCCTGGCTCCATGTCACCCACTCAGTGGAGCTTTAAACTCATCTAAACTAGAAATGCGCCATGACTCCCACACTCATACCTCCAGCCTGGACCTCTCCCCAGGGCTCCCACGGGCCACTCGCCCCCTTCCCATCTCAGCAGACGCCAGATGCATTCTTCCCGTGCTCAAAACCAAGCACGCAAGACCTGGCCCTTCCATTTCCCCTCCCCTCCGTGTCCTTCACCCAGGACCCCTGACTTTCTCAGTGAGTGGTCCTACGCTGACCATTCTGAGAGGCTGGAAACCACATGGCTATCCAGACTCTCTCGCCCCGCCTCTTCCAGGACAGCAGTCATCAAGCGCAGCTCCTCCTCACGTCTCAAGGCTTGTGCCTCCAGCTCCCACCCCCGCTCTTCATGCAGCCACCAGAATGATGCTCCAGAAAAGGAACTCACCTGCCAACACTCACTGGGAATGCTCCTGATCAGCGCCCGGGCAAAGCCCACTCCTGAGGGTGCCATGCGCCTCCCAGCCCAGCCTCCCTGCAGGATCCCAGGTACTCCCTACAGGGCCCTCCTCTCTGCGCCCTCACACGCCCCAATGCACAAGCTCAGTTCTGACACCCTCCTCCTCCAGTGTCAAAGTGCTCCTCGGCCTGGAGACCAGACCCCTGGCACCATTTCCTGCACCTCTGCACCCACCTCTGTCATCCCAAAGCTCTTCCCCTTTTCCAGGCCTTCCCCAGCTTTGAATACACAGCTTGCTGTCTCCCCAGCTGCCTCCGTCGGACAATGAGCCCCTCAAAGACATGAGGCACTTTCTTCCTCAGCATGACCCAGACCCTTGGGGTGCCTGGACACAGGAGGCAACAGACTCTTGGAGAAATCGCTGCCCCAAACCTCTCAGCCCACCTCCACCTGCCTCGTGAAGTCAGCAGCCAGGTGCTTGTCATGTGGTGGTGAAAACCTCCCTGAGGGGAGGGACCCTGTCTTACCTGTCTGTGTCCAAGCGGGAAAAGCCTACATGTGCAGCAGTGAGTTACTAACTATGACTGAACTAAACTGCACTTAGCTCAGTAAATGCATAAGCAAAGCCACATTTCCTAGTAAAACAGCCTAGCCTAGAAAGGCGTTCTCACACACTCTGAAGAAATAAATGTCATTTTGCTGTAACTTGACCCCGAAATGTGAAGATGAGTTCCACCTGCTGCCTGAAAAGGAGCACCAGTTGCCTGGGATTCACAGCAGAATAAAAGCAGCAGGAAGGGTCCCGCTGGAGTCATCTGCCAGCGCGAGCCAAGCACCTAAACGGGGAACTTTCTCTCTGCAGAAACAGAGTAAGTGACTTTAATCACTGGTGAGAGGTTTCCATGAGAACATGGAAACTCTGTATCTGTATTTCCACACCAAGGCCTGAGAGGTCGAAGGTCATTACCGGAGAGCGTCATCCTGCTCTGGCAGAGTCTGGAAAGCCCACTCCTTCTGCTCAGGTGTCTGTGGGCTGAGGACGGCGACCTGCTGGGCTCAGCGGTGCTCTGAGCAGCGGGGCCCTCTGCTGGCACTGGCAGGGGGAGGCTCTGGGAGAGGCATCTCTGGTCCTCTTCAAAAGCCGTTACACCTCCGTCCTCCATGAGAAGAAGGAGGCAAATCGCCAAGCTTCCACCTCTAGCAACAACTGGAAAACAATGTGAGCCTGTTGCGCATCAGCAATGCAAGAACATAAAGACGGTTTAACCAACCAATTCAGAAAGCTGAGTTAAGCTTGGTCCCAAAAGACATACACAACTAACTGCCACCCCAGGTCAGAACCTGCGACGGGAGAACGGTCCACCCAAAGCAGTGCTAAAAGCTCTTTCCGAGAAAAATACATAGGAAGATGTGGGAAAGACAGAGGAGAGGGGGGAAACAAAGAGCCGTGGGAAGGAGCCATGAGGGAAGCAGGGGCTACAGGGACACACCAGCTGGAAATACTCCCAGGTCAAGATGAACCATCGGCATGTGGGGGCTGCACCGCTCCCGTGGCCGCAGCTTTCCCCTCAACAGTGAGTCCCGACCATCCCACCAGCTGCACACAGAATCACCTGGGCACCCTCGACAACTGAGGTCACACCTCCTAGAGACAGGCCTGGCACCGGAGATTTGTATTTTTAGCTTTTCTCTTAGCATGATTCAAATGCTGGTACAGGAAATACAGGGAAATCTCACATGGTCTTCACTGAGTTTCCTCTCGTGGTACCATCTCACAGGAAAGTGTCGCAGCAGGAAACTGATTCGATACCACCCATCATCCTCGTCCAGATTTCACGGCATTTACCTGCACGTGCGTGTGTGTGGACGCATGAGCATGTGTTCTATGCAATCCTGTCACATGTACACATTCATGTCACCACTCTGCAGTGGAGATAGTGAAGGGTTCCATCCTGCACATGGGCAAGCACTTGAAACTTAGCTACACATTTACCAATACCCTGTCCTCACGGCCACACTCAACAAAAAGAGCCCTTAAGCAAGAAGACCTCCTCTACTGGAAGGAAGCAGGGCCCCCACCCGGTCATCCAGATTTTAGATAAACACCAAGAGGAGGCTCTGGCCAATACCAGAACCATGACTGGAGTTTCCCCCACGAAATGAGGAGACCCTGGGGCCAAGGCAAGCTCCCCAGATCCCATATCCCCTCTTCTAGACCACATTCTGGTTATCCAGAACCCCAGAGTTCCCCACCAAAGGGCCTTGTGCCCACTTCTAAGGCCCACCCCAGCCTCTTCCCACCCAGATCCTCGCACACCTAGACTGGTGACCTGGCTGAGGAGAAGCCTTCCAGGAACAGCGAGCTTGGACAAGCCTGCAGGATGCCCACATGAGGCTCTTCCAAGACAGGGCAGGCCCGGGTGGAAAGGAAAGGGGGCTGGCCCTCCCAACACCACCTCTTCCTGTATGGAACTCCAAGGAGCGCCCCTGCCTTGGCTTATCCCAGCATCTGGTGGCTAAGTGGCCATCTTTGGTATTCTTGGCTTGTGGCTGTGTCATTCCAATCTCTACCTTCACCATCACAGAGCTTCTCCCTGTGTGTATGTGTCTTCACATGGCCATTTTTTTTTTAACTAGGACATGAGGCCTCACTATGTTACCCAGGGCATAAAAGACCTGATCTGTGGAAGTCAAAACACTACACTACACTTTTAAAAATTTTTTTTTGAGACGGAGTTTCGCTCTTGTTACCCAGGCTGGAGTGCAATGGCCCGATCTCGGCTCACCGCAACCTCCGCCTCCTGGGTTCAGGCAATTCTCCTCCCTCAGCCTCCCGAGTAGCTGGGATTACAGGCACGCGCCACCATGCCCAGTTAATTCTCTGTATTTTTAGTAGAGACGGGGTTTCAGCATGTTGACCAGGATGGTCTCGATCTGTTGACCTCGTGATCCACCCGCCTCGGCCTCCCAAAGTGCTGGGATTACAGGCTTGAGCCACCGTGCCCAGCCTACACTACACTTTTATCCAGGCAGGCCTCGTGGCCTGCACCTGCAGTCCCAGCCACTCTAGAAGCTAAGGCAGAATTGCTTGAGCCCAGGAGATCAAGGCCAACGCAGGCAACAAAGCAAGACCCTGTCAAACCAAATAAAATAAAACATAAAATAAAATCACTAATATTTTAGAAAAAAAGAGACTATCTGCAGGACTTTAGGGTAGGGAAAGTTTTCTTAAACAAGGCACAGAAAACTCTAGTTACAAAAAAAGATTAATAAATGTAGCATCAAAATTGAGAGCAAAGGTTCACAAAGAATACCCTAAAGAAAAAGAAGGAATGAGCCACAATTCAGGAGAAGATATTTGCCACATTCATAACCAATAGAGAATATCCAGAACAGCTTTAAAAGATCAACGGTTTAGGCCAGGT
The DNA here is from genome assembly GCA_028533165.1 of Leontopithecus rosalia. Taxonomy (NCBI): domain Eukaryota; kingdom Metazoa; phylum Chordata; class Mammalia; order Primates; family Cebidae; genus Leontopithecus; species Leontopithecus rosalia. Next base: position 657,609 of record CM052653.1, on the reverse strand, counting down.
GTGGTGGCTCATGCCTGTAATCCCAGTCCTTTGGGAGTCCAAGGCAGGTAGATCTTGAGGTCAGGAGATCGAGAGCATCCTGGACAACACGGTGAAACTCCGTCTCTACTAAAAATACAAAAATTAGTCAGATATGGTGGCGTGTGCCTGTAATCCCAGCTACTCAGGAAGCTGAGGCAGGACAATCGCTTGAACCCAGGAGGTGGAGGTTGCAGTGAGCCAAGATCACACCACTGCACTCCAGCCTGGGCAACAGAGCAAGACTCAGCCTCAAAAAAAAAATCAACTATTTAAAGTTTAAACATTTTTAAAAGACACATGGTCCAACAGAAAAATGACAATAGGAACAAGCACTCCACAGGAGACAAAATCCTAACCATGATGATGATATACCTACAAAGTCAGCAGAAATTAAGAATCTAGTAATACCGAATGTCAAAATGGATTTGGAGCAACAGGAACTCTTAATGCATTAATACAATCTCTTCAGAAAACAATTCAAGTCAGCATTTGTCTACATGGATACAGCACTTTCCACTTAGATTTACATTCCAGAGAAACGCTTACACACAGATAGACACGACAATGTTCAGGACAGTCAGGTTCTCGATGGCAAAGACAAGCAGAACAAAAGGAGAGAAGAAAGGGAGGGAGGGAGAGAAGGAGGAGAAAAGGAAATGAAACAACCCAAACACTCATCAGCAAGAAGACAGATTTTAAATTCTGGTATATTCATACTAGGAATTACAGCAGTGAATACAAATGAACTACACACAAGGGTGAATCTTAACCATATAACAGGTGGAAAAAAATCAAGTTACAGAAGACAATCAGCAGGACTCCTTTGTTATAAAACAATCTAAATAAGTAGTTCAGGGAAACACACCTATGTGATTAACTTCTGAAATAAGAGTCTGGTAAACCTAACTTCAGGGAGGTGGCTCCCTTGAGGTCAGGCAGATGCTGAAGTGGGGAAGAGGCACAAGGACACAGGCCCCTGATTTCCTAATTTGGGTGATGGGTTCAAATGCATCCACTCTGCTAGTACAATTCAGGACTAATATTGCCATTATTCTTTTGTATGAATCAACTGATACAACTCAAAAATTCAGACATTCTACACACAAACCCAGCCTAGGACCCTAGAAGGCAAAGGCTCTGCAAACCCACAGATGTATGGGAGGCTAGAAAGAAATGACATACGGGGTTTGGGGTTCAAGCGTGCAGCGTTCCTTCAAGCAGCAACACTGCATGGGACCTTCAGTCACAGGGTGACAGCTCCTCTAAGAATCGGAGTGCACTCATTATTGCTACAATATAGGTAACAATGACATGATTATAGTGCGAGGCAGTTCTTCTACTTTAAGAACCAACCTAGAGGCGAAGCTCAGGGCACTTACTTAGAGCTTCGGAATGCATTTAACTGCTGTAAAACCTTAATTTGTTTCTCAAAAAATAATATAACTCTTCAGAATACATTACGTTAGAAAACTTTAATTCCTAAAAAATACAACTCGTCGTCAGACTGCAATGTCAACATTAGAAATCTTTATTTTAAAAAGTAATATAGCCAGTAATTTGGGAGGTCATGTAGACTGCTTGAGCCCAGGAGTTCAAGACCAGCCTGGGCAACATAGGGAGACCCCCATCTCTACAAAAATAAATAAATTAAATTAAAAATAAGTGAGGTGTGGTGGCACATACTGGTAGTCCCAGCTTCTTGGGAGGCTGAGGTGGGAGAATGGCTTGAGCCCAGGAGGCAGAGCCTGCAGTGAGGACACCACACCACTGCACTCCAGCCTGGGAGACAGAGCAAGACCCTGTCTCAAAAGATAAATAAAGTAGTATAACTGTTCAGGATATATTGTAAATGTCACAAAAGTTTCTTTGTAAAAGTAACTGAGATGGAAAGGAAGGGTAAGGATATGGAATTTTTGTGCTGCAGGAGTGGGGAAGACGGCAGGAAAGATGCCTCCTTTTTCCCTCTGTGCCTCCTGGATGTGAGGTCCACGTGGGCCAGCGTGTCACTGAGCAGCATTGGCCCCTCGAGCCTCCTGTGCACTCCACGGCCACAGCCTGGCCTCAGGAGGGAACAGAGCCGGCTTCATATGACCTTAGGTCACTAAATTTGGACTCAAATACAAACCAGAAATGCCTGCGAGTCCAGGCTCCTATTTTTAGAACTGTCCTTTGTATCTACCGTGAGCAGCACACACGGGAACCCCACCCAGCAGACAGCACCTGATGGTGCCACTGAGTAACCGCATTCCCATTGCCAGTTTTGATTCCAGAAGACACAAGAGACCCCACCTCAGACCAAACAGGAGCAAGGACAGCTTTGCAGGGAGCCTCTCGGGGAACTTTTAGGAGCAACTGTCTCTCTCCCACCAGAACATAAGCTAGGAAGCAAACGGCTGCCACTGCTCCCGGCAGAGCTGCACAACAAAAAGCAGAAGCAGTCTCAGGATGAGTCCAAGGTGGACAGTGGAGCAGAACTCAGCAAAGATGTCAGTCCTGGAGGAGGCACCTGCAGAGCCGCGCCCTTCCAGGCAGAGTGCAGAAGCCTTTCAGCAGCCGGGGAGGCAAACCCTCCCAGAGCCGTGCTCGGTAGGCCGAAGACAAGGTGGACGTGGGCCCGCAGAGGCCGAGCATGAGCCCAGACCCTCCGACGTCTGCCCAAAAAGTCTTAATTTTATCCCCAAAAACTGACTTTTGAGGATTCAGTGCTTAGGAGGAACACAGCCAGATACCCATTTACAAAGACTACTCCAGGGCCCACGTCGGGGCAAGGCTGGAAACCAGGAGAAAGGTCACAGTAAACCAGGCGGGAAATATAAAGTCTTAAATTAAGGCAGCAGCAAAAAGACGGAGAGGGAACTCCGAGGAAAACCGACGTCGAGTGGGCCAGGTGTCCTGAGACGCGGAAGGTACGGACGAGAAAGGCCTCGAGACCGGGGCGCTGGGACCGTGGAGATCGAGGCTCAAGTCCCGCTGGGTGCGGGCACCAGGAGCGCGCACGGCGCCCCCCACCCCGCGGCGCCGCCCCCCGCCCCCCACCCCGCGGCGCCGCCCCCCGTCCCCCACCCCGCGGCGCCGCCTTAGCCCGCAGGGACCCGCCCGTCCAGCGCGGGAACACGGCGGGATCCGGGCGGGTTGTCCCGGAGCCCGCACCGCAGGGTAGGCGGCGACCACGACAGCGCACGGTCCCAGAGGATGCGCCCGAGGCGCGGGACGGCGGCTCCCGCGGGGCGGGGCCCGAGGCCAACGGCCGCCCGGAAAGGACGCAGGTGCGGCGGTGAGCGAGGGGCGCAGGGGCCGGAGACCCGGAGTCTGGCTCCCCTGAGGGCAGCGCAGGCCCCACAGCGGCCCTCGGGAGACGGCGGGGCCCGGCCGGGTTTCCCCGGCGCAGGAACTCACCTGGGTCGGGCGAGGGTCACGCCGAGCCGGCTTCACACCGCGGAAGGGAGGCCATCCGCGCTTCTATCCCAGCAGCCAATCGCACAGCGACTCGCAGCGATTGACAAGCCCCAAGGACCAACCACTTGTGCTTGTGGGCGGGACTAAGAGCGCCGCAGTCCAGAAGCCCGCGCTAACGGTTGCTAGGGACGCAGCAGACACCCCCTACGGCGCTTCGGAGGACCCAAAAGGCATGGGCGCCTCCGCCCCCGCCCCCCGGCCGGGCAGACACGGTTTTCTCCGGCCTCGGGATCAAAAAGGGTGAGTAGCGCAGAGCCGGCCCCTTGGCGGCCTCCTGAAGGCGGAGGACGCGGGGCGGTTTGCTGATGGGCCGGGAGGCTCCGCGGGTAGACGAAGACTGCAGCTTCCCGTCCGCGCTGGGCTGGGAACGCCTTACAAGGGGAGCCCAGTTGGAGCCCCAGAACCGGCCAGCCGGCTGGCGGCCGCACCAGCGCAAGTGCCCCGCACCTACCCGGCCGCTCTGAGCGTCAAAAAAAAGGCGGCCTTTCGCACGGGTAAAATCCGCGCGGGGACGCCGGGAGAATGTTGTTGCTTTTGCCGTTCGGCCCATTGTACAGACGCAGCCAGCGAGGCTCACAGAGGCCAGGGATGCACGTGCGACCGGCCCGCAAATTGCAGCCACGGAGAGATCCGCCTGGCCCGCGGCCCCTCCACCTCTCCGAGGTCGGGACTGGAACAGAAGTCATTCCTCGAGCCCAGGGCGTGTCTGCCCTCTGCCTCGACGTCCTCTCCGTCCGCTGGCAGCCACGGCTCTGTGCGCCCCGCTTCGACTCCCCCTGCTCTCCTTCCCAGTTTCTCGCCTCCAGCCTGCTCCGGCTCCGCTGCCTTAAATTACCTGCCCCGGGGGAGGCACGGCGCGCGGCCTCATGAAGGAACTACAACTCCCATGAGGGGCTGGGCCCGCGCAGGCGCGCCGCTGCTGGAGCCGCCGCGCCGGAATCCCATTGGTTGGGCCGACTCTGAGGCGGGAGCCCTGATTGGTTGAGGGACCTGAGGCGACAGATTCCGGAAAGGGGAAGAGCAGCCAACATGGCGGCGGAACGCAGCGCGGGGCAGCAACAGTCGCAGGAGATGATGGAGGGTGAGCGGCCCCTGCGGGCGGCGGCCCAAAGGCCCGGCGGGCGGGGGGAGCTGCGGGCCGGAACTGCTCCGTGCCTGAAAAACTCCACGTCCCGCCTCCGGTCGCCGCCTCGCGGCCCCCTGACAGCTGACAGCCGGACCCGGGGGAGCGGGGGAGGCTCGACTTCAGGGAGCCCTGGCTCGAGGGCGGCAGCGGCTCGGGGGAGAGCGGCGGCGCGAGGCCAGGCCGGGGGTGGGGCCGAATGGGACGCGGTGGCTCCTTCCAGGCCAGTGGCAGCCTCGCCCCGAGCCTCGAGATGGACAGGCGGGGAGCGTCCTCGGTCACTGACCAGGAAACAGGCTCCGGGCGCTGGGACCTAGCGCAGCTCGCCCCTTGGTTCACGTGGCGAGGGTGGACAAGGGTCTTCTCTTGAAAGCGCATGGACTGTTGCGAAGGGGTAAGGAGGAGCCGGAAGCTGGGGTTTCGGAAGGTGCTGCCTGGTTTCAGAGCGGCCGCCGTTCCCAAAGACTAACTCCACTTTCGTCCTCCTGGTTCACTCTGTTGGAAAACGTTGCATCCCGTGCGTGCGTCCGCATGCCTGTAGGTGCAGCCCTACCCCTGTGTGCGGCGTGTGGACGCGCGGGCCCCCGGGGCAGGTGGTTTGGTGACGGCTGCAGACCTCGCAGGAGAGCGGTCGGGAGAGGAATGCGCAGCGGCGGGAGCGGGGTGGGTGCACAAGGAAGGCTGACGTTTGGGAGCGGTGACGCTGCACAGGCAAGGCAGCTCTGAGCGGGGGCCCGAAGAAGAACGCGAGGCGACCAGGTTGGGAATGGGCTGAGGGAAAAGGGCAAGAATCACTCAAGGCGAAGGGAACTGCAGTCAAAGGTGGGGAAGACAGTGACCAAGTCATCTGTGATAGGGATGGGGCGGTGGTGTTAAGGGTCTTGGACTTCGATACCCTCGAGGCTTTATAAGTAAGAAGTGCTCCTTGTGTCCTCCCGCTCCCTCTTCAAGTGTTTCCACGTCTTAGTAAATGACAACTATAAAAGCCGGGCTTTTCTCTCTGCCCCACTCCCACCCGTGTCCTATTACTCAGGGAGCTCTGACACCTGTACCTTTAAAAATATCTCCAACTCTTCGATGCCTCCTCCATTCCCATTGCCTGTACCTTAACTCAGACCTTTGTCTAGGCTTTCTTGATTGCCCCTACTCACCAGCCCCTCACCCAGTACACCAAAGTGATTTTCTTACATTCTGATTCACTGTCCCATGTTCCAGACCCTTCACTTTGGCTAACCTTCATTAGTTAAGCCTCTCCTAACCTCTCACCCCTCCTCCCCTTCCTGGGGTCTCTGCACCAGCCTGTCACTCAGTAGAACTTTCTCTCACTAAGCCTGGACCACGGAGTGCCCTGTGCCTAGTTAAACATCTGCTGCATGTCATGCACATGCTGACCGCTCTCGTGCCTTTTCTAATTTAACCCTGACAGCAACTCGCTGAGGTGTGGGTTCTGCACTAACTCCCTTCCACAGACTAGGAGATTGAGGCTCTGAAATGGAAATGATTTGCCAAAGCTGCATCTCCAGCAGCAAGATGCAAACTCAGAGCATTCTAGAAATACTTTTGCACTCAAAGATCAGATTTGAATTTTAGAATTAGATCAGACTCTCTGGCAATGGAGAATGGGTAAACAGAGAGACGAGTTAGGAGGCAGGCCAGGAGCCCAGGCTGCAGCTAATAAGTAACTGAGCCGTCATTGCCGGGCTAGGGAAGAAGAGATGGATCTGGAGGTTTTGGAGGTCGGTTTTTTTTTTTTTTTTTTGAGACGGAGTTTCGCTCTTGTTGCCCAGGCTGGAGTGCAATGGCCCGATCTCGGCTCACCGCAACCTCCGCCTCCTGGGTTCAGGCAATTCTCCTGCCTCAGCCTCCCGAGTAGCTGGGATTACAGGCACGCGCCACCAGGCCCAGCTAATTTTTTGTATCTTTAGTAGAGACGGGGTTTC
>CM052653.1:612091-637894 GCA_028533165.1 Leontopithecus rosalia | reverse complement strand
AAAAAAATCACTCTTAACCCTTGGTGACACAGAAGTTTGTCAGGCTTCTTTTAAAAAGTTCCTGCCCTGGTGCGTGGCTAATTTCTGAAATCCCAGCACTTTGGGAGGTTGAGGCGGTTGGATTGCTTGAGCCCAGAAGTTCAAGACCAGCCTGGGCAATATAGTGAGAGCCCATCTCTAAAAAATTAAAAATATTTTAATAAAAAGTTATTAGGTAAGGTACAGTGGCTCATGCCTGTAATCTCAGCACTTTGGGAGGCCAAAGCAGGCTGATCACTTGAGGTCGGGAGTTGAAGACCAGCCTGGCCAACATGGTAAAACCCCATCTCTTAAAATATACCAAAAAGGCTGGGCACAGTTGCTCACGCCTATAATCCCAGCACTTTGGGAGGCTGAGGCAGGTGGATCATGAGGTCAAGAGATCAAGCCCATCCTGGTCAACATGGTGAAACCCTGTCTCTACTAAACATACAAAAAATTAGCCAAGCATGGTGGCGTACACCTGTAGTCCCAGCTACTCAGGAGGCTGAGGCAGGAGAATTACCTGAACCCAGGAGGCAGAGGTTGTGGTGAGCCGAGATCGCGCCATTGCACTCCAGCCTGGGTAGTGAGAGCGAAACTCTGTCTCAAAATAAATAAATAAATAAATAAATACCAAAGAAAAAATTACCCAGGTGTGGTGGGCACCTATAATCCCAGCTACTCAGGAGGCTGAGGCAGGAGAATTGCCTGAACCCAGTAGCAGAGGTTACAGTGAGCCGAGATTTTGCCACTGCACTCTAGCCTGAGTGACAGAGTAAGACTCCCATCTCAGAAAAAAAAAAAAGTTGCCAGGCACAGTGGCTTCTGCCTGTAATCTCAGGACTTTGGGAGGCCAAGGTGTACAGGTGATCACAAGGTCAGGAGATCAAGACCATCCTGCCTAACATGGTGAAACCCTGCCTCTACTAAAAATACAAAAAAATTAGCTGGGCATGGTGGCTCATGCCTGTAGTCCCAGCTTGTTGGAAGGCTGAGACAGGAAAATCGCTTGAACCCAGGAGGCAGAGGTTGCAGTGAGCCGAGATTGTGCCATTTCACTCCATCCTGGGCAACGAGCGAAACTCCATCTCAACAACAACAGCAGCAAAGAAAAAAAGAATTAATTTTCTTTAAAATGTTCAGTAATTTTTTTACACTTTATTAATTCAGGTAAACCTTCACCAAGTATATCTTTTAACAATGAGTTCTTTTTTTTTTTTTTTCTTGGTTTGTTTTTTGAGATGGAGTTTTGCTGTTGCTGCCCAGGCTGAAGTGCAGTGGTACCATCTCGGCTCACTGCAACCTCCACCTCCCGGGTTCAGGCAATTCTCCTGCCTCCGCCTCCCAAGTAGCTGGGACTACAGGCAAACGCCATCACGCCCAGCTAATTTTTATATTTTAGTAGAGGTGGGGTTTCACCATGTTGGCCAGGATGGTCTCGATCTCTTGACCTCACGATCCGCCCACCTCAGCCTCCCAAAGTACTGGGATTACAGGCGTGAGCCACTGCGCCTGGCCTTATTTTTGTATTTTTAATAGAGACGAGGTTTTACCATGTGGGCCAGGCTGGTCTCAAACTCCTGACCTCAGGTGATCTTCCTGCCTCGGCCTTCCAAAGTGCTGGAATTATAGGCGTGAGCCACCGTACCTGGCCTAACAATGAATTCTTTATCTAAAAAACATGTAATCCCCAGCCAGGTGCAGTGGCTCACACCTATAATCCCAGCACTTTGGGAGACCGAGGCAGGCGGGTCATCTGAGGTCGGGAGTTTGAGACTAGCCTGACCAACATGGAAAAACCCTGTCTCTACTAAAAATACAAACTTAGCCTGGCATGGTGGCGCATGTCTTTAATCCCAGCTCCTCGGGAGGCTGAGGCAGGAGAATCACTTGAACCTGGGAGGCAGAGGTTGCAGTGAGCCAAGATCATGCCATTGCACTCCATCCTGGATGACAAAAGTGAAATTGCATCTCAAAAAAATATATATATGATTCCCTTGCATGAATTTTAGCTCAGTAGAGCAGGCTCAAAATTTTGATCCTCTTTTTCTCTCTATCTGAGTCCATTCTAGCATGTTTTAAGTAAAATGCTCTATTAGAATTCTTCAGGATTTCCTAAAAGCCGTTTCATCTCTCGTCCTTTGTGTTGTTCTGACGGCTGCATGCTCTCCCTCTTGCAGAGCAACCGGCTGACCAAGATCGAGGGTCTGCAGAACCTGGTGAACCTGCGGGAGCTGTACCTCAGCCACAATGGCATCGAGGTCATCGAGGGCCTGGAGAACAATGTAAGACACCCGCTGTCGGTCTGGGGCTGTGTGGGTGGTGGGCAACAGGCAGGCAGGCAGCTGGCCAGCCATCAAACACAGGCCTCTCGGGCCAGTGTCAGGAAGATGCCCTACTTCCAGAGGTTTATCAGAGAGACCTTCCCATCCTGAAAACTGAGTGCCCCTGCTCATACTAAGAAGTGCAGGAGCTGTGTGCCTGTCGGCCCTCTGCCCTGAGTGTGCCTTGAAGGGCTGACGCTTTCTGTGGAATTTCAGCACAGGCGTCTGTAGGCTCCCTAAATGGGGTAGCATCCGCTGCACACCACCGTGCACTGCAGGCATTTTGCAAGATTTGAAAAAAATGAACCCTACCTGCTCATAAAGGGCCCTGTACTACAGAGGGTGACTGGTACCCCTCGGCCACTGACCTTCTGCCGATGGCCCACTGGCCTCAGCCCCTACATCCCAGCCCACGAGGGCACAGGACCAGCTCTCAGTCCCATCCCCCTCCTCTTCTTAGAGCATGAGCAGCTTCCTCCTCCCCCATTCCTCCCTCATTCCTCCCTGCCTGCTGTCCACACCTGCCCTCACCTGTCTGTGCTCCTGCCTCCCTCCCCAGCCCTTCTCCCTCAGGCGCAGGCCGGCCTCTCGTACTGACAGGAGGTGTGCCCACAGAGGCCCCACCCTTCTCAGCTGCCTCCAGCTCACCCTGCTTTGTCCCAGTGCAGTGTTCAAGAGAAATAAAAGACTTTTTCTCATTCAATTTTACTTGTTTTTTTCTGTTTTGTTAAATTGCCAGCAAATATAACTAGATTGGTCTATGGACATAGCATTTCAGTCTCATTAAAGGGCTTTGTGCCTCAACCCCAGGGCCTAGTTGCCATCAGTAAATTTCACCAACTTCTGCATAAAATTTTGGAAAAATTCAAATTTGCCTGTGGAAAGTTTGGTCACCTTCCTCTGACTTTGCAGTGAGATTAAAAGCTTATAAAACCATCATACAAACCAAGTGTTCACCTGTGTGGTTTAGAGTGGTGAGTTGAGACGTACCTGCGTGGAACAGCACTGGGGACTGTGTGGAAGGGCCTGGGATGAGGGCCAGGTGGGGTGCGCAGCAGGGAGCCCACGCTCAAGGGAGCCCTAGTGCCCTCTTGCACCCTGGCCACCCGAGCCGAGGTCCCACAGTCGACACCAAGCGTTCAGTGGGAGACAGACAATCTGCATCATGTTCAAATAAGCAGCCAGTCCCAGGAAAACGGGAAAGAAGTGTAATTCAGAATTTTACTAGTGCAAGTGCTACCCCGTGATCTTGGTTAAACACCAGATTATTCTTGGGCCTCTGAAACAAAACAGAAAAAAAATTGTTGCATTAAAGGTAATTACGTTATTGTAATCTTCATCATGATCAAATGTGACAGTTTTCCCTCTGCCATTTTTTTCACCAGAGATCAGACAAATACTTCCTCCTAAGTTTTGTCTTTTAATTTACCTGGAATTTATTTTTATGGTCGGAAATAAGATAGTAAATACAGTTTTGTTGCAGATGAGAACTTAGACAGTGCCCCCTCCCCAGTGCCTCACGACTCCTGTCTTCTGCAGTGTCTCCTCCAGCTCTGGGCTCTCTCCTGTTAGTCTAGAATATGCTTGCAGTGGTCCCTGACAGGTGTAACTTCTGTGGCATTGTCATGCCCTTGGATGTGCCTGCTCTCCTCACTCCGTTCCATCGTTTTTGTTTTTGTATTTTTTAAGCACTTCTTACTAGTTTGCTTTTGGATGAGTTTTCACAACATTGTCCAACTCCCCTAGAAAAATGTGAAATAGCCTTGAGTGCATAACTGAATCCTGAGCTTAGAGGTCAGGGACCAGGTCTGACAGCCAGAGCCCATCTCCAGCCCTGCGCCTCCTACTGAGCCTTGGTATTTGGACTGCACGAGGCTCAAATCCTGCTGTGTGTTCCAGGACACTTTCATTTTGCTAGTTTCTGGGTTTGCATTCCTGGTGACCATGGGCATGTCAGAACAGCGCAGGGTTCAGGGGAAGAGCTGCCGTCTGTGCTGCAGAGGCCCGTCCCAGCCCTGCCGCCAGGCAGTGTGCCATTGCACTGCCCCCAGTCCTGTTTTCTGCAACATCCCCTGAAACCCTTTTTACTCTGAACCTGCCGCCTGAGCTCCTCCCTCAGACATTGTTGCTGTTAGTACTCTATGAGCAGAACTGACCAGGGTGCCAAGATGGGGTGGTTTGAAGGCACCTCCCGGGCAGCATGTCGCACATAGCCTGCTGGAGAGTGGCATCGGACTTGACACGTGCATCTGGTGCCAGCTGGGGCACTGGGCGGCAAGGGTGGTGCAGCCAGAGGCCACAGCCATAGCGCTTTTGAATTGGGAAAGCCACTGGCTGGGTACATTTTGAGGGAGGCTGGGGAAGGAGTGCTTGCTTTTGAAACATTTTTGAGCTCCCTTAAAACTTGGAAGGCTTTAGAATTAGAATACAAAAAAAATGCAGTAGAAAACCAAGGAAGGGACTTGGGAGGGAGCAGAGCATGAGGGCCGAGCAGGGAATTAACTTTGTCAGAGGTTCTCAGACAGCTTGTAAACGTTCTCCATTTTATGAGAAAAGTATTGCCCAGGCTTAGCTAATGTGTATTGGAAAGTGAGTATCTGATGTGCATTTTCAGAGTAGAAGATCCTAAAAACACACTCTTGTCTCCCGGTGGGGGACACACACCCTGCAGCAGGTTCTCAGCAGGCCCAGCACCCAGTCCTCAGGACCCAGTCTTCAGCACAGCTCCGTTCTCTGCACTCGTGCTTCTAGCAGCCTCTTCCCAAACCAGAGTGTGGGCCTGGGGTCCGAGTCTTGACTCTCCCACTGCTACTGTGTCCCTGGGCACATTCTCAGCCCCACTGAGCCCCAAGTTCCTCATCCCTAAATGAAAAGAGGAACTTTGTTTTGAAGATTACTTGGTCGTACATTTCCTCATGATGAGCACTGAGGAAATGTTACTGCAATTGTCAGGCTTTCTTCAGAGCATCAGGGGGTTACTCAGTTCTTGCTGGGACTGTCAGTCTCTGGGAGCACTGGGCTTGGAGTCTAACACAGTCTCTAATCCCAACAATCAGAAGAGCTTAAGGAGGTCGCTGGGCAGGCTCTGATGGAAACACTGTCCCAGGGAAGGCTGCAGGAAGCAGGCAGGTGTTGTCACCCTATGTAGTATGCCCTTATCCTGTGAGGGCAGAGAGGGCAGCGTGCTTGCAGCCCTAAACTCAGCGCCTGACACTACCTGTGTGATCCACCTTGCAAGTCACTGTTGATCAGAGGTAATCCAGGAAACATTTTATTTCCTTCTTTTAGAACAAACTCACCATGTTGGACATTGCATCAAATAGAATCAAAAAGATTGAAAACATCAGCCATCTAACAGAGCTGCAAGAATTCTGGGTAAGTTTAATACACACTGGGGTTGACGACACTTTGACTAAACTGGTCTCGTTGATTGAAATGTCGTAGGAATGAATACAAGGGTCTCCCGTAAGCCTTCATGCTCAGTGACTCTGTCACGTGATGAGATTTGGGGTGGGTAATCTTACAGACTCGTACTTGGTGTTGCCTGTGCTCCTCAGAGCATGAACCACGGATCAGCAGTGTTGGCATAGCTGGGGATCTTGTTAGAAATGCAAAATCCTGGGCCGGGCGCGGTGGCTCACGCCTGTCATCCCAGCACTTTGGGAGGCCGAGGCGGGTGGATCACGAGGTCAAGAGATTGAGACCATCCTGGTCAACATGGTGAAACCCCGTCTCTACTAAAATACAAAAAATTAGCTGGGCATGGTGGTGCGTGCCTGTAATCCCAGCTACTCGGGAGGCTGAGGCAGGAGAATTGCCTGAACCCAGGAGGCGGAGGTTGTGGTGAGCCGAGATCACGCCATTGCACTCCAGCCTGGGTAACAGGAGCGAAACTCCGCCTAAAAAAAAAAATGCAAAATCCTGTGTCACCATAGCTCAGATGCAAACTGAGTCAAAATCTTTTCTTTACAAGACTCCAGGTGATTGCAGTACATGCAGAGGTTGGAGAAGCCCTAATCTAGGTATGGGCAAAACCTCAAGTTGTCATTTGACTAAATCGTTTCCAAACCCCGGCAGAGAGGCACACACATTCTGTGCAGGTGTATTCCAGCACAACAGAGTGAAATGTTGGATGGGTTTCTGCCGTTAGTCTTCTTGGAATTTGCCTTGTGTCTGCCTTGTGGTCACAAATATGTTTCAGAAGTAGTGTGCGGAGTCAGTAGGAAGAAAAACAGAATATGGCCGGGCACGGTGGCTCACGCCTGTCATCCCAGCACTTTGGGAGGCTGAGGCAGGTGGATCACGAGGTCAAGAGATCGAGACCATCCTGGTCAACATGGTGAAACCCCGTCTCTACTAAAAATACAAAAAATTAGCTGGGCATGGTGGCACATGCCTGTAGTCCCAGCTACTCAGGAGGCTGAGGCGGGAGAATTGCCTCAATCCAGGAGGCGGAGGTTGCGGTGAGCCGAGACCGCACCATTGATCCAGGGCATGCAGGTGTTACTCCAGGCTGGAGTCAGCCTGGTAACAAGAGCGAAACTCCGTCTCAAAAAAAAAAAGAAACAAAGAAAAACAGAATGTAAGAAGTTTTTGCAGTTCCTCCAAAGTGGTTGGGAAATGATCCCCAAGTTGAAGTCTTCAGTAATGTTAGGATTCCCTTAGGAAATTCTCCTAAGGCTTATTGCCTCTCCCCTAGCATGTCGTACTGCAGGGATCGTGGAACATGTCACTCTGTGATGCTGTGAGTGTAGTAGTGTCCTCAGATACATTCAGTCTAATCCAGGATTCATGCTGAGTGTAAGGCATCTTCTTCCTTGTCTCCCCGCTAGCTGTGCTGCTGACCCTGCTAATGTCCTGTGTGTTTTCCTTTCCTCATCTTAAAAGGTTTCCCTAGAACACAAGTGGCTTGCTGCAAATGTTCCTTGCCCCTTCTTGGTGGCACTGAGTCTTGAGTAGTGTCATGATGTGATACCAGAGCATGTCTGGAAAGACCAGGGCCAGAATTTGGCAGGGGATAAAGATGTCCCAGACCAGGGGGAGCCTCCCTGAGTCCAGGTGGGTCTATGTGCAGCCCACCCTTGAAGGAAGGTATGGCTGGTGGTAGGCTGGTTGGATCAGTGCATAGGGAGTTGGCAAAGAAGCCAGGGAACTACGCAAAGAAACCAAACAACAGAATAAGGAGTCCAGACAGAGGACCTAGGTAATAGGGAAAGGGCACCTGGCAAAAAATTAGGGAGCAGGTTTGGGAAATGAGCTGATACTGAAGCAATGTTCCCAAAGCTTATGATTCCTTCTGCATGCCCTGCCTAGGAACAGAGCATGGGCCACAGAGTGCTGAGACCACAGGCAGGGGCCAACCTGGGCACCACAGCTAGCAGGAAGTCAGGCAGGCTAGTGACCAATCACTAGGGGTCAGATAGTGCCTGACCCTGTAACACAGAAGAATCCTGTTGCCTAGACCACCAAAGATAGTAAAAAAAAATAGTCAGAATTTGCACAGCACTTTAATGGGGTCCAGACTGCTTTCCATTCTAATCTAACTATCACAGCAACCATGTAAGATCATATTACCCCATTTTACAGGTAAAGAATTGCATTCCAGGAAAGTTGCAAACCAGGAACTCTCAAACTCAGTTCCATCCTCGTATCCCATTTGAGATGCACATCATTAGTCTCTAAAGAAGAAATAGAAACCAGTCTTAACAAGTTTCTGACAACCCAAATACTATGTTTATTGATTTTTCTGTCTTTGTTCTTCCAATTACTGAGAGGAGAATGTTGAAACCTTGCAACTCTTATTATCAATGGATCTATTCCTCCTTTCGGTTCCATTAGTTTTCTGTTTTGTTTGTGTTTTGAAAGTCTGTTATCAGGTACATACACACTTAGGATTAAGGAATTCTTGATGAACTGATCCATCTATCATATGAAATGTTCTTTATTGCTGTCCTGTTTATCCTTGTCCTGGAAGTATATCTTGTCTGTTATTAACATAGTCACTTCATCTGTCTTAGGATTAGTGCTCTCATGAAATCTTTTTCCATCCATTTACTCTTAATCCTGTGCCTTTATAATAAAAATGTGTTTTTTGTAAAAAGTATATAACTAGGTCGTGCTTTCTTATCCAGTCTGGCAATCTCTGCCTTTTAAGTGGTATGTTTAGACTACTTATATTTAATATAATTATATTTAAGTACTTTTTGTATAATGGTTGAGTTTAACTCTATCATCTTAGTACTTGTTTTTTATTTGTCTCATCTATTATTTGTTTACTCTTTCCTGCCTTCTCTTTGGAGTGAGTTTTGTTGTGTTTTTTTTTTAATTTTTGGCAGTCTGTTTTAACTCTATTATTGACTTATTTGCTATACCTCTGCACTAGTGTTTTCTTGTTTGTTTCGGGGGAGGGTTGTTTTTGTTTTAGCAATTAGAATTTTGAAATGCATTTTTAATTTATCACCATCTATATATTTTACATTTAAATATCTTTTTTTTTGTTTTTTTTTTTTGAGACAGAGTTTCGCTCATGTTACCCAGGCTGGAGTGCAATGGCGCAATCTCGGCTCACCACAACTTCCACCTCCTGGGTTCAGGCAATTCTCCTGCCTCAGCTTCCCGAGTAGCTGGGATTACAGACACGAGCCACCACGCCCAGCTAATTTTTTGTATTTTTAGTAGAGACGGGGTTTCACCATGTTGACCAGGATGGTCTCGATCTCTTGACCTCGTGACCCACCCGCCTCGGCCTCCCAAAGTGCTGGGATTACAGGCTTACATTTAAATATTTTATGATCCCCATTACACCTTATCTTTTAGAGACATTTTAAAGTGGCTCATGCCTGTAATCCCAGCACTTTGGGAGACTGAGGCAGGTGGATCACCTGAGATCAGGAGTTGAAGACCAGCCTGGCCAACTTGGTGAAACTGCGTCTCTACTAAAAATACAAAACTTAGCTAGGTGTGGTGGCACATGCCTGTAGTGTCAGCTACTTAGGAAGCTGAGGCAGGACAATCGCTTGCACCTGGGAAGTAGAGATTGCAGTGAGCTGAGATCTCACAACTGCATTTTAGACTGGGAGAAAGAGCGAAACTGTGTCTCAAAAAAAAAAAAATTAAAAAACAAGAAAAGTACTTATTGTACCATTTCTGGCATTGTTTATTCTTGTGTGTGGATCTGAGTTTCCAGCTGGTGTTTTCCTCCACCTGAAGAATTGTATTTTTTTGTCGTTATGCATTCTGTAGTAAACCAATCCTTCAGCTTTGATGTGTTTGAAAAATCTATTTAATTTGCCTGCATTTTTGAAGTTCAGTATTATGGATACACAATTCTAGCTGGAGTACAAGTTGCGTGATCTCCGCTCATTGTAACCTCGCCTCCCAGGTTCAACCAGTTTTCCTCCCTCAGCCTCCCGAGTAGCTGGGACTACAGGCACCCGCCAGCACGCCTGGCTAATTTTTGTATTTTTAGTAGAGACGGATTGCACCATGTTAGCAGAATGGTCTTGATCTCTTAACCTCATGATCTGCCCAGCTTGGCCTCCCAAAGTGCTGGGATTACAGGCTCAGATTAACACTCTGTCTCAAAAAAAAAAAAGATGGGATCTTGCCCTGTTGCCCAGGCTGGTCTTGAACTCCTGGGCTCAGATAGTCCTACTGCCTTGGCCTCCCAAAGTGCTGAGATTACAGGCATGAGCAACCACACCCCACCCTGGTTTTCCTCAGTCATTTTTATCATCTTTTTTTTCCTCTGGCTGCTTTTTTAAATGTTCGTTTTAATCATTGTTTCTTACTTTGTGGGTTTTTTTTTTTTTTTTTGCAACTTGAATATAATGTGCCATGGTGTAGTTTATTTTCTTTGATGTGTTAGGGATCACTGATCTGTGAATTTATAGTTTTCATCAAATGTGGAAAACTTGGGCCGGGTGAGGTGGCTCACACCTGTAATCCTAGCACTTTGGGAGGCTGAGGTGGGTAGATTATCTGAGGTCAGGAGTTCAAGACCAGCCTGGCCATCATGGTGAAACCCCATCTTATAAAAAAAAATGTGGAAAACTTCTGGAAATTATTTTCTCTCAAAGTTTTTCCGCCCTTGCTCCCCAACCCCAGTTTCTCTCTGCAACCCATTATACAGGTTCCTCTGGTGCCAGTGAGGCCCTGAGGCCATTTCCTCCACCCTGTTCCACGCCTCAGGCTTTAATCTTGTGCCTGTCTGTACCATTTCCACTGCTAAACGTTCAAGACCATGATCTTTTCATCTGTAGTATCCAATCTGCTGTTAAGCCCACATCATGAAGTTTTTATTCCGGATATTGTATTGTTTCTCAGCTCTAAAAGAACATTTAGGTTTTTGTGGGGGGTGTTTTGGGGATTTTTTTTTTGGGGGGGGTAGATTATCTTTCTCTCTTTGTTAGATGCATGTTTTCCTTTAAGTCCTTCCTTCTTCATGTCTTGTAATTTTTTATTAGATCCTGGGTTTTACGATGTTAAATTGTTGAATGTCTGGAATTTATGTTTTCCTTCAAAGCATATTGGAGATTAACTGACAGTTGAGTTACAGCTTGATCTTTTTTTTTTTATTGGCTCTGTCTCTGCCCATGTTCTCCTGCCACAGGAACATGCTTGCCTATGTGCAGAATGCAGAAGCTTGGTCCTTTTGAGGCTTGTTTTGAAGCTTTGTTAGAGCACGTCTAAATAGCCTACCCCGTAAGATTAATCTAGTGCTATTTTGAAGCTGTGGTCTCTGGTGAATATCCTGGGGTCTCTGGTGAATATCCTGTGAATGTAAGTTGTCTCCACGGTGGTTGGTGGGAACACAAACTTGGACCTGCCGTGGGTGAGCTCTGGGGCTCCCTAGTAGTTATTCTTCGACCAGCCTTTAGCTTTTCACTCTGCCTAGCACAGCTTCATCTTCAGTCCAGGATTCAAGAGGATACCATGTGGGTTTCTGGAGGCTTTCTTCCTGCAGAGCTCACTCCTGTCTATACATGCTGGCTCCCTCTGCCTCCCCAAACTGCAGTCACCATCTCAACCCAGTTCGGCCACCAGCCTCTACCTGGGTTCCCCCTCCTTGTAGTGATCCAGAAAGTTCCCCCAGGCAGAAGGTCAGGATGATTTTACCACCCACGTCATTTGCTTCCTGTCTCTCAGGAATCACTGCTCTGTGTTGCTTGTTGCCCAATGTATAAAAACAATTGTTTCAGATATTCTGTCCTGTTTCCTAGTAGCTGTGACAAAGGCAGAGCCCAGCACCAGCTGCTCCATCATGGCTTGAACTAGAAGGTCCTGCTTGTTTATTTCCCTTTTGTGTCTCAGTCTCCCCCATTGTATAGCAGAAGCCTCATAAGGGCAGGGGAATTTGTGTTTGGCTTACTTTGTTTTCCCTCCCAATTTCTTTTTTTTTTTTTTTTTTTTTTTGAGACGGAGTTTTGCTCTTGTTACCCAGGCTGGAGTGCAATGGCGCGGTCTCGGTTCACCGCAACCTCCGCCTCCTGGATTCAAGCAATTCTCCTGCCTCAGCCTCCCGAGTAACTGGGATTACAGGCAGGAGCCACCATGCCCAGCTAATTTTTTTGTATTTTTAGTAGAGACGGGGTTTCACCATGTTGACCAGGATGGTCTCGATCTCTTGACCTCGTGATCCACCCGCCTCGGCCTCCCAAAGTGCTGGGATTACAGGCTTGAGCCACCGCGCCCGGCCCCAATTTCTTTATTGTGGTGAAACATACGTCGTAGAAAACGTACCACCTTAACCATGTTGAAGTGTAGAGTAAGTGGCATTCAGCGCGTTCACAGTGGCACACAGCTGTCCCCACCATTCATCTCCAGGACCCTTCGTCCTACAAAACTGAAACTCTGCACCCAGTAAGCAACAACTCCCTATTTTCCTGTTCCCAGACCTTAACAACGACCACTCTGCTTTCTAGCTCCGTGAGTCTGTGACTGGCTTACTTCACTCAGCATCATGTCCTGAGGAGTATTCATTCTGGGGCGTGTGTCAGTACTTCCTTCCTGTTTAAGGCTGAATAATATGCCACTGCATGGACATTGTTTTGCTCACTGTCATCTCACCAGCATCTGGAATAGTGCCTGATATCCTTTTTTTTTTTTTTTTTTTTGAGACAGGGTCTTGTTCTGTCACCCAGGCTAGAGTGCAGTAACGTGATCATGGCTCACTGCAGCCTTGACCTCCTGAGTTCAAATGATCCTCGCACCTCAGCTTCCCGAGTAGCTGGGGCTGCAGGTGTGCACCGTTAAGTCTAGCTACTGCTTTTTGTTTGTTTCTTTCTTTCTTTTTCGTTTTTTGAGACGGAATTCTGTTCTGGTCACCCAGGCTGGAGTGCAATGCCACAATCTCACTGCAACCTCCACTTCCCAGGTTCAAACGATTCTCCTGCCTCAGCCTTCCAAGTAGCTGGGATTACATGTGTGTGCCACCACGCCCAACTAATTTTTGTATTTTTAGTGAGACGGGGATTCACTATGTTGGCCAGGCTGGTCTCAGACTCCTTACTTCAGGTAATCCGCCCACCTCAGCCTCCCAAAATGCTGTGATTACAGGAGTTAGCCACCATGTCTGGCCCATTTTTAAATTTTTTTTAAAGACAAGGTCTCTCTATGGTGCCCAGGCTGGTCTCAAACTCCTGAGCTCAAGCGATCCTCCTTCCTGTGCCTCCCAAAGTCACCATGCCCAGTCAGTGCCTGAAACATATTTGAATGAGCGTAGAGGGAACATAGGAAGGAAGGCTGGCCAGCTCAGGGGAGGCCAACTACAGATAACGTGGGAAAATATGTCAGGCACGTGTGTCAGATGCAGGGCTAACATCCTTCTGTTAAAAGCAGCTCACACAGAGCTACCACTTGAAAACCAGGGGTGTCCACAGAGCAAGAAGTGATCATTGCTTGTAAATACATACAGCAT
Organism: Leontopithecus rosalia; assembly: GCA_028533165.1. Lineage (NCBI taxonomy): Eukaryota > Metazoa > Chordata > Mammalia > Primates > Cebidae > Leontopithecus > Leontopithecus rosalia. The sequence continues at coordinate 624,631 of CM052653.1, read as the reverse complement.
TTTCTATCTCATTACTTTTTTTTTTTGAGATGGAGCTTCACTCTTGTTGCCCAGGCTGGAGTGCAATGGCGCGATCTTGGCTCACTGCAACCTCTGCCTCCTGGGTTCAAGCAGTTCTCCTGCCTCAGCCTCCCGAGTAGCTGGGATTACAGGCACCTCCCACCACCACGCCTGGCTAGTTTTTGTATTTTTAGTAGAGACGAAGTTTCACCATGTTGGCCAGGCTGGTCTCAAACTCCTGGCCTCAAGTGATCCGCCCACCTCAGCCTCCCAAAGTGCTGGGATCACAGGCGTGAGCCACCATGCTGGCTCTACCTCATTAATTTTAAAAATATACTAAAACAATGAGAAAGTGTTATCTTCAGGTTGGCAGAGACTCTTGTAGAATGCAGGTGGAGCCAGTCTGTGATGGCAGCAGGCATTCCCCTGACTACTGATAGCTGTGTTTCGTACGAGTGTTCTGTAAGGCATTTAGAGCCTTTAAAATGACACATGCAGCCAGGCCCAGTGGCTCACGCCCATATTCTTAGCACTTTGGGAGGCCGAGACAGGTGGACCACAGTTTGAGACCAGCCTGACCAATACGGTGAAAGCTATCTCTACTAAAAATGTGAAAATTGGGCATAGTGGCATGCACCTGTAGTCCCAGCTACTCGGGAGGAGACAGGAGAATCGCTCGAACCCGGGAGGAGAGGTTGCAACCAGCCAAGACTGCACCATTGCCCTGCAGTCTGGGGGACAGAGCAAGACTCTGTCTCAAAAAAAAAAAAAAAGTAGGGTTTCTCAAACAGGTGAGCCTGTGAGATGCTCATTATATTCCTCTCCGGGAGGCCCTAACACATGTTAAGTTACTAAAGACAGCCTGGCTATGACAGTGGGCCTGGTGCCAGACCAGCCCTCCTGCCACAGACAGAAACAGATGAAGCCACTCTCCTCAGGTGGTGGACAGCGGGCAGCACACACCTGCAGGCTCTGAGGAGGAAATTCCAGTGCCAGCCCTGTGATCGCCCCACTCCTTACCTGGGACATTTCCCATGCAGAGCACAGTACTTCTAAGTGGAAGAGGCAGAGCTCAACATGTCTGACAGCTGCAGTGTTCACGACAGGGCCCTGGAGAGAAGGGGAGCTGTGCAGAGCAGGGGACACCCCAGTCGGGCCCAGCTGTGGGCCAGGCAATATGGGCCCCAGACTAGAACATCCCTGCTGGCACTCCGTGCCACACGGACAGTCCCCGTCCTAACCTCTGTGTAAAAGAGTCAAAGTCTGTCGCCCTATAATGAGTGCCCCTGGCTCTGCCCATTGTAGGTTCACGGTCAAGTCCAGCTGCCGCCTCAGGAGCAGTGGCCCTGCTCTTGCCACCATGGTGTGCGTGGCAGGCCCTGAGGTCGGGCAGCTCTGAACATGTGATTTCTACACTCAGGGTGATTGAAAGTGAGGGTCAGACCAACAAGGTGTGAAGCTGGACGGGCTCCCCTTGTTCTGGGCTCCATGAGTGCTCCTGAAGCTCCAGTCACGACACCTGCAAGCAGCCATGTGCTGCCTCCAGCTAGGCTGGGAGCTGGTGACATCTCGTCCCAGCTCCACAGCCAGGGACATCACTCATGTTGGTGGCATGAAATCAGCCATGGCAGGGATATTTAGATCACAGAAGTTGGCAGACACTACTCATGAGGGCTTTTGTGTTTTTCGGGGAGCTGGTGGTTAGATGTTGGCTGGCAGCTGGCACACCGGCCTGGAGCCTGGTGGCTCTTCTCCCCACGTCCCCTCCCACCCTCTCACCTCAGCCTTACTGGATGCATCCTGTTGGTTTTCCTGGTGCTGTCGGCGCTCACCAAGGTATTTTGTTGTCCCAAAATTCATCTGAGTACAGGAGCCACATGCATCCATTGGACAGGTGTGGACTGCATGCCCGTCACGCACGGAGTGACATCAGAGTCACTTTGTAGTCTCATCCTGACAGCACTTTTGAAATGCGAGAGAACTCTTCCTGCCAAAGGCAGGCAGGGTTCCCTCCAACAGGCATGGCAGGGCCAAGATGGTAAAATGTAGTCTGCTCTGAGCCTGCCACTCAGACCTCTGACTCCCACCTGCTCGTGATCTGTATTCCTGGACATGGTATTGGGCGAAGGCGGCAGCCAGGACTTCCTTGTGGAGAGAGCCGAGAGCCACAGAGGTAATTTACAGAAGAGTCGAGAGCTGTAGGTAGAGCAGTCTCTGTCTGCTGTGTCCCGGTGACACGCCGGAGCCCTGTGGATGAGTGTGGCAGGCAGGCGGCCAGTACTGCTTCATCTTCCTCTGCTGACCTGAACATGGGTTTGGCCCTGTCGTGGTGACTGGCCCAGGGTTGGGTATTGATAGGTAACTTGCACTCGCGATGCTGCTAGAGGTGGCCGGGTTGCACCAAGGGGTGATGGAAGGTCCCATGAGGTGCTGGGGAAGACCCACAGCTGCTCGCCCTCTTCTGAGTGGGAGGGAGGAGCGTGGCTAGCGGCCCCCCCACCAGAGTCAGGGCTGTGGGCTGTGAGGGCGGAGCTGTTTGGTTCTAAAGGCTTTTCTCCCGTGTGTGTCCCCAGATGAACGACAATCTTCTTGAGAGCTGGAGCGACCTCGACGAACTGAAGGGAGCCAGGAGCCTGGAGACAGTGTACCTGGAGCGGAACCCCCTGCAGAAGGACCCCCAGTACCGGAGAAAGGTCATGCTCGCCCTCCCCTCTGTGCGGCAGATCGACGCCACGTTCGTCAGGTTCTGAGTCCTCCTTGCTCCTCACGGGGTCCCTGTCCTTGGAAGAACTGCCCAGCCACAGTTTTTTAACCCACCTGTTGCTCCTGAGGTCGTCACTATCAACAGTCACAAACCCAATGGCAATAAAGGCACTGACAATAGCTGATGCGCGATGCCACGCACATCTTCAGATGCTGTTGCAATTAAACCTTGCCACACAGTCCTCCTGGGTGAGTGTCGACAGTTATTGTAGCCACAGAGAGACTCTTGGACACATCAGGTTCATTTGCTAGAAATTCCTTTGTTTCCTCCTCTCAGAAGGCGGTCACAGGCCACACCTGAGCCGTGTGAAACACAGGGCCTGAGGCTGCTTGACGGCATTCATGTGCAGTCCGGGTGGCCCCAGTCCTGGTCAGCAGGGTTCAGGCAGGCCTGACTGCAACAGCTGAGGTTGTTTAGTCTTTTGAATCAGACAAGGCCCATTTTTAAAAATGATGTAAGTTTAAAAAGCATGGGAAAAGCTGCCTCAGGCCCGTGTGCTGTGTTCCTTAGAGCTGTTCTTTAACAAGCGCTGGGCAGGCCGACTGCTTTCACGTGTGCCTGTCAGTTTTCGCCGCAGCTCAGGTGGGTGTGGGTGAAAGCTCAGCTGTGGGGAGGGCGCCCTGTGTCCACGGGTCTGCTGCTGCCAGAATGCCAGCCCAGTAAGTCTCCAGAGATGGCCTCCAAGGATCGGAACTCTTGGCCCCTTGTGCAGTGGCTTCCTGTTCTCACCCCATTGTTTTGGCTTTTTTAATATAAAATGTACATTGACAGACACCCGAGGTCTAGATTTAGTGCTATCAGGGCTTCGTCACTTCCCAGGGTCTCAGATTTCTTCTGCAGAATGAGGCCATGTTGTGCGGTCATCAAGGTCCCTTCTGCCTCTGGGACTCTGGAACTGTGCTGTTCACTGTGGAAGCTAAGTGAAGACTCCATGCCTCTGCCACACTCACCACGCTCGAGCTCAGCAGCCGCATCTCACGGGGGCAGCCTGCTCCCTCATCCCAGAAAGTTCTGCTGCACAGCCGCTCCCGATTCTGTGAGCTCTCCCTGGGACGAGTGGAGCAGGGATGCGCCCAGAGGTCCCCAGGCTGACTGTCCGTCCAGCTGCCAGGGAGGCTCCAGGCAGCACGGTGGCTAACCTGGGGCTTAAGGTTCTATTCCGTTCCTGATCCAGTCTTCCTTAAAAATACACTGTAAGACCTGAATCTAGGAAGCAACTACCTGTCCAGAAGCAGAGATTCTTCAGGAGTGACGGGCTAGGGTGTGGCCCCAGATCCTGACCCTAGAATTCTGCCCCCAGCCAAACACCATTCAGGTCTGAGGACCAAAGAAAGATTTTAGGCACACGAATATTTAGGATATGAGCGCCCTTCCTGAAGAGTCACTCAGAGGAGCCAGCGGCAAGCACTCAGACCAACAAAACTTTAACCCAAAACAGTGTATTTGGTCTGGGCATAGTGGCTCACGTCTGTAATCCCAACATTTTAGGAGGCCGAAGAGGGATGATCACTTGAGCCCAGGAGTTTGAGACCAGCCTGGGCACATAGAGAGACCTTGTCTCTACAAAATAAAAAAAATTAGCTGGGCAGGGTATCCCACACCTGTAGTCCCAGCTACTGGGAGGCTGAGGTGGGAGGACCCAGTGGAGCCCAGATGCTCAAGGCTATGTGAACAGCACTGATTGTGTCATGGCACCCAGCCTGGGTGACACAGTGACCCAGTCTCAAAAAAAAAAGTTTTTAATGCGGTCATGAAGCTTTTTGGAAATGCCAAAGCAGAATTCTTAATGAGATACAAAATGTGCCCCCACAGAGCAATTGATGATCTGAAGCATAAGATTCTTTTTCTGGAGGTAAGAGAAGAGCAAGTAAAAGGAAAGATGGGGCAAGATTCTGTCTTTGTGCAGAAGGGAGCAGTTGCTTATCAATAAAGTTTATGGGAAACGTAAGTTTAAAGTAACATTAACAGAACAGAAATAAGTTGTGAAACATCCAACTCACAAGTAGGAGACAAATCAGAAAGCTTACCTTCAAGCAGGGAGGACCCAGGAGGGAGGAGCAGATGCCCACTGATAGGGAGACCTCAGTCCTCCTGGGGTGTGCAGGACAGCCCCTTAGGTAGAGGCTAAGACTTCTTCAAACACCAGCCTGCGCAACATAGTGAGACTGCATCTCTAAAAAGTCAAACATTAAGGACAGGCGCAGTGGCTCACACCTGTAATCCCAGCACTTTGGGAGGCCAAGGCCGGCAGATCACCTGAGGCCGGGAGTTCAAGACCAGCCTGACCAACATGGAGAAACCCTGTCTCTACTAAAAATGCAAAATTAGCTGGGCACGGTGGCGCATGCCTGTAATCCCAGCTACTCGGGAGGCTGAGGCAGGAGAATCGCTTGAACCCAGGAGGTGGAGGTTGCAGTGAGGCGAGATCGTGCCACTGAACTCCAGCCTGGGCAACAAAAGCAAAACTTCGTCTCAAAAAACACAACAACTCCCCAAGCACAACTGTAAGACAAGATTTTGATGGGTTTTTTTTACATAAAATTTTATGTAGAACAAAAATAATAATGGCAACAGCAGCTAAAAGAAGGCGTCTGCAGCCTTTAAAGCCGGCGGGGTGTACTATTTAGAACTCACACATCAGAGAAAGGAGACAGGAATCCTGATGGGAACACAGGCCAAGGCCCAGAGTGGGCAGCTTACAGGAAGCTGGGGTGCTGGCTGCTCCCTGCAGACGGGAAGGCTGGAAAGCTGGCAGCACAGCCATCCGAGACTCGGTCCCCTGCGACCCAGCCACTCTCTGTCCGGCAGGGCTCCCAGGTGGCCAGGGCACAGTGCCAGAGTGCTCACAGAAGGTGCCCTGCACGTGCCTCCAGCCTCAGAAGGAGCACTGAACTGGAGCGTGGGCTGTTGACTGCCACCATTTCCACTTCCACCAGCTACACCCCTAAGTATGTCCCTAAATGTTACGAAAGTTGGTATAAAAAGTTACAGCCGAAGAAAGCTGGTGCAGTGGGTTCTGGGCCTGGGCTCTTCCCAGTGTGCCTAGGACCCAGCAGGACCTCCGTGCTGGTTGTCCTGGCTTTCCAGCCTCCCTCCCTTCCTTCCTTCTCCCTCAAAAGCAACACAGCTTGAAAAACCACCCGCCCAAACGCAATTGCGTAAAGGACAACTCAAAAGACCCTCCCCAGGCCCAGATCCCCTTCACGTGAGCACGTGTCCCCCAGAGGGCTCCCATCGTGGTGTGGTCACCCCCAGCAGCCAGCTCTGAGGCCACCAGAGCCACTTTGTCACCAAGAGCAGGAAGCTGGGAGCTCCTGGGAGGTGGCATCTTCCTGGGAGGGTCCTTGGCCAGTGACTGAGCAGAGGAAGAACCTACAGTTGCACCCAGGTGAGGAAGCGCCCAGCTGAGCCTGTGAAGTGCCATGGCAGGATGAGGCAGCCCGACACCGAACCTGGGGAGACGGTGCCCGCTCGTCCCCCCACCCCCACCCATGCCTCCCCACTGCTTTCCTGGTTTCTGGAGCACTTCCCCAGTCCAGGCCATGTCCAGGGCTCCGTCTCAGGAGCCTGCAGGCCGAGCTTGGCCACAGCAGAGACCTCTCATGCAGATGCCCTCAGACTGCTGGTCTTGACCCGGAACCCGGCCTGCAGGGCCTTCCCTTTATGGCAAGCATAACATGGGTTCCAGAACAGCCTGGAGGGATTTCTTTCTTTTTTTTTTTTTGAGATGGAATTTGGCTCTTGTTGCGCAGGCTGGAGTGCAATGGTGTGATCTCGGCTCACCACAACCTCCGCCTCCCAGGTTGGAGCGATTCAACTGCCTCAGACTCCAGAGTACTTGGGACTACAGGCATGCGCCACCACACCCTGCTAATTTTGTATTTTTAGTAGAGACAGTGTTTTTCCATGTCGGTCAGGCTGGTCTTTAACTCCCAACCTCAGGTGGTCTGCGCGCCTCAGCCTCCCAAAATGCTGGGATTACAGGCGTGAACCACCACGCCCGGCCTGCCTGGAAGGATTTCAGTAGGTGGAAGGGGGCACCTGGAACTGCAAGCTGAGCTTGGGGCTCACCAGTGGAGTGGTGCTGGGAGGGCAGCGAGCATGGTGATAGGCTCCAGGAGAATGCCTCCTGCTGGGCGCCAAGGAGGCGGGGGGAGGGGCAGAGGAGGGAGAGAAACGGGGCAGAGGGCTATGAGAAAAAGGAGGAGGGGAGAGGAGGGGAAGAAAGGATAGGAGGATGAGGAGGAGGAGAGGGTACAGTGGGGGAGACGGAAGGAGGGCTAGGAAGAGGAGGGGAGAGGAGAAAGGCAGAAGGGGAGAGAAAGGATAGAAGGACCAGGAGGAGTGGGAGGAGGGGCAGGCGGAGCCAGCACTATGACCTGGGTCTCCCAATCTCCCCAGCCCCCCAGGTGAAACCCTGGCCCACCACTCGGCGCATGCTATGTAACCTCATGGAGCCTCAGTTTCCCTCCATGTTAAGAGCGCTTGCTAGGCCTGCCTGGCTGGGCTTCCAGCAGAAGTGGCACCTGTGACTGTTCCTGCAGAATCCCACCTCCACCTGACCCTCCAAGGCAGCAGCTATGACAGCTACAGCCAATGCCAGCCCTAACATCTCTAAGCAAATAAGGCTCCCAGAGGACAGCAGCATTTGCATTCAGGTGTGTGAGGCTGCCTCTGTTTGCAGCTCTGAGCCCCACACCCCGTCTTCAAACAAAGAGAGATCCTGCTCCAAAGCCGGGAGGACTTGCCCTGGCCAGCTGTGCTGGGTGCCTCCCATGCCTGCTTCTCGCCCACGCCCACGTGCAGGCAAGGTGAGGGCAGGTGAGTGGCTGCCATTGCCTGGGCGGGGCTCCAGGGACCGCCCCTCCCCGCCCTCTGCCCCAGGATGGCCTGACTCTACTACCCAGACCAGGCTCATGCTGGGAGGTGGGCCATGACCTCCGAGGCCTCTTCTGGAAGCCACTGTGCCAGGTGGGGACCCCCCCCAGACGTGTGGGCCACAGGGAGAGGGGGAGCGTTGGCCTCCAGGGAGGCAGGGTGGTGCCCCAGCACACCGGGGCCTTCACACACCCTGGCGGGGGGGAGGCAGTGCCAGGCCTGCCCTGGTCCCCAGAGCCCCTTGGGGCACGAGGAGGGACTCACACTCAGTGTGGCTCTGGACAGGGAACCCCCCAGGGTTGGCTTCCTGTCTGCCAGGGACTCCCCCATGGAGCAGGTCCTTTCCTTGCAGTTGGGGCATCCCCCTTTTCTTCTGCGGAGAACTCTGAGGAGGGGCCTGGCCTGCCCACCACAGCGGAATTGGGAAGCGGGGGGGCAGCTGGGTGGCCGAAACTCCTTGGGGACTTTCCTCCAGGAACACCCCGCAGTCCGTAGTGAGGCTCCCAGCCCAGGGCCTGGCTCGGGCTTCAGGGGCGGGCAGGTGCAGGGCGGCCTGGGCTCAGTCTCTCTGGGCATCTGCTAATCCGAAGTGGAAGGTGGGACTAGAAAGCCCCCCCATCCCGAACTCCTGCAGCGCCTGGTCATCAGTGCCGCTTGGAACGCCGAGCCCTGGCTCGAACCCCCTACTTCCAGGACCACAGATGTCACACCCTTGGCCCTGTTTTGCCAGCCCGAGACTGGGAGCCAGGGCACCTGTCCTCCCACAGAGGGAGACCCCGGGGCGAAGGTGTGGGAGGAAGCTGGGACCCCCAGGAGGAACCGAGCTCAGGGCCTGGGGGTCCTGGCATTGGGCAAAGGCAGGCGACTTGAGGGCTTTCATGTCCCCGGCTCACATGGCTCAGCCCTACAGATAAGAGAGGTGGGGGCGTCTGGGCCTTCTGCTGCTCCACTGAGTACCCAGGCAGAGCAGACGACATTCAGGGCTGGGGGACTCAGGCACTCACTGGATGGGCAGACGGACAGAAACCTGCTGTGCCAGGCCTGCCAGACCCTCCGTACCCGGCACTGGTTTCTTCCTGGGACTAGTGGCTGGCTAGGGAGCTCTCCACGTGCTCATAGCCAAGAGAGTCGGCCAGGCCAGCCACAGTCCCATTCTGCTCCAAGTCAGGTCTGTAAAACCAGCTCACTGCAGCCTGTGCAGCGGCTCGGGACGGGCCTCAGGCATCCACTCTCTGACCCCCGTCCCCACCTGGCCTTGGCGGGCACAGGAGCGGGATGCTGCGGCAGTGGGCCCAGGAAGAGGACAGCACCGTCCTGATCGATGTGACCCCCCCTGAGGCAGAGAAGAGGGGTCCTTATGGGAGCACAGCCCACGCCTCAAAGGTAACAGCGTCCAGGAGGCCCTCCCCTGGCTGGGTCTGTGCCCCCGCCCTGGGCCCAGAGCTTTTTGGGGGTGGATGGGCATCACCGTGTTTCCCTGGCAGCCCCAAAGCCCTCGCCACCCTGTCCTCAACACACAGATTGCCGCCCACCCTGGCCGGGCCAGGCTGCCTAGAACTAAGCAGATCTCACTGATGTTCAGACGGGAGCTCCGGGAGGGTGAGGGGGGCCTGGCCAGTCAAAGGCAAGGCCAGGGCGGGGCCACAGCGGCACCCAGCTCCGTTTGTTACCGGGAGGCCACTGTGGGGAGAAGCTGGGTCCCAGGTCTTAAGGCCATGCAGGAGGCCCTGACCATGGAGAGCCCTCTTCCTGGTCCTCCTGGGCCCCATGTCTGATGTTTGCCCCAGCAGCCCACAGGTGGACATGGGGTTTCTTCCTGCCGCCCCAAGCACAGCTGAGATGAGCCTCCAGGGAGGGCACAGGGCCTCTCACCCGGAGCACCCAGACACTCAGTCGCCACAGCCACCTCTGTCCTCAGGGCCACTTTGGGAGCAGCGCGGCTCCCCTCTCCCTGGAGAGGACCGGCACCCTGGTCCTTGCCATGCTTCCCGCCAAGCTGACCCTTGCCATCAGCCTGGCCCAAAGAGAAGGGGAGCCGGCTGGAGGCCCAGGGCTGGCGGTACCCTCTGGCCCTACCTACCACCCCCCGTGCCTCTGTGTCCTGTGCCCACACGCAATGGAAGGGCTTCCCCAACCTTGACCCCCAACCCCCAAACATTCTTCTGTGGTCCTGAGTGTCCTGGGGCAGGGCGGGGACAGGGGTTGGAGGCAGGGTGGAGTGGGATGGGTGTAGTCATCCTGGGCAGATGCTGATATGCTCCTGCCTCCTCCGTGCCTTCCAGCCAGGTAGACAGCAGGCGGCTGGCTGCGGAGCTGGGAGCCCTGCCAAGCCCCGGATCGGTGAGCCCCTCCCAGCATCTGTACCATGCCCGTGTTGGTCCTGAGGGTGGGGACAGCGCTGGGGTGCCCACAGGGGCAGCAGGCCAGGGTGGCCTCCTCAGTAGCCAGGCACTTGGGGGCCAGTTGCACTGGGGTGAGGGCCTGGGGTGAGCAAGCCACAGTGGGAAGAACAGCCGGAAGGGGGCTCCCTTCTGATGGGGTGGGCCGGGAGGGCTCTGGAGAGCGGACTGGGCGGCCCCTGCCTCCTCCTTCCGTCCCCTCCACCATCCTCTAGCTGTTGAGCCACAGCTCAGGTCAGTTCTGGCTCTTATCTCTTGCACCCCACCCCTTTTGTACATTCAAAATTTCTTTGATCCACCCCCAACCCACTGCCTCTGCCTGCCTAGAGCTACCACCGACTCCCCAGTGATTGCACAGGCACCAGCTGGGCTCCCAGCACTCACCCCGCCAGCCTGCTGTCCCCCCAGCACCAGAGAGAACCTAACCTCCTACCAATAGGATGGCTGCTACTTAAAATCATAGGTGTTGATGAGGATGAGCAGGCACTGGCTGACTTGTGCGTTGCTGGAGGGAGTGTAACATGGTGCAGCTGCTGCAGAAAACAGCAGTTCCTCCGAGGATTAGGTGCACACGTCCACCCTGGATGAGCACTCGCAAGCACTGAATTCGGGTCCCGGGTGGGGGCTCCCACGCGCTGGATGTGGGCCCCGGGTGGGGCTCACCAGCACTGGATGCTGATGCCAGCTCAGTACCCCTGCAGGGACATCCACTGTAGCTGGAAGGGGTGCATTCCTCTGCTGGGGCTGTCATAAGAAGTACTACAGCTCTCGGGGCTTAGATGGCAGAACTTTCTTTTCTCCCAGTATGGGGCTGAAGTCCAAGGTGAAGGTGCCAGGGATGGTGGCTCGCAGGGGCCTCTCTCTGGCTGGCAGACACACCTTCTCCCTGTGTGCTCACACCCTGGGCTGTTCCTCCTCTAAGGACCCTGGTTGTGGTGGATGAGGGCCCACCCTAATAGCCATCAAGTCTCCTCCATGACTTAATCTCCAAATACAGTTACATTCTGAAGACTTCGGGTTGGGTCTTTGATATTCAAATTTTTGGGAAACATAGTTCAGCCTATATCAAGGTGGAAGCATCCACCTACAGATGACTAGATCAGCAAAATGGGGTATTTACATCCAGCAGATTTATTCAGCCTGAAAAGGTGGAAATTCTGACACAGGCTGTGCAGGGGACAAGCCCTGAGGACATTATGCTACGTGAACTCAGCCAGTCACAAAAGGACAAAGGTGACTGCACTTGTCTGAGGCCCCAGAGCGTGGAATTCAGAGAGGAAGGGTAGACTGGTGGGCGCCAGGGGCTGGGGAGCGGAGCGGAGTTAGTGCTTCGTGGCTGTTTTGTAAGATCAGAAGAACCCGGGGGATGGACATCCACACAAGAATGTGAATGTCCCAATGCCAATGACCTGGACACTAAAAAGTGGTTAAGATGGTTTTTTGTTTGGTTTTCTTTTTCTTTTTCTTCTTTTTTGAGACGAGTCTCACTCTGTCACCCAGGCTGAAAGGCAGTGCCTCCATCTCAGCTCACTGCAACCTCTGCCTCGTGGGTTCAAGAGATTCTCCTGTCTCAGCCTCCTGAGTAGCTGGGAGTGCAGGTGCGTGCCCACGCCCAGCTAATGTTTGTATTTTTTAGTTGAGATGTGGTTTCACCATGTTGGTCAGACTGGTCTTGAACTCCTGACCTCAGGTACCTGTCTCGGCCTCCCAAAGTGCTGGGATTACAGGCGTGAGCCACCGTGCCCGGCCCAAGATGGTTTTTTAAAACCTGACAGTGCTCATTTCTCAGAATCCTCCACACGCACCCTCCGTGCTCTGTGTGTGTGAGGCTGAAGGCATCCTCACAGCCACGTGTGCAGCCCCACGAGGCCCTGACACCACACTGCCTGCCAGCAGAAGCTCCCCACCCTTCGTTCCAAGACTGGCACCTCCCAAGGCAACAATCATTGTAGACTCTCATATAAAGGTAGAATATATTCTGTCCTCTGAGAAAACTGTGCCTTTTATCAATATTAATTGTGCCTAGAAAATAGTCTCCCAGGAGAGATCCAAGATGGCTGATTGCTGACAGCTCGGGATTGTAGCTCCCAGTGAAAACCCAGAGAATGAGACGAATTTTCGTTGCTCACGGACCAGAAGATTCCCAGTGGAGGAGCCCCACGGGTCGCCAGTGCGACTCTTGTGGCCGGTGCAGTGGTTTTGCCGGCGCCTCGGTGCAGCAGCTCTTCGTGCAGAGTAGAGGGGCCTGGTTCCCCTACTGACCAATGCTTGGAGCTCCAGGAAGGCAGAGCCGCTTGTTATGGACTCAAGAAGGAAGCCAGACCAGAGATTCCTGGGCAGAAGAGCACCATCAGTCTTGTTTTTGTTTTTGAGATGGAGTTTCGCTCTTGTTACCCAGGCTGGAATGCAATGGCGCGATCTCCGCTCACCGCAACCTCCGCCTCCTGGGTTCAGGCAATTCTCCTGCCTCAGCCTCCTGAGTAGCTGGGATTACAGGCG
>CM052653.1:601147-611591 GCA_028533165.1 Leontopithecus rosalia | reverse complement strand
CCCAGGCTGACAGGTGGGCAGGAGTGTTCCCAGGCTGACACAGGTGGGCAGGAGTGCTCCCAGTCGGACACAGGTGAATAGGCGTGCTCCCAGGCTAATTTTATTGGTACTAACTTGTTTATTATAATAATATAAGATTTCTTACAATGTTAATAAGTGACTGGGCCTGTGTTTTAAGTTATCATGGAACGAAAATTTCAGAAACTCATCTCAGACATTGTCATGACATGTATTTTAAAACAACGTTTTTTGCGTCTGGCGCGGTGGCTCACGCCTGTAATCCCAGCACTTTGGGAGGCCGAGGCAGGTGGATCACGAGGTCAAGAGATCGAGACCATCCTGGTCAACATGGTGAAACCCCGTCTCTACTAAAAATACAAAAAATTAGCTGGGCGTGGTGGTGCGTGCCTGTAATCCCAGCTACCCGGGAGGCTGAGGCGGGAGAATTGCCTGAACCCAGGAGGCGGAGGTTGCGGTGACCCGAGATCGAGCCATTGCACTCCCGCCTGGGTAACAAGAGCGAAACTCCGTCTCAAAAATAAATAAATACATAAATAAAACAACGTTTTTTTTTTTTTTAAGAAATGTTGGGCCTGACAAAGGTAGTGGTGGCAAGAGCAAGCGTCCCCTCCCCTGCCAGCTCCTACCCCTCACCCCATGCCTTGCAGGCAGGAGCTGTGTGGCAGCCAGGACAGCTTCGAAATGTGCCCACTTTGCCTCGATTGCCCTTTCTGGCTGCTCTCCAGTGCCTGTGCCCTGGCCCAGGTATGAGAAGGGGTAGGTGGGGTGGGGCATTTGGGAGTAGGGGGATAAGGAGAGTGGCCCCCCTGGTCCCGGTCCTGGTCCCAGTCCTGACTGCCTGCAACAGCCCTGTCCTGCTTGTCACCACATAAAGGAGAGCTCCTTAACGTTTGTTCTCCCACCTGGAATTGGGGTCATGCCTGGCCTCTACCTCCCAGCAGGTGCCTACACACAGCAGTGGCTCATGTTAGTGCTTCCAACTCAAGCAAACCCCCCATGCCAGGATGCTAGCTCTGGCACTCTGGGGGAACCTGGCCCTTGGCTCCAAAGCAGACAAACCCTGGAGCCCTCTTTGGGCACAGGCAGAACCAAAGGTTTGGACTTCTGAGCAGAATTCTCAACTTACGAGACCTGGGCAGGACGCTCCTGCAGTCTCTGAGCCCCACCGTCCCCACGCCCACCCGGTGTGCTTCCTGGGTCTGTCCACCTCCCAGGGGCCTCATGGCCTTGCTTGTACCCCACACACACTGGACCCAGAGCCCTGGGCACCACCAATGGGCCACACACCCTTTGACCTCACTCCTGGGTATCCAGTGGGTCTTTCCTAGGACCGCAAATCGGACTTAAACAGCAGAAGCTTAATCTCACAGACCCGGGCCCCAGTTCAGAATCAAGGTGTTGGCAGGCTGGGCTGGTTCTGGGGACATGGCCCCAGGCCTCTCTCCTAGTTTCTGGTGCTGCTACTGGCAGTCCTCTGTCCTCCCTGGCCCTGGCCGCCTCACTTGTCTCTGCTTCTGTCTCCACCTGACCTTCCCTCTGTGTTGGGGTGCTGGTTCCTCTTCTCCCCTCTTGTAAGGCTTTGTCCAGGGTACTCTCATCTGGAGATTCTTAACTTACCTCTGAAAGGGCCTCATTCAAACAAGATTACGTTCTGAGGTTCCTCATGAACATGTCTTTTGGGGGCCAGAATTCAACTCAACTGCAGTTCAACCTCCAACCTCTGTTCCCCAAAACTTCAAGTCCATCCCATGTGCAAAATACACCCACCTCATCCCGACATCCCGGGGTCTCACCCCTTACAGCATTAACTCTAGGTCCAAAACCCATGAAAATGTCATCAGCTCAGACAGTCCAAATCATAGCCTCAAAGTCAGGTGTGGGTGAGGCCTGGGTGTGAGCCATCCTGAGGCAAAATTCCTCTCCGTCTGTGGGTCTGTGCTTCCAAAACACAGCGGGGTGTGTGGGGCGGGGATGCACCCTCCATTCCAGGAGGGAGGAACAAGGGGCCTGCAGTCTCGAGCACGTCTGGACGCGCCCCATCCCCGCCACAGGCCGGCCGGCTGTTCGACCACAGCGGCACCGTCTTCCTCAGCTTGTTCATGGCACTGTGGACTGTGCTGCTCCTGGAGTACTGGAAGCGGAAGAGTGCCACACTGGCCTATCGCTGGGACTGCTCCGACTACGAGGACATTGAGGTGAGCCGTCCCCCCTGGGCCATCATCACGCCCAGCGAGGGCGGCCACTGAGCACCGGCTCCCTTCCAGGAGAGGCCTCGGCCCCAGTTTGCCGCCTCAGCCCCCATGACAGCCCCGAACCCCATCACGGGTGAGGACGAGCCCTACTTCCCCGAGAGGAGCCGCGCGCGCCGCATGCTGGCAGGCTCCGTGGTGATCGTGGTGATGGTACGTGGTCCTCCTGCACCCGTGAGGGGGTTTTGTCCACCATCCCACCTTGGTGCTGAGGCCAGATGTCTCCTCTGGGCACAGAACCCTCTCTCCCTGCAGAGGCCCCCACGTGCCTGGGCTGAGCCTGGGGCTGGGCTGTTGGGTCCTGGCTGAGAGCAGGTGTGAGTCATGCAGAGGGCTGGGGAGGATCTCCCCGTGGGTGTGGGCATGGGGCATCTTTCAAGCAAGGAGGTTGGTTTCAAGGAAAAGAGAGGCAGATACGCAGCAGGGGAGTTATCCATCTTGCCTTCCAGTCAAAGGGCTTCCTAATAGGCCCCCTCCCACCCCTGCCAAGATGTCAGGAATCCCCAGTTCTTGGGGCGGAATTCCTCTCCGTCTGTGGGTCTGTGCTTCCAAAACACAGCGGGGTGTGTGGCTGCCTTGATGCCCAGATGTGGCCCAGCCTCTAACCGTAAACCCACCCACCTCTGCCTGAACAGCCCACCAGGAAGGACACAGCCTGGGAGCACAGCGGGGCTGGAGGTGGGGGGCTTCCTAGAGGAGGCAGTGCGAGGGCCGGAGTGGACTAGCAGGTCCGTCAGTGGGGCCATGGCCTGAGGGTGAAGGAGCTCACAGGCCTCCCCGCCCTGCAGGTGGCCGTGGTGGTCATGTGCCTTGTGTCCATCATCCTGTACCGCACCATCATGGCGATCCTGGTGTCCAGGTCGGGCAACACCGTCCTCACAGCCTGGGTGAGCCTCTGCCGGCTGCCTTGGGGGGTCCGGAGCAGCCTCTCGTCCGGCTCTGACCACCTGTCTTCCATCAGGCCTCACGCATCGCCAGCCTCACAGGGTCTGTGGTGAACCTCATCTTCATCGTCATCCTCTCCAAGATCTATGTGACCCTGGCCCACGTCCTGACACGGTGGGGTGAGTGGGCCGGGGCCGGCCAGGTGTGACCAGGCATGACTCTCACTCACTGACGCGGAGGGTCGCTCATTTCTATTTCTTTCTTCTTTGTGTTTTTTTCTTTTGAGACAATCTCACTCTGTTGCCCGGGCTGGAGTGCACTGGCCTCCCAAGCTCGAGGGATCCTCCTGCCGCAGCCTCCTGGGTATCTGGGACCGCAGCAAGCCCACTGTGCCCAGCTGAATTGTTTTTTTTTTTTTTTTTTTGGAGATGGGTCTCACTATGTGACCCAGGCTGGTCTTGAGCTCCTGGCCTGAAGTGACGATTCTCCTGCCTGGGCCTTTCAAAGTGCTGGATGACAGGTGTGGCAGAGGAACCTGCTTTTCTTTCTCTTTCTTATTTTTTGTTTCTGGCACCCCAGGTGGGACACAATTCCTGGTTTGGGATGCCAGTGCCCCCATTTCTAAATGTGGTACAGACTGGGGGCGTCTGAGCCTCCCCAGAGGCTCCCTTAAAAGAGCAGTCAGTGGGGCCTTCCTGGGGAAAAAGGACCCTGGGCGCACTCAAGCACCTGAGGAGAGGAGTCCTCGCCCCTCCACAGGGTCCCCTCCAGGCTGTGAGGTCCCCAGGCGGGAGCCGTCCCTGTAGAATAGGGCCGCTGAGCTTCTCCGGGTGGCGTGGGGATGGGCCTGGGCTGGGGCGTTCTTCCCTCTTCCTTCCCTGTCTCATTTCCTGAGGACAAACTATGGACCAATCCATTCCTTCTGCACGCTGCTGCCTGTCACCGGCACTGTTCTAGCCCTGGGGTGAATCACCTTGAACAAAAGCTGCCCGCCCTGGCCTGGAGCGGGTTTCTAGGAGGGGCCGCAGAGTGGAGCAGGGCTGCAGGGCTGAGGAGGCAGCGCCTCCTGGTGGGCAGCCAGGGGAAGGTGGGTGTCGGGAGAGACCTGAGGTTCCCGGCGCTCAGCGGCCCGGGGCAGGCCCTGCGGGGAGCCGCCCAGCTGTTTCTGCGACTGTGGGGCATTGCGCCTCCCATAACCGTTAGCCCTTTGTGCTCCCACCTCTGGCACCTGCACCGGGGCGCAGTCCCCTGCACGGCCTCGGCCTCGAGCCTCGATTCTGTTCCTCTGACCCAACCCCTGACGACTCGCTCGCGAGCACATTAATCATTAGCGTTGGGATACAGGGTGTCACCCATTTTCCCAGCCCCCCTCAACATGTTTTGGGTGACTTTGGAACTGTCACACTTTTTGCCCCCGTCTTTGAATCTCTTCAAGACATCTGGATGCCGCAGCCTTTTCCTCAGCCCTGCGTGGCGAGCTGGCCCTAGGAGAGGGGCGTCTGGTTGGATGCTGGCGACTCCCCCAGGGACTCAGCCTGGGTTCTCTGTGCCGCAGAAATGCACCGCACACAGACCAAGTTCGAGGGCTCCTTCACCCTCAAGGTGTTCATCTTCCAGTTTGTCAACTTCTACTCCTCCCCCATCTACATTGCCTTCTTCAAGGGCAGGTGGGTGTCCCCCACCCTGGCCACGGCTCATCCTGCTTAGTTCTGCTCATGTTTCCCAGCTGTGTGGGCCCCGGGCTTCATCCAGCATGCTCAGGGAGGGTGGAGGATGGAGCAGGAGACCCGCGCAGGGGAAGGGGGCCCATCTGCCCAAACAGGGGCTGCCCACCTCTTGGTCCCCCCCAGCTCAGGGGTCCACAGGAGGCCATGTTGCTGCCTGGAGTCCACAGGTTACGCCCCACCAGGGCAGGCGCGGCAGCTCTGCTCAGGCCTCCCTCCGAAGCCTGGGAGGTGGGAGCAGACAGGCAGGAACCTGGCAAGGCTCATGACCTTAACTTTGCCCCAGGTTTGTGGGACACCCAGGCAACTACCACACCTTGTTTGGAGTCCGCAGTGAGGAGGTGAGTGTGCCTTGGCCGGGCTTGCTGCTGAGCCGCGTGCTCCTCTCACTGCCCGTCCAGCTTCGACTTGGGGCACTTCTTCCTCCCACGCCGGCCTCCTCATCGCCCAGACGGGGCTGGCCGTGTAGCTGCCCACTAGGACTCCCAGCCTCTCTTCACCACTTCTTCTCACCCCAACATGCCCCATTCAGAACCATATCCTAGACACTCAGGCTGGGTGCAGTGGCTCACGCCTATGATCTCAGCACTTAGGGGGCAGAGGGAGGAGGGGCGCTTGAGCCCAGGAGCAGGAGACCAGCTTGGGTGACACGGCGAAACCTCGCCTACACACACACACACACACAACAAGCCAAAAAAACCAACCTCACCCCAGTTGTCCCGGCCATATTCCTCTTTCCCCATTTTAGCCCAGTTCATGCCTGAGACAAGTGCAACCCATTACCACAGATGCAGGGTCTCTGGCACGCGGGGGCTGCAGAGGCTGACTTCCCTCATGGGCTTGGTGTGCTGCAGCCCTGGCTGTCACAGTTCTGCCCACCGCCTGCGTGCCGCGGCCGGCTGTCCTCTCCCCACCAGCACAGAGGGCTCTGCCTTGCTTAGTGACTCTATAACTTTTTTTTCCTTTATTTTTTTGAGATGGAGTTTCGCTCTTGTTGCCCAGGCTGGAGTGCAGTGGCATGATCTTGGCTCACTGCAACCTCCGCCTCCCAGGTTCAAGTGATTCTCCTGCCTCAGCCTCCCGAGTAGCTGGGATTACCGGCATGCACCACCATGCCTGGCTAATTTTGTATTTTAGCAGAGATGAGGTTTCTCCATGTTGGTCAGGCTGGTCTCAAATTCCTGACCTCAGGCGATCTGCCCGCCTCAGCTTCCCAAAGTGCTGGGCTTACAGTGACTCTAACTGTAAGAACCAGGTGTGAACCTGGTTTTCAGAACGTAAATGGAAGTTGCTGTCATGCAGGGATCCCTGCAAAGCAGACCCCGAGACAGATTCTGGTGCAAGTAACTGACATGCATCACCCCAGAAGCTGTCTCCGCTGTGCCACTGACCCTCCAAGACACGTAGAAAAGCCCTCAAAACTGTCCCTAGTACACGGCACAGCCCGTCCTGGGTGAGGGCCAGGCACGCCCCAGCAGCCCGGTCACAGGCAACAGGGTGGGTGTGTCTGGAGCCATCCACAAGTGGCCTCTGGGCTGGGGTGTAAGTGGGCCCCTGCTGAGAGCCTGGCCTGGAAGACCACCTTTTGGAGGAGGAGGGCAGAGAAGAACTCCAAATGGGGCCTGGGCCATGAGTCAGCCCAGCTGCAGAGTGGCTGCCCCTGAAGAGATGCTATTTTCCTGTGAGAAGGGAAAGGGCAGGCTGGGGATGGAATGGGGGTGTGGCTGTGTGTGCCACAGTGGACCAGCCAGAGGGCTTTCCATTGTAAGTAAGAAACTGGCTTAAACAAAAAAAGGGAGTTTCCTTGGCTCCTGTGCGGAAAACTCTCAGGGCGCTGCAGGCTCAGGTAAGAATGATCCAGGTGTTTAAAATGCTGCACTGCTGTTCCCGGCATGGCTGTGTTCTCAGAAAGCTGCTCCCCACCTGGAGGGGGACAGAGCACCCCTTGCAAGGCACGGGTTCCCAGGAACTCCCTGGGTCCACCTCAGTGGCTTGAACCAGGTCACCGATTGGGGGCTGCCCTGTGGGTCTGTGTCGTCAGCCCCATGGAAGCCCATAACCGGGTCTCAAAAGGTTAATAGAGCAGCGACCTCGCGGCCGTTCAGAAGGGAGGTGGGGGCTGGGAAGAGGGCGGGCCTTGAGACCAGAAGGATGGGTGGGCGAGTGGGCGAGTGGCAGGTCCCTCTCCTGGCTGAGGTGAGCCCTGCTTCTGCAGTGCGCGGCTGGAGGCTGCCTCATCGAGCTGGCACAGGAGCTCCTGGTCATCATGGTGGGCAAGCAGGTCATCAACAACATGCAGGAGGTCCTCATCCCGTGAGTCCCCCACTCTGCCCTGGTGGCATCCCAGGACCAAGGGACCCCAGAGCACTGGGGGTAGCAGCCTCCAGCCTGGCCCTAGCTGGGAGAAGAGGTGAAGGGGAGGCAGGGTCAGTCCCTTCCTGGACACTAACACCTTGCGTGGGGAGGGGAATGAGGAGCGTGCTGGGCCATGTGCCCCAGGCTCTGGGCTGCCCACCCTGCAGTTGCCGTGTGGCTGGCTGAGGTCTTCTGGGTTATGGCTGTGGAAGACGCTCCCCCTGGGACCGGCTTTGACTGGGGAGGGGCCTGGGTTCCTGGGCCCAAGGCTGGGGTGATGGCTCCGTCCATTCAGAGATGCTTCGGCAGGGCCAGAGCGTGTCCCCAGCCCCCAACACAGAGCAAGAAGGAGGAGGAAAAAGGCCTCAGGCTTGATCCTCAGACACATGTCTGCCTCATATGCCCTTGCCAGGTACCCCTGACCACAAGGCTCCCATCTCCCTAGTGCCACCTCTACTGGCAGGCACTGTGGCCCCATCAAGGCAACTGGGTCTCCCTCACAGGCCAGAGTCCTTCGAGGAGGCTGCCCAGGGCCTCTCCTCCCACTCAAGGCCAGATTGACCTGACCACCCTCCCAGCACCCCCTAAACACCTGGTTTCCCCCCAGAAGGCAGCTCCCAAGTCAGCACTGACCTTCCTGAGCCACCACAAGTGGCAGTTGGGAGACGGTGACCGTGCCACACCCTGAGAGGATGGCCCTGCCTCTTGGGACTGTTGGGGCTATGAAGCCACAGGACCATAAGGCGGAGGGCGGAGCTCTGTGCCTGGCAGGAACAGGGCGTGGATGAGTGACAGTGTGATAAAGTAACATGTACACATGCCCCCGTGCAGGGCAGACCCAACATGTGGGCCCGCATGGCATCTGCTTTCCCTGGCACACAACAGTGGTCCTCATCCACTCCCTCCCAGCCTTGGCAGAGCCTGTTTGCAATTCTGGGGGGAGCCATTCCCCCTAAAGCCTTAAGGAACAATGCAGGGGTCTGGGAGGGTGGACTGTCCCCCCAGTTAGACAGACGGACACAGATGCTCTCACTGAATCCCATCTGCAAAGGTGTCGGCTCCCACTGGGTCCACCCCTAGGCCCTAGACCCGCCCCTCCCTGTTGTTATTAATTGCAAAGCAACAGGTGCGTCCTGACCACATCTTGCCCGGGATTGTATCAGCCACTGAGACCCACGTAGGAGCAACGGCCATTTTGCTGTATTCCCGTCCCCAGGAAGCTAAAGGGCTGGTGGCAGAAGTTCCGGCTTCGTTCCAAGAGGAAGGCGGGAGCTTCTGCAGGGGCTGGCCGGGAGCCCTGGGAGGCCGACTACGAACTTGTGCCCTGTGAGGGTCTGTTCGACGAGTACCTCGAAATGGGTAGGAGCCCGTTAGCAGCTGCGGCAGTGGCCCGTGCCCGGGGGAGGGACGGGCAGCCACTTGCTCAGGGGTCTTCCAGCCTGACTACAGCTGTACTGAAATGTGCTGTGGGGTGGGGTAGGGACAGAGGATCAGGTCTGAGAAGAATCCAGAAAGCTATTCTTCCCTCCCCACCCAAGAGTGCCAGGGAGGGTTGTCTGAGGACTGGGGGGCTCCGGCACAAGGAGGGGGCCCCGGGGCAGTTGCAGAGCTCCCCTGAACCAGAGCAAGGGAATAATTAGGAGAGCAGGCCCCGCGGGCTGACAGAGGCTCTCCGAGGGTGAGGCCGCACTGGAAGGCAGCGGCCTGGAGAGAGACGTCCCCAGAGGTCTCCACGCGCACGCTATTTGCTGCGCCTACACCTGTCACCTTGCCAGGTGGCGGCCGGTGCCCGCGGCTCACTGCCTGCACGGGTGGTGCACTCAGGAGGCGGGTCTGTGGCGCTTGTGCTGTCCCTGCAGTGCAGGGTCTGACTCTAAGCTGACAAAAGGGAGAAGGAATCAGGCAGTTGTTTTTTTGTTTTGTTTTGTTTGAGACGGCGTCTCGCTCTGTCGCCCAGGCTGGAGTGCAATGGCTCGATCTCAGCTCACTGCAACCTCTGCCTCCTGGGTTCAAGCGATTCTCCTGCCTCAGCCTCCTGAGTAGCTGGGATGACAGACGCGCATCACCACGCCCGGCCAATTTTTGCATTTTTACTAGAGACTGGGTTTCACCATGTTGGCCAGGGTGGTCTCGAACTCGTGACCTCAGGTGATCCACCCGCCTTGGCCTCCTAGAGTGCTGGGATTACAGGCGCGAGCCACGGCTCCCGGCAGGCAGCTCTTAACCTAGCAGGCGGGCACGTGAGCCAGCAGGCCCCGGAGCTCCCCAGGGTAGCCGCGGCATCTGTGGAAAGGGACCGGGCCAGTTCCCGGGGTGAGGAGCGGGCGCTCCGACCCACCTCCGCTGTACCCGGGACCCCGACGATCTCACAGAAGCCCCAGGAACGCTTCCCAAGAGCCCTTTCCTAGCGGCTCCCCTGAGGCGTGAGCGGAGAAGCCGTTTCCGCTCCCAGTCCCGCCCCGAGTTAGTCCCTCAGTTCCCTGAGCCCAGGAAGGGCCGTGACCAGCCAGAAGCGAGAGCGCAAGGCAGGGCAGCGGCCCGGGCCTGGCCAGGGGAGGTGGCCCGGGCGCCGCGCGGCGCGGGACGAGGGACACCCGCAGGCGGGGGTGGCACCACGTGGCCCGGCCGGTCCTCCGCGGGGGGCGCGTGCCCAGGGCTGGGGGCGGACGGGGCGGGAGCTCGGCCGTGCCCGCCCCGCAGTGCTGCAGTTCGGCTTCGTCACCCTCTTCGTGGCCGCCTGTCCGCTCGCGCCGCTCTTCGCCCTGCTCAACAACTGGGTGGAGATCCGCCTGGACGCGCGCAAGTTCGTCTGCGAGTACCGGCGCCCGGTGGCCGAGCGCGCCCAGGACATCGGCATCTGGTTCCCCGTCCTGACGGCCATCGCGCACCTGGCGGTCACCAGCAACGTGAGGGCCTGGCGGGGGCGGGGGCGGCGGGGGGGGCGGGGGCGGCGGGGACTGCGGGGTGCGGGCGGGGGCTGCCCCGCGCCCACTCACTCACCCTCCCGCGCCCAGGCCCTGCTCCTGGCCTTCTCGTCCGACTTCCTGCCGCGCGCCTACTACCAGTGGACCCGCGCCCGCGACCTGCGGGGCTTCGTCAACTTCACGCTGGCGCACGCCCCGCCCCGCTTCGCCGCCGCGCACAACCGCACCTGCCGGTGAGCCCCGCGCGGGCGGAGGGGCCGGGAGGCAGGAGGGGCGGAGCCTGCTC
>CM052653.1:556040-601047 GCA_028533165.1 Leontopithecus rosalia | reverse complement strand
AATTAGCTGGGCATGGTGGCGCGTGCCTGTAATCCCAGCTACTCAGGAGGCTGAGGCAGGAGAATTGCCTGAACCCAGGAGGCGGAGGTTGCGGTGAGCCGAGTTCTTGCCATTGCACTCCAGCCTGGGTAACAACAGTGAAACTCTGTCTCAAAAAAAAAAACAAAAAAAATCTAAATAAAATTAGACCATAGGGTTATCAGTTCTCCCACGTAGGGCTTTCTCAGGTGTCGCTCTGGTATTCTGAAGTTCTCAGCTGCGTGAGTTCATTCTTGTGATCTCTTCCTAATGGATATTTTCCTTTTATTCTTCATCCTTTTTATTCCTTCTCTCCTAACTTCTGGTGGATGGGTAAAAGTTGTTTTAATTCTTTTGCTTTTTTGGAACTGATGGCATATATTTCTATTATTTTAGCGGTTACGCATGTTTAGCGTCCTTTTTATTATTTTTTTTTTGAGACTGCTTCTTGCTCTGTATCCCATGCCGGAACGCAGTTGCACAATAGTAGCTCACTGCAGCCTAGAATTCCTGGGCTCAAGCAATCCTCCCACCTCAACCAGCTGAGTAGCTGGAACTGCAGGAGTGTGCCACCAGGCCTGGCTTTTTTTTTTTTTTTTAAAAGATGATGGGGTCTCTGTTGTGTTATCCTGGCCTCAAACTCCTGGCCTCGAGCAGTCCCTTGGCGTCCCAAAGCACTGGGATTAGAGGCACAAGCCACCACACCTGGCCAGCACATTCTTAACTATATATTATCCTAACAAAGCCTGAATGAATTCGATTTGGTTTTCTCTGCCTGTGTGTGACAAGGATCTTTACATGCCTTACCACCTAGTGAGCACCAATCTCTCCATCTTATTGTTAGAGTTTTTGTTAAAAACACACGTGAAACTTTTGTCATCTATTCATCAAATTTGTGTATTTTGTTAACCTCTGTGGTTACAGTAATTTCTCATTCATTGCTTTCCCTCTGAGTTCATTTCTTCTCATACTGAAGTATATCCTTTAATAACTCAGTAAAGACGTGGTCGGTGGGCTCTTCATATGCAAAAAAGGCATGGAGATACAGGTAGGATATCTCCATGCTACACGTATGATAATATCTCTGTGCATTTCTGTCCTTCGAATAGTGGGTATAAAATTTTCTCTCAGTTCTTGGGAAATATTATTCTTTCATGACTTGGCTTTTCTGATTGGAAGTATCCATAGCATTTAAGAATGTTTCTGGCTGGGCATGGTACCTCATGCCTATAATTCCAGCACTTTGGGAGGCCAAGGTGGGTGGATCACCTGAGGTCGGGAGTTCGAGACCAGCCTGGCCAACATGATGAAACCTCTGTCTCTACTAAAAATACAATATATATATATATATATATATATCTCGGGGTGTGGTTGCACATGCTTGTAATCACAGCTTCGGAGGCTGACTCACAGGCATTGCTTGAACCTGGGAGGCGGAGGTTGCAGTGAGCTGTGATGAGACCACTGCACTCCAGCCTGGGCAACAGAGTGACACTCTGTCTCAAAAAAATAATTTTCCTGTAATCTCAGCACTTTAGGAGGCTGAGTTGGGAAGATTGCTTGAGCCCAGGAGTTTGAGATCAGCCTGGGCAACATGATGAGACCTCATCTCTACAAAAATTTTAAAAATTAGCCAGGCCTGGAGACATGCACTTGTAGTTCCAGCTACTTGGGAGACTGAGGTGGGAGGATCTCTTGAGCCTGGGGCTGCAGTGAGCTGTGATCACACTGGTACACTCCAGCTTGGGTGACAGAGACTGTCTCTTGAAAAAAAAATTTTGGGTGTGGTATGGTGGCTCATACTTATAATCCCAGCACTTTCAGAGGCCAGGGCAGGTGGATCATTTGAGGTCAGGAGTTCGAGACTAGCCTGACCAACATGGTGAAACTCCCTATGTTAAAAATACAAAAAAAAAAAAAGATTACCTGGGCATGGTGGTGCATGCCTATAATCTCGGCTACTCCAGAGGCTGGGGTAAGAGGCTTTTTCTTTTTGAGATGGAGTTTTGCTCTTGTTGCCCAGGCTGGAGTGCAATGGCACAATCTCGGCTCATGCAACCTCCACCTCCCAGGTTCAAGTGATTCTCCTGCCCCAGCCTCCCAAGTAGCTGGGATTACAGGCGCGTGCTACCACGCCTGGCTACTCTTTTGTATTTTTAGTAGAGATGGAGGTTTCGTCATGTTGGCCAGGCTGTTTTCAAACTCCTGACCTCAAGTGATCAAGCTGTCTCAGCCTCCCAACAGTGCTGGGATTACAGGCTTGAGCCACCGCGCCCCGCTCAGAGGTGCGTCGTCTCGTTCTGGAGGTGTCTCCACCTTATTCCTTCCAGGAGTGCTTCTCTGCTTGTCCACTGCCGCCTGGAACTCCCCCGCGCTGGGTGCGTGCTGTGCTGCCCGCAGGGTGGCCTCATCGTCACTGTCTCCCCGTCCCCAGTCTCTCTTCTGCTGTGTCTAGCCACTTAAAAGTTTATCCCATTCATCTGAAGGATTTTTTTCCAATGGCTATATTTTTAACTTTTGTTTCTTTCCTACAAAGTTGGCCCTGGTAATGCTTCTCATGGAGTGCAACATGTAATTTATATTAGAAAACAGAATGTCACATCTTGACCATGTGACAGAGACACAGGAAGATGCCAAGGTGTGAAGTAGCACGTGAAGCTGAATGTAGCTCATGATAGGACGGAGGGCCTGGCTGGGCAGGCCCAGTCTCTGAGCAGGTCAGTGACAGGCGAATTTTCACCATGTAAGTAGGCTGACATCATCCGTGGAAGCACAGGCTTACTGGACTGTCACATCTACTAGAAAATGAGGCATTTGCCACTGGGGGTGGGGGGGCAGTGTAGTCCAGTGGGGGACAATCCAGCCCATCCACCTTTGGAACCCACCAATTAAAGGTATTGTCAGAGTATCCCGTTTGGGAATAATTCCCATCTCAGGCACCCTCGATGAAGAGCCAGGCCTGGAACACAGGATCAGAGAGGGAAACGGTGGGAAAAGGGGAGAAAGGCTAATTCCAGAGGCACCTGCCCAGCCAGAACTCTGCCCTGGCTCCACGCGCTGAGTCCTGCGTCTCCTGCAGGTATCGGGCTTTCCGGGATGATGAAGGACACTATTCCCAGACCTACTGGAATCTCCTTGCCATCCGCCTGGCCTTCGTCATTGTGTTTGAGGTAGCCGGGGCACCTGCTGGTTTTCCCGCCCATGGCATAACCCCGCCGTGCTTTGTCTATTTGGAGCACGTGGCGTGAGAGGGATTGGTGTGACCAATTCCTGCCGTGTCATCTTGGTCCACTGCCAGCTCTTCTCTGCACCTTTGTTTTCCCTGCCTGGCCTCATTCCCGGGCCGCTGTGTGGACCTGAGTGCCTGGGGATTGTGGGGGTCTCCACAGGAGCCCCAGGGCCACGAAAGCTGGGGTGGCCTCTGCCCCTTCTGGGGTTCCTTTTCCTGCACAACTCCTTTCTAGCTCCACCCGCAGCTGGGAGCAGAGGTGCTAGAGCCAAGGCCTGCTTGGCCCCGGGAAGGCTATTCTGGGTGTTTGTCTTTACCAAGGGTGGGGGTGAGTACCTTCCTCTGCTCCCAGCACGTGGTTTTCTCCATCGGCCGGGTCCTGGACCTCCTGGTGCCCGACATCCCAGAGTCTGTGCAGATCAAAGTGAAGCGGGAGTACTACCTGGCTAAGCAGGCGCTGGCGGAGAATGAGGTGAACCACACGGCCAGTCTCGGCCCTCCCCCCAGCCCTCCCCCATCCTTGTCAGTGGCTGCTGCACCTCAGGACACCCAAGTCACATCCCTCTTCCTTTTGCTGCCCTTTCTTGGGGACAGGCTCTTTTTGGAACAAATGGAGCAAAGGATGAGCAGACCCAGGGCTCAGAGGCAAGTCTGGGAGCAGCCGCCAGGCCCCTGCTCCGTGCTTTCCCCAAGGTCACAGGGCCCTGCCCCACCGCCCACTGCACCTTGTGGCCCTGGCCTGCTCCTGACCCTGGTCTGACTTGTCCCTGCCCCCAGCCCTCTCCCCAGCTCAGCCCCCACTGGACATCCTTCAGGGTCCTCAAGGTCAGCCAGCTGCAGCAGTGATGCCTGGAAGGACATCGGGCGGCCTTCAGGGGAGCAGCCCCTGCTGAGCCCCTCCCTCCCGAGCCCCGTGAGCAGTGTCCTTTCCCTCTTCCCTCAGGCAATGGCTGTGTGAACCGCTGGCTGCTGTCGTGCCCCCAACGCCGGCTTCTCTCCTCAGAGTGCCTGTTCCTCCATCACTGGCAGGGAGGGACTGTCTGCTCACAGAGCCCTCTGTTTCCTGCTCCAAAACCTCAGCCCAAGGGGCCCCTGCACCCAGGGGAGCCTGTCCCTCGATGGCCAGGAGGTGGCCTCCCCAGACCCCTGGACATGACCCTTCTCTGGTCTTGCCGCCCCTGGCCACATCACCCTGCTCCTCTTACGTCTGCTGACCTTCAAATGGTGCAGAGCGCAGGGCCGACCTCCCTCGTGTCCTCTGGACCCACCTGCCTCTTCCCGCCCTGTCCATGCAGGGACGTCACCCTCATGCCCCAGCTCTCAAACCCTGCACCTCTGTGTCCCAGGCCATAGCAAGGGTCCATTCGCCCCCTCTCTCCGTTTCCAGTTATTGGGGTCCTCTGGATTCTTGTTGCTTGAGTCAGGCCCCCTTTCCATCCTCTGCGTCTGCAGTTGCCTCCTGCAGCAATTAAACATGTTCTTTTGATCCCTGCCTGCCGAGTACGTAACAAGCACCCAAATGGGGGAGGTTCTGGAATAGGGTTTTTGTTAGTGAAAGTAGACAGCTCACTGAGGAGCCACGTCCCCGTGTAGCTGCCCACTTACTAAACATTCTGAAACGGATCTGTGCTCGTCTGTACTGAGTTCTTTAGTGTTCTACAAGAGGAACTTAAGCGTCAAAGAGAGTATGGGGTTTTTTGGCCGGGCGCCGTGGCTGACACCTGTAATCCCAGCATTTTGGGAGGCCGAGGTGGGAAGATCACGAGGTCAGGGGTTTGAGACCAGCCTGGCCATCATGGTGAAACCCCGTCACTACTAAAACCACAAAAACTGGGCGTGGTGGCGGGCATCAGTAACCCCAGCTACTTGGGAGGCTGAGGCCGGAGAATCGCTTCAACCTGGGAGGCCCAAGTTGTAGTGAGCTGAGATTGTGCCACTGCACCGCAGCCTGGGTGACGGACAGCCTCCATCTCAGAAAAGTAGTATGTGGTTTTAATGTGCTTCGATGAGCCCTTTCGGAGCATCCTCGCCTTGCTGTTTGGCCCGAGGCAACGCCTGGCTGAGGGCAGCGAGCTTGCTTGTAGCAATCTTTTGAGGATTTGTCACTTGCACACCTGCCTCGAGAGCACTGTGCTCTGCCTCCAAGTCGGGGCTCTTCCGGCAGGGATGAGGGGCTCGCAGGGTCCTGGGGCTGGATGCCACCAGCAGGGCTCGGCTGACCGCCGGGAACCTCAGGAACATGACACACACTGAGCTCAGCCACTCCACGTGAGCTGTCACTAGGCCGGGTGCTTGTGACGCATCCACGTGACTCCCAGCTGCTTATTATTGTTGCCATCTTGAACTTCTTCAGTTTTAAGGTCGATGTATTGAAACCTAAGAACATGCTCAGGTCATGCCCCAACAGCTTTCTAGGCGAATAAATCGTCACCAGCATGGGGGTCAAAAGCAAGTCCCAATTACTAGGTCCCGGTGCCCACGTGCCCCTGCCCTGCGAGCCTCTCCCATCAAGCGTAGTTACCAGCTCGGTCACCAAGCAGGGATGGAAGTGAGGACTCCGTTTCTGGCGTCTGCTGTGGGACAGCGCGTGAGCCCCATCTGTGCAGGGCACCCCTCGGCCCTCCTGGCTGTTGGAATGCTTCACGTTTGGGTCATTTGCAAGCGTGTGACTTGCTATGGGTGGCAGGTTTAGGGGCCCACAGAGCTGCTGGGACGTGGGTTAGCACGTTCAGCTCCAAGAGCAATGGCCACATCCGTCCTCCCAGGTGGGGCCAGCCCAGTCAGCAGCAGAGGACACCAATTCCCTTGCTCTGCTCAACTCTTCCTGGCATCTCCTGCCTCTTGGGTGACGGGGTGGTTCCTCCCACCTCCTCCTGCAGCCCTGCCAGGCCTCCCCCCACCCCCCCGCAGCTCACCATAACTCATAAGCTGCGGTCCAGGAGTGCCACTGAGGCTGGCAGGCAGTCCTGATCTCAAGGAAGTGGCAGGTGCTGCTCCATGACAGCTCTCCAGCCGCAATGGGAGGGCTGAGGCCGGAGCACAGGGACAGGCAGCCACCCTCTCGCCACGACCAAATCTGAGTCTCCCTCTCATGTGGCTCTTGAGGTGCTGTTGAACAGTGTTGAGAGCCGCTGAGAAAGTCACACCAAAGACCAAGTACCCAGGGATGCCACTCACCACCCCAGAGTGGCGGTGGCGTGACAAAATGAGTCCCAGCACACTACATCTGGTTTTGGGTTTTATTTTAGAATTTATAAAATTCCAGTGTCATCCATACTCATGAGCATTTACACGTTTGCATATAATCTCCAAATTCCAAAGTTAAGGCCAAGGGATGGATTGTAGCTATGGAAAGGTGACATGGAAGACATTCAACAAGGAGGAAAAGCACACACATTCCTCACCCCGGCCCCCTGCCCAGGCTCTCCTGACAGCACAGGTGCTTCAGGGGACAGGCCTGGGTAGAGTCGTTCCTTATCACAATCACCCAGAGAGAGACAGAGGCCCTGCAGCTGAGGAAAGGGCTTGCATCTGAGACACTGAGCAACACACAGATGTGCAGAATTCGGTGAGAATGTAAAATCCACCTCTGGGGGAGGGCAGGGGCCGGATGTTTTAGGACACTGTAGAGAAGACAGGAGGAGCCCGCTGGGATGGCGCCAGGACAGAAGCTCCAGACCTCATGCAGGCGGGAAGCGCCTGTCCTCCCACACTGGCCTCCCCGAAGGCGGCAGCAAAGTGCCTGGCTTTCTCTCCTCGGCTCCTAATGCACGGTCACCAGCCCATGAAGCAGAGGATCCTTTCCTATCCAGTTTACCATTCCTGGGAACAGGCCCATTCAGGGCTGCCTGAGCGAAGGGGGACTTGCCGAGGCAGCTGCAGTTAGATGTGGGCGAAGCCGTTCTGGGTCTACTCAGGAATTCCAGAGTCTGAAGATGCCCAGGCTTGAGTTATCCAAGAGTGAGAAACACAGGGGTGAGGAGTCAAGGCAGAAGCGACTGTCCCCAGGGAGGACTGAGAGGGGTGGCCGCAAGTCAGCTTTTCTGTAATCAAGCACCTAGGACAGGACAGCTCACTAGCAGCCCAGTCCCCTCGGTGGGGGACAGAGACAACTGGAGGCGAGGACCGTGCCCTTGGTCCTCACGACACAGACGCCTCCCTTGGTGCGCAGGGCTCTTGGCGCCCGCTGTGTGATCTGCTCTACCTGGTGCTTGAGGCCATCATCTCTCAGTTCCGCACCGTGAAATCTGCCCATCACCTGGGACCTTCTCCTAGGGGCTGGCCTGCACTTCGGACGGCCTGTGGGTGGGGTGGCAGTGCCGATCCCACTCCGGGTGGGCCTGCTGGCCACGGACCCACCTGTGCTGAGGGAGCGCACCAGCCTCCAGCTTCGGTCCACGGTGCCCACCCCCGGCTCCATTGGCAAACCCACAACCACTAGAAACATCTAAATAAAGACGTGTGTGGGGTGGCACTAAGTATACCGGAGACCACTCCACGCTGGCTGAGGTAGGAAGAAGGCAACTGAACACGTGGCATCTAGGGCAGGAGCGGGCAGGGGCTGCAGGTGGCATGAAGAAAAGCCCAGCTGTCACCTAAGGCAAACTGTCCCCACTGAGGATAAGCGTAAGGCCCCACCTCCCCCATCCCCCATCCCGTGCATGTCTCAAGACGCTGTGCCGGCCACAGGGGCCCCAGATGGTACATGCCACCTCGCCTCCAGGCGCCACTCACCAGACCTCAGGCCGAGGGTCTGGCAGTGGAGGCAGGGGCAGGCACCCCTGGTGCTTTCAGACCCCACAGCAGGTAAAATCAGGGCTGCCTGAGAACCCAAGTCACCCCTCCAGCTCCAGGAATCTGCCCTCCCGATGTCCAGAGCCAGGTCCTCCTTGCACCCTGACACCTGTGCTGTGGCAGCTGGAGGCAGCTGCATCCAGCACCAGGAAGGTCTGGACCACGGGAGATGGGCAGGAGGGAGGTGGGAAAGGAAGAGGGCAAACGTTTGGCTTTTATAAAGTCAAGGAAGTTTATTTCCTGAGGTCATGACACAGGAAGTCGAATCCTAGCCGCAGCGTGGTGCTCTCGTGAAGTCGGTCAGAGTGCTGACTGGCATGCCGGGTGGACCAGGAGCTGTTCTTAGCGTGAGTACTCATGACCTTGTTTAGTGTTAACAGTGGAGCAGGTCCTGAGCAGGCACTGGGCACGGCCAGGCCTGGAGGAGCGGCGCACACAGAGCCAGGCGCTAGGCTTCTCTGTGAGACCTCGGGAAGGGGGACAGCGTCCACAATTGACGGGGGTCCAGCCGCTGGGTCAGATTGAAACCATTGTGTGGTTGGGTTCGGGTCAGCAGGCTGGAGAGGTGTCTGCATTTCGATCATTATCGTTTGGGGCCCCAAGGGAGGGTCTTGGGAGCCACCTGAGCCCCAAAGCTGGGAAATTCCTCAGAGCTGCTCATGTCAGGAGCCTGTGCAGAGAGAGGACACGGCTTCAGGAGGGTCGCTCCCCAACTCACAAGCAGCTTCCGACGTAGCTGCCACCCTCGGGACACCAAGCCCGCCCACCCTCCCTGGGACCCAGGAGGGGAGAAGCTCGAGCCTGACCTTCTCACTGCTGCTGGCGGTCCAGGGTGCGTCCCGCACCACAAAGCCTCTGGACGGCGCCTTGGCCTCCTCGTGTGCCGGGGGCTTCATGTACACCTGCAGCGCCTCGCTGTCCACCACATCGGCCAGCTGCAGGCAGAGGACAGGGAGACAGGGTCAGCCTGCCCAGCACCCCAGCCTCCCAGCCTCCCAGCCTCCCACCCTGCTGCTCACCCCTGCACCTCACCTGCCTCTGGAAACACAAGTGCCACCTTGACCCCTTGGGCTCCTGGCTGGGCCTCAGGCCAGTGGACACCAGGGCGCCTCGGGGCTCCAAGGCCCCCCTCACCCAGACTCACGTATTCCTCCTCCAGGTTGAGGATGTGGTCAATGGCTTCCTCCACGTTCTCTGGGAGCCCTGTCACAGTGACGCAGTTGGGGTCTGGGGCTCCACTCTGTGGGAAGCGAATGTCCACCTGGAAGGAACGTACAATGTCAGATGAGGGGACTCCAAGCGAGGACTTTAGAACAAAGAGTTAAAATTATGTGTCTATTTCTAGCGAAGCATTTTCTGAGTCAGCCTCATCACAGCAAGTCAGGTGCACCTTGGAGGACCCTGTTCACAGCAGACGAGGGCGGAGCATGAACTCCCACCCGCAGAGGAGGAGCCCACCAGGCAGCCATCAAGGGGACGACAGCCCCCGAATGGGCCACTGTGGCAGCAGTGCCTGACACAGGCCATCGCCTGCACCGACCCGTGGTGTCCACGAAGACAGTCCCACTGCCAGCCCTGGGGCCGTGGCCTCATCATCTGAGGGGAAGGCCATGTTGTCCTCTTTCTGGCCGGCCAGGCGCCCCAGTGAGAGGGGTTTCTCACCCAGTGTGCTTCTGGCCGGCTCACCTTGAACTCGTCCATAATCTTGCGAATGGCTTTGCCGCGGGCCCCGATGATGCGGGCGTGAACACGGTGGTCCAGCGGGACGTCCTCACAAACCATCTGCTCAAGCTCACCCACAATTCTCAGTATGGCGTCCCTGGCGGCTTCTGTGTTCTTTTCATACCCTGTGATGGTGATTTGGTCCTGGGGCTAAAAAAGGAGAATGCAGTCAGAAAAGGGGACGCCTTCCTGGGATTCCTGGCAGGGCAAGAGCCGGCCCCGCAGGCTGCTCAGTGGGGAGACACGGCAGGCCCGGGGCACAGAGGGCCGAGCGCACCCGGCCTCACTGCTGAGTAACGGCTGATTTAAAGCAAGAGGCTGACAACGTCCACTCGGCGCCCATCTCTTCCCAACTCCACCCGACAGTGGATTACAGGATGAAAGAGGACGCTGTCCTCAAAGACGAAGGAGACGCTGACAGGCAAGAACTCTGGACTCAAGGACAGCAGGGCAAGGACAAAACCCCCAGCCACTTAGCCTCCTGTTGCTTCGCCACAAGCGCCAGTCTGGAGGCGTCTCTGTGCTGGAGGCTCCCTGGCTGGTGTTCCACTCGGAGCCCCTCCCTCACTCAGAGCTCCCACCTGCTCAGGCCTCCCCTGGGCCATACAAATGGACAGCAGGCCAGCAGAGCAAGTGGACAGTTCAGGGCACAGAGGAGACCTAAGAAAACACCTGTCATCTACAACTGGAGAGCACTGTCCATCCACAACACAGGAACACACCACCACGCAGCAGTCTAGGGGACAAGAGCAAACGCCTGGGAAGGAGGCGAGCAGAAAGACCCACCTAGAGACGACAGAGCCGCAGCCCAAGAAGCTTCTGTCCAGAATGAAGCAAAATGCCAGAGCGGGAGGCAGCTGCCCCACCCACGCGTGGCCCCAGCAGAGCTGACAGCCTCAGGCACCACCCGCTGCTTCCAGGAAAAAGCTACATGTAAAGAAACGGCTGCTCTACCCCACTTGACTCATGGTGTATTAGATGCAATAGTCTAACTGTTAAATAATGACTTTTA
The DNA here is from genome assembly GCA_028533165.1 of Leontopithecus rosalia. Lineage (NCBI taxonomy): Eukaryota > Metazoa > Chordata > Mammalia > Primates > Cebidae > Leontopithecus > Leontopithecus rosalia. The sequence goes on along the minus strand of CM052653.1, from coordinate 590,272 downwards.
AAATTAATAATTAGGCCAGGCGAGGTGGCTCACGAGGTCAAGAGATCGAGACCATCCTGGTCAACATGGTGAAACCCCATCTCTACTAAAAATACAAAAATTAGCTGGGCATGGTGGCGCGTGCCTGTAATCCCAGCTACTCGGGAGGCTGAGGCAGGAGAATTGCCTGAACCCAGGAGGTGGAGGTTGCCGTGAGCTGAGATTGCGCCCTTGCACTCCAGCCTGGGTAACAGGAATGAAACTCCGTCTCAAAAATAAATAAATAAATAAAATTAAAAATTATATGGAAAAGGGAAATAAAAGGTAGTAAGGGTGGGGTATAAAAGCTAAACACTTGGCCTGGGAGCGGTGGCTCACGCCTGTAATCCCAGCACTTTGGGAGGCCAAGGTGGGTAGATCATGTGAGGACCAGCCTGGCCAACATGGCAAAACCCCATCTCTACTAAAAATATAAAAATTAGCTGGGTGTGGTGGTGCGTGCCTATAGTCCCACCTACTCGGGAGGTTGAGGCAGGAGAACTGCTTCAACCCAGGATGTGGAGGTTACTATGAGCTGAGATTGTGTCACTGTACTCCAGCCTGGGCAACAGAGCAAGAGAGTCTTTAAAAACATAAAAAAATAAAAATGAGGGCCAGGCGTGGTGGCTCACGCCTGTAATCCAAGCACTTTGTAGGCCAAGGTGTGTGGATCACCTGAGGTCAGGAGTTCAAGACCAGCCTGACCAACACGGTGAAACCCCATCTTAAAAAAATAAATAAATAAAAATAAATAAATAAAAATGAGCTAAACTCTCAAGATCAAGATTAAAAATTAAACAATGTACTTGGGGAGGGAAGAGGATGCAGGAGTGGGAGGAGAAGGCAGGCTGCAGGTGGGCCCTCCTGGCCTGGGTGGTGTGTGTGACGCAAAGATCCAAAAGGAAACGGAGGCTGCTGGAGAGACAGAAGGGGAGGGTGAGGCAGGCGGGAAACCCACTCAACACGCTCACAGTGGCGGAGGCGGCGTCGAGGGCCTTGCTGCCGGAGGGTCTGCTGAGTGCTCCTCGGAGCCAGCACAGCCGTGACCGCCAAGGTTTACAAGTCTCCCACCATGTGCAAAGCTGTGCCGGACACAGCTAGGAAGCAGACACCCCAGCAGGACAGCCGGGGCCAGGCAGACCAAGCCTGAGGATGGGGGGGAATGCCACGCGTGTGCAGAGGGAGCCAGGTAGACATGGGGGTGCTGGGTGGGGCTGCCCCACATGCCACATGGCAGGGCCCAGAGGGGATGGGTTGCCTTTCATTTTGTTCTGAGCAAAGCAGGAGGCCGTGAGAGCCAGTGGCGGTGGGGGCGGCACTGCAACTTGGAGGAAGTAACAAGAAGAGTTTACCAGGAAGGACTGGGCCAGCTCAACCGTGCAGCCACGGCTGCAGGGAAATCGGATAGTGGCTGTGTCATGTCCACCTGACTCCCAGCGCCCTTGGGAGCCTCAGAGAAGCTCAGGGGTAGGTGAAGGAGCTACACCAGAGGTGCCACTGATCAAGGACCCAGCTGGAGCTCCTGCTCATTTTTCAGGAGGGGACACAGGAGGAAACACCCCAGGCCCCAGATGGTGCATGGTGCCAGAGACCTCACCCATCTGGCAAATGCCCAGACACAGCCCAAACCCCAAGCCAGAATCAGATCCTCAGAGACTTGCCACTCACAACTCGGCCCTCGAAAACCTCACCTAGGCATATCTGGTTACTGCCTCCGACTCATGGCAAAGCTCCACAAGGGCCTCTGCCCCTAGCGTGCTCCAAGCAGAGCGCTCACCTGGCTCCCATCGTCCTTATCAGGGAACTGGATGTTCACATCATGCTCCAGCCGGATTTGGGTAATCACTGTCCCCTTTCTCCCGATAATCTTGGGATGGTATTTGGGGTCTACAGTGACACTCAGCTTAAAACTCCTTAAAGCCTACAAAGAAAGGAGCGAGAATGAGGCAAAGAGCTGACCTACTCTGTGACCCCACGCCCCCTTCCACACTGGTCCTAGGACACAGGGGACGCTGCAGTGTTCTGTAACCTGTGGTCTGGAACAGTCCGGCATCTCTCCGTTCCCTGCCACCTTTCACTATCTGCTAATGAGAACCAGAAAACTTGGCTACTCCACAAGGAGGCCTATAATCCTTCAAAAGAGGGCTTAAGGCCACTAGGGAAGACGGTGCTCAGGAACTGACAGAGCTGGGCAGTGAGTCCTGAGCTTGGGGCCCTCCTCTCCTAATCTGTCAAATAGGGATCTGATGGGTAGGCATAGAAATGCTCTGGGTCTTTCTGGGGCTGGGACAGATGCAGACCAAGAAAAGGGGCAGCCACAGCCGATAGGTGACACCAGAGGCTACAGGTATGATCTGGCTGCAGGACAGAACTTGGAGTCCACGGAGGGGTACACCGAGAGGTTCACGAGCTCCACCCCATTCACTAGACTCAATGTGCTGACTGCAGGAGCGGAAAGCCAACCCCTCAGCAAACTGCCACCCCAGCCCAAGTCTCCAAGTCTCCAGAACCCCTGCTCCAGGTGCAGCACTCTGCTCACGCAATCCTCCACAGGTCAGCCCTGCCAGCTGGGGCGTTCATCCCTGTGGTAGAGGTCAGTGGGGGTCCCCTGACGCACTCCCTGGCAGCATGGCATATGCTTGGGAGCCTCTCACCACCCTTACCTTTCCTGCAGGTCTCAGGTACCATTCTGACTGATTTGGTTTTGAGAAACTGCAAATGTACACCTCTGTCCAACTTTGTCACTCTTACATTAAAAAGAGAAAGGTGCCATGCTCTCAGCTAGCTCCACAGCAGGACCCCGGGATGCTGACCGAATCCCACTGCCTGGCACTGCCTGGGTCTCATCTCCAGCCGCCCAGATGTAATTGGGATGCTGGGATCTTGAAGAATTCCCCTAGATTCTGATGCGTGCCCAAAGCTGAGAACCCAGGGCTCTGGGCAGCGCCGTGGCCACCTCCGACTCACCCGGTCCTCCTGCTCGGCCTGCAGTTCCTTCACACGCTCCAGCAGTCCAGCCTTGGCCCGGTCCAAATTTGCAGCGAGGCCTGTGATGGCGATGATGTCGGACTGCAGCTCAGGTGCTGGGACGTGTATGTTCACCTGTGTGAAGAGGGGGCTGACTCGATGCTCAGGGCCCCAGAGAACAGGAAGGAGTCCACTGGCCCTGGGACCCAGAGGGAGTGAGAGAGAAGCCCACCGCCACGAAGGGAAAGCAGCGCTCAATCAGAGCAGGGGAGGCAGAGTCCACAGGAAGCTGAGAAGGGACACTGGCCCTCAAGAGAGGACGCGACAGGCTGCTGCTGTGCTGTGGCCTCCCGGGAAAGGGGTCTACCTCAAACTCATCCATCATCTTGCGGATCCCACTTCCTTTCTGCCCAATGATGTAACGGTGAAGGTCAAAGGGCACCTCTACTTCGATGGTGACAGGAACCAGTGCCTGCAGGGAGAAGAGTCATGGTCAGGCCCTGGGCCCTGAGAGCAGAGTAACCTTGTAAGCTCAGCCACAGGTCCCAATAAACACAAGGCAAACCACCCTGAGATGACAGCAACATGCTCCAAGTGACAAGGCCACCAGGACCTTTAACTCAACAGAAAAGAACAGAAAAAGACTGGCCTTAGGCTAATGCTGGCAGACAAAAATTCCAGAACCTTCACCCCAAGCCTATCTTCCTGAATTACAGTAGGCCCCTTAAGGCCAACCTAGGAGGAGAGGCCCTGACCCCTGGCACATCCTTGAGGTCTTGGTGGTTTTGGCCAAAGCCAGATGTCACAGGGACTCTGCTGGACCGTTGCTCACACTCCCTGCACTGTCTCCCCACAAACCCTTCACCTCCAGAACCTGCTTCTTCTCACCACAGCACTGACCATCCCTTGCCACAGGATAGATGTGTGTTTATTGCCTGTCTCTCCACTGCACGGTGAAACCTACTTTGTGTGCTGTGGCACTGAAGCACTAAGAGCAGCATTCAACACGCAGGTGGCACACACCACTCACTGCACCTGCGGCGAGTATCCTGCGCCCCACTCACATGTGGCTGGAGGTCCCATTCATCCCACAGCAACTGAGAGTGTTCCACAGCCCCCACGCCCACTGTGGACTGGAGAGGTTGATCCCATGCAGCTGTCCCGGGAGGGTGCTGCAGAACCCGGAGCTGTGGTGAAGGGAGGGGGCCTCCCAAAACTCTGTGTCCAGCCGAGGAGCACAGCCGGCCCGTGCACACATGACGACGGGCTCCACTGTCACTGCCACCTGGGCATCCGTCCAGCCCATCCAGGCCATGTGCTTGGTGGAGGGCACATGGACACATACCTCCAGGGCTTCCTTGGCAGCCTCACACTTTTCTTTCCGGCCGGAGATGATGATGATGTCACACCTCCTTGGAGAGCCAGGGTCAGCGTCTTTGGCCTCTCTCCCTTCCCCCGCTTCATCCCCATTCTCCTGGACAACTGGCTCTACACTGTGAACTAGAGAGAAAGGGGAAAAGGGACAGCTGACAGCTACTGGAGGAGACCCCATGCCTTGTTCAGAACACACACGTCCGTGAGACACCTGCTGTGTGCTGGGTGGTAAACGGGAGGAAATACCCCGTCTGTCCTTTAGGAGGTCTTGGTCTGAGTAGGAAGAGCAGATAGGACATTCCTACAGCAGCCACAGAGAGGGCTCCCAGGCCTAGCGGGGCCCTGAAGGCTTTGCAGGAGGCCGTGAGCTCTGTGTCTCCCTTCTTCACCTTGAAAATGAAGCTAACAGCCACTACAGCAGAGGCTTCAGTGAGATCAGATGAGTTAATTCATAGGAGGAACACCAGGCAGGCCCGCTGCACAGGTGGGGCTTGACTGCAAGGCCGGGTTCTCCAGGGAAGGTGGCCAGCACGCAGCTCCACCCAGGAGAGGCACTGGAGAGGGGGCGAGAGGTCTACAGGGGACAGAAAGAGCCAGGCCAGGCTGTGTGCCAGCTCCTTATACCAGAAAGAGAGAGCCCCAGGAGTGAAGCGGCGCGTGAACAGGACACAGAAAGCAGCTGGAGGGGCTCCCACAGGCCACGCTGGGACACCAGGTGCGTGCCTAAACAGACACCACAGCAATACTTATCACTAAGACACAACCCAGGAGGCGTGTGATGAAAATGAACGAGCAGCAGACCAGACGCATGCCTGCCTAAAAGCAAGGGTGACCCTAGGGTGGGGAAGTAGGCGTTTCTGAAGGAGAAAAACCGGCAAATTGATGACTAATTACATATTAAACACGACTATGCCACAACGCTAGATCGGATTCTGATAAACGTGCCAGAATTCTGTAAGAGAATGTCCTCGTTTTTAGAAAATACCCACCATGAATAAAGGGATAAGACTAAGAGTTACATTCAGAAAAAAAAACAGGCGTGTAAAGGGGAGAAGCTGAGAAAACAAACTGGTGCCCCAGGAGGTGTCTTTACACTATTCTGCAAATTATATCAAAGGTTAAAACAGCCACTGAGGCGTAAAACACAGATGGAGTGCAGTAGGATTCAAACAGCCTGTATTCTCAGGAAAACAGAGGGGCCTGAATGGCTGCGTGTGACGCTTCCTGGATGCCCAGAGGGACGGCACTATGTGAACACCTGCTGCAAACAGCTCAACGAAGACTGACACACGGAGTCGAGAGCGCATGCACCTTCTGTTTCACAGACGCAGAGCAAGTGGGGGAGAGGCCGCCCACCGCATCCCACGCCTCCCACCACCAGGTGACTAAGCAGAGCTGGGGGCAAGCAGGGTACCGGGAGCAGCATGCCCTCCTACAAGAGCTGCCAGTCACGTGGATGGTGCCCTCCGGCCAGCCAGAGGCTGCAGCTGCCTGCCTCACAGGGGACACCCCACAGAGTGACGGGAGGTGTGGAGAAGGAAGCTCTCTGATGGGGCTCATGTGATCCAAACGTGTCATGAGAAATACTGGGGTTGAACTTGGGGCACCCCGAGGAAAAGGCGGCACGGTCCTCGTCACCTCGGAACTTGCCGACACATGAAGGGCACCTGGTCACTCTGCCAATAACTGACATGGTCCATCTTTTAAAGCCCAGAGAATGACTCTGAACCACTGGAAGCCCCCCGAATACACAGATGGTTTTCCAGCAGAGAAAGGAAAAAGCCTCACCAGTAAGGGCGACAGCTCTGCCTCTCACGTGAGAAGCACCACCACTGGCAAGCAGAAGATGACTAAAGGGGACCCACCTGGGTTCTCCTCTCTGTCTGGGAATTTAATTTGAACACTGAAATCCCGAGTAATCTGCTGGATTCTGGAACCTTTGGGGCCCATGACAGATCGATGGAATTTCTGGGGTATAGCACATTCTAATGTCACCTGAGCTTCCTGGAGGGAGGTACACAAAGAAAAAAGAAAGAGCAAAGATTAAACTCCTCGGTGTTTCCAGCAGTCTCAGCACTTCCTCCCTGTCCTCTACAGCCACTCGGCATAGACACTTCCGTTCTAAGGCGGGTCCCGGGCTCCAGGTGCAGGGAGGAGGGAAGGTCCTAGGGCATGTCCAAGAGGGAGGGTGGCCTCGTTTTTTTTTTTGTTTGGAGATGGAGTCTCGTTCTGTCACCAGGCTGGAGTGCAGTGGCGTGATCTCAGCTCACTGCAACCTCCCTATCCTGGGTTCAAGTGATTCTTCTGCCTCAGCCTCCCAAGTAGCTGGGACTACAGGTGCACGCCACCATGCCCAGCTGATTTTTGTATTTTTAGTAGAGATGGGGTTTCACCATGTTGGCCAGGGTAAGGGTGGGCCTCCTTCTGTTGTGTCCCTGCAGGGTGGCCAATTCAGCCAAGAGTGGGAACTTCTGTGGTGGCCTCTGACTCTCTGAGGAGGCATCAGACTTGATTATCGGAGAAAAGGCATCCAGGCCCTGGCAGGGGAGCAGCCCAGAGGGGCATGGAGGGGACGCTCTCTAAAGGCTGCTTTAGAAAAGCAACACATCCTCTCGTGACTTCCCCATGGATTCACGTGGATGCCCTCAGTCGATTTTCTTTCCTTTACAGACGGGACAAGAGAGCTGACGCCTTACACAGACTGCATTTTCATTTTTTTCTGATCCCTTATACAATTTTCTGTCTTTCTTTTTCCTCTTAGACCCCTCCCCAAACACCCAAATGCCTACCAGGTCCTCAATGATCTCCTGGATGCGCTTCTTGGCTGCCTCCACACAGTCCTTGGCGCCCTTGAGGGTGACTTTGTCGCTCTGTGTGCCAGAGCGAGGGAAGCTGACCATCACGCCACCATACTCTTCCGCAATCTCCCGCAAGACCTGGCCTCTTCGGATGACGAAGTGGCGGTGGTGCCTGGGGTCCACCAGCATGTAGTCTTCTACTACATTATCCTGCAGTGTTGACAAGAGATGAAGATAAGCCACCCCGTCCCGGCCCCAGCAGAGCCGGCAGCCGAGGCCCGCTCCCTACCAGGTTTTGGATCAAGGCCTCCAGCTCCTTCTGTGCCTCCCGGACAGCGTCCTCCTTTCCAATGATGGTGATCAGGTCCTGGTCCTTGTCCTCGGCCGCAGGGAAGATGACGCGTGCTCCAGTGCTGTCACGCACCTTGCGGATTTTGCCGCCCCCCTTGCCAATGAGGAATTTGTGGTATTCTGGCTTGGCGCGGATGTCAACAGTGAAACTCTTGGTTTGCTGCAGAAGGCAACCCCGCTCTGTTAGCCTGACACCACATGCCTGGGCCACAGTGAGGAGACAAGAGAGCCGGGAGGACAGCAGTGTTGGGCCCCCTTACACTGTCACCAGTGTCCTGATGTTGCAGCAACACCCCCAAAATGGGGCTGGCACACCTCACTGAATCCGACAGATGGATGGCCAGACAGACTGCACGCACACCTCTCTTCCACAACAATCGGATGCTGGTGTTGAACACACAGGCCTAGAACCCTGGTCCTGCCACTTAAAAGCACTGACCAAACTTCTCCAAGCCATTTTTGATCTGCAGAGGGGCAGAGGGAGCAATGCACTGGATGACGTGTTGGCAGAGTGCATGTCCTGGGCAGAGTGGGGTGTGCCCAGCAGAGCAGGAACAAGCCACCTGAGAGCCTACACTATGCTCCTGCTCTTCTACCTGCTTCTAGACCAAGCCCACATATACCTGGACCAGGCTTCCTTTGCTCTCATGACTGCTACAGATGAGTCCCACAAAACCAGCCGCTCCCCAAGCTCAAGCAAGCTCAACTCGGGGACAGAAGCCAACCAAGGCTACAGTTAGAGACCAGTCCTCAGAGGCCTCAGATAGCATGACACCCTCATGTGGCACCAAGAAACGAGGGTCCTGACAAGGCCCTGGACGCTGTGACTTGACACCACTGCCTCTGGCGACTTCTCCAGGGGACACAGTGCAACGTGCTGCTCTACGTGACTCAGATCCACCAGGGGAGCTCCTGCCTTGCTCCGGACCCAAGACCTGGCCCGCAAGCCAGAGCACCAAAGAAAGATGTGCTAGCAGAAAAATATTAAATGACAACTTTGCTATCTGAAGATAAGTGCAGCTTTCACGAAACCACCCAAAGACACTGCTGCTTTTCAGACACATCCACAAACAGCAGCGTTAGTCAAAAACCAATCGAAAGGCAAACCAATCTAGCAACACAGTAAAGGACAACCTACCAAACCCAGGGTTACCTCAGAAATCCAAGACTGAAAGTCAGTCTAATGCAACCTAACAACAGAAAGACAGAAATATGAGGCTGCTGGCCGGGCGCGGTGGCTCAAGCCTGTAATCCCAGCACTTTGGGAGGCCGAGGCGGGTGGATCACGAGGTCAAGAAGATCGAGACCATCCTGGTCAACATGGTGAAACCCCGTCTCTACTAAAGATACAAAAAATTAGCTGGGCATGGTGGCGCGTGCCTGAACCCAGGAGGCGGAGGTTGCGGTGAGCCGAGATCGCACCATTGCACTCCAGCCTGGGTAACAAGAGCGAAACTCCGTCTCAAAAAAAAAAAAAAAGAAATATGAGGCTCCCGATCAGAGAGAAACCTGTCTGCTCACAGACCACATGATTGATTACACAAGAATCCACAAGAAGTGACTAAGACATGAGCCTCATTTACCAGTCTCACAGAGGCCGACACGCAAAAATCACAGCACTCGTCTCTACACGGACAACAGGAAATGGGAAAAAGCACCATTGGCAGCAGCACGGAAAGAACAGTAGTTAGATCTGTTAAGCAGAACATAAAAATGTGCAGGATCTATACGACAACAATGAAGAATCACAGACCTAAAAAAAATGAGGAAATGACTGAGTCAAAGCTGCTGAGCTGTCAACCCTCACCAGCCTCATCTTCAGATTCACCACAATCACAACCAAAACGTGCAAACGTCGTTTTCCTACAAACGGGCCGGCTGACTCAGCCAGCGATACAGAACAGCCACAGTTAAGAGGACTTGGGCCGGGCGCAGTGGTGGGGGCTCACGCCTGTAATCCCAGCATTTTGGGAGGCTAAGGCAGGCGGATCACCTGAGGCCAGGACTTCAAGACCAGCCTGGCCAACACGGCAAAATCCCCGCCCTACTAAACGTACAAACATTAGCCAGGCGTGGTGGGCGCCTGGAATCCCACCTACTTGTGCCTCTGAACCCCAGTCTGGGTAACAAGAACAAGACCCCATCTCAAAAAGAAAAAGGTTTCTCACACAAGGACAAGAGGAATTCAACGGGCAATCTTTGGGGGTGACAGAAAATGAATTTTTATTGTTGTGCTGACCACATGACTGCAGATTAAAACGCAACTACACTTGAAGAATGGTCAGTTTTACTGTAAATTGCACTTAACAGAAACACCCCAAAACTAATAAGCAAAAGAGCAACTTTTACATACTGTGTAAGTGAGCATTTGGACCTAGAAAGGCTCTTAAGTAATAGCAAAACAAAGAGGCATAAAGAGCATATTATAAAGCTCTTTTCTAACCTGCCACAAAGGAAGGGCATCTGGGGTTTCCACAGTGAAGAGAACACTGCTGACGACCAGACTTCCTGCCGAGAGGCACTGTGACGCCCTCCCCATGCTCACCTTCTCTTCCGCCAGATGCAGGAGCTGCTTCTTGGCCTTCTCCACATCCGAGGAAGGACCCCTGATAACAACAGTGTCGCTTCCTGAACCTTCCACGGGAAAATGAATGTGGACTCCGCCACACTCCTCCATGATGGAGCGGATCAGACGGCCCTTGGTGCCAATGAGGGAGTTGTGCAGCTTGGCAGGGATGGAGACCTCTACCTCGGCTATGTTGGCCTGGAACCAAACACAGAGCAGGAGGAGGAAGTCACATTTTTGGGGCGAAGAAGGGACAGAGGAAAAGATAAACTATCATCTTTGGTGATGATGAACACAAAGGCTTAGAACCCTGGTTCTGCCACTTACAAGCACTGACCAAACTTCCCCAGGCCATTTTCCATCTGCAGAGAGAGAGGAGGGCGGAACACGCTGGACCATGTGTTGGCAGAGTGGGCTGTGCCCAGCAGAGCAGGTGCACTGGGAGGTGTTAGCTAAGCAGGACCTGGAGTCTTTGTGAATGTGTGTTGGGTTGGGAGGTGGGAGCGTGGTCATTTCAGACCACACATAATGCTCTGCCTCTTCATCAACTCTCTGGCTCTGCCTAGTAGAGGTGGGTCTGACAGGTCTATGGATAAACTTCTAATAAAACCAAAGATTCTGCTTTCAGCCAAAATGCAACACCAGGGACTGGACTGAACTTAAGGCCTAATGGCAATTTTCAAGACCCTGGAGATAGGAAACAAGGTGAGCCCGACATCTGCCCCAAGTTGCTGCTGCAGCACAGGCAAGTGAGGAAACAGAACCACAAATCCAAGAGGACCAAGGTAGCAAGAATAGGAGGTCAGAGCCCAAAGAGACTGGCACCGAGAACCTCTGCGATCTGGAGACCAACCACTCATACGCTGACACACAAGAAAATCACCTCGGGAGATCACAGGGAACAGTGTCCGCAGCTCAGTTGGGGCCTGGTACAGTACCTACAGCTCAGTCACCAGGAAACAGTGCCCGCAGCTCAGTCACCAGGAAACAACAGTGCCCGCAGCTCAGTCACCAGGAAACAGTGTCTGCAGCTGGGTTGGGGCCGGGTCCCATGCCATCCTCAGCAGCTTTAAGCTTTCTGGGACATGGAGTATAGCACTCAGAAGGATCTTACCTCAGCAATGGAAATATTTGGGCCTGAACTAAATGCTGCTCTGATCCTCCCTAATGAATCTTAACGGCAAGTCCTAAAAGGAGCAAATTGTTTCAGAGTAACTTTGTAAAGCCACAAAATATTCAGAGGAATACAGAAACACTGTTATTTAGGAATACTGGAAATGCAAAGAGTGGGGAAAAATCCATAACGAGGAAAAGAAAATAGAAAACCACCCAGACAGAAATGACAGTGTTGGAATCAGCTGGCCAAGGACCCTAAAACAGGTATTTAACTGTACTGCCTATGGTCAAAAGCCCACAGAAAGACTGAACATGTTAAGCACTGAAAACAGACAAGATACTAAGAAAAGAATCAGACTGAACTTCGAGAAGAAAACATCTAAAATGAAAATTATACTAGATGAAATCATGCAGATTAGAACACTGCAGAGAACTAATGGATTTAAAGGAACTGATGGAGAAAACCAATACCGCTCCTCCTCCCAACCCAACAGACCACGAGTAGAAGACAACTAATACCCATGTCACCAGAGTCCCCGATGGGGAGACGGGGAGCGGACAACAGAAAAAGGATTCGGCGTGACCGAAAATGTTCCAAATTTGGTGAAATTCTGAACACAGATATCACGAAGCTCAATGAATACCAAGCTAAGAAACATGAAGAAAATTACACAGATACACATCAAAACTTGCTCAGAGCTGGTGGTAAAATCTTAAAGGCAGCCAGAGGGAGAAGACCTGTCAAAGCCAGGGTGACGTTGGCTTTCTCACCAGAGACCACAGGAGACAGCACCGATGCCAAGTCTAGAAAGAAAACACTGCCAACCTGGAAACCTGTATGCAGCAGAAACGTTTTTCCAACACGAAGAAAAAAATACTTCTGGACACACAAAAAGTGAAATAATTCACTACCAGATACACACTGTGAGAGACATTATTAAGTGTATCTTTCGGACAGAAGGAAAATGACAAGGATCACACAAAGAAACGAAGAGCTTTAGAAATGGCCACTGTGTGGAAAAACACATACATTTTTCATATTATTTAAATATCTTTAAAAAACAACGGAATTTTTTAAAAAGTTTAATGATGTACTGTGGGGGTTACACAAAATGACAGGACTTCAACCCACCGTGTAAAGTAATCACATCATGGCGACTGGCACCTGGAGATGGTGGTAGTTTTTGCTTAATGGGTATAGTTTCTGTTTAAGATGATGGAAAATGCTCTGAAAATGGACAGGGTGATGGCTGCACAGCCTTGTGAATGTACTTAGTTGAATTAACCATTCAAAAAGGGTTAAAATGATAAATTCTGCTACATATATATTTTACTACAGTTGGAGAAAATTTACAGTAAAAGCAAATTAACCACACTTGTTAAATATATGTAATAAAGCTAAGTATGTGAGATGTAACAGTATATAATCACTTACGTAATTAAAAGCAAACATCTTTTTTTCTTTTGAGACAAGATCTGGCTCTGAGGCCCAGGCCCCAGTGCAGCAGCAAGATCTCATGATTGTGCCCCTGCAGCCTCCACCTCCCGAGTAGCCGGGGCCATAGGTATGCACCACCATGCCCGGCTAAGTCTTTTTGTATTTTTAGCAGTGATGCAGTTTTAACAGCTGCCCAGGCTGGTCTTGAACTCAAGTGAGCTCAAGTGATCCGCCCACCTCAACCTCCCAAAGTGCTGGGATTACAGGCGTGAGCCACCATGCCTGACCATAAACATCATAATCTAAAAAGCAGAGACAGATTTAATTTTAAAAAGCAAGCTGCCAAAAAGAAACCCGCTTTACTGTCACATAAAGTAGGCTGGGTACAGTGGCTCACACCTGTAATCCCAGCAGTTTGGGAGGCAAAGGTGAGAGGATCACGTGAGCTGAGGAGTCTGAGACTAGCTTGGACGACACAGCAAAACCTCATCTCTACTAACTAAAAAAAAAAATCAGCCAGGTGTGATAGCATGCACCTGTGGTCCCAGCTACTTGGAAGGCTGTGGGAGGACTGCTTGAGTCTGGTAGGCCAAGGCTGTATTTTGTATGTAGTCAGCCAGGACTGTGCCACTGCACTCCAGCCTGGACGACAGCAAGACCTCATCCTTCTAAGGGGGAAAAAAAAGGTAACATAGACTTTGGAGCCAAGCATACTACCAGGGAAAATACATCTTTTGATAATGGCACAGATTACATATATTATGAATGACAGGTGACATCAGCATTGACAGCGGAAGGGTAATGCAGGAATGTTCTGAAAAACTTCATGTTAATAAATTTGACGACTTGGAGAAAATAGAAAACCCCTTGAAAGACACTAATGACCAAGCACACACAGAAAGAAACATGATCTGTCCATACAGCACATTACCCCAAAATAGAACAGAACAAAGCAATGATAAAAGTGACAGCACAGACTAATGTCAAAGTACCCTGCAAAGTGCAAGCAGGTGTGCCCAATAAAGAGAAGATGCCGAGATTGCATTCACCCCCACGCGGACAGTCCAAAGGCATCTACTGTGGCTGGAAGGGGACAGGGCGGTGGGAGTGCGGTGGACGGAGACCGTGATACAAAATGGCAAGGGATTTTTGGGGTGACATTGGGGATGATTCCATGGAAGTATACAGACGTCAAAACTACCAAACTGCACATCGTAAATACGTACAATTTACTGCGTGTTTATTTTTTTAAAGGAAAGAAAATACTGTAAATACCTTCGGATAAGATTTTTCAAGTAACAGCAAGAAAATGTCTAATAAGACAAGTGCCCAGGTCAAATGTCACTGCTGCAGGTCCAGGTAAGTAAGCATCATGACAGACAAAGGCAGAAAACTGCTGACCAAGCGATCAGCTGCCTGGATAGAAAGCTGCAATTTTCTGCATCTGCCACCCGAGTCTGTGCTGGCCCAATGACCCTGCATGACTCAACCCCAGGCTCAATCTTAGAGGCTGGTAGAGATTTTACGGGTGGGTCTCCATTAGAAAGCATCTCCCATTACCAGGTCCTTCTGAATAGACAGAATCCTGCTCCGGGCAGCCTCGCAGTTGGCTCGCTTGCCTGTGATGACAATGGTCTCTGAATTGCTGTTCTCTGCTGGAAGATCAATCTTGGTGTTGCTTTCCTCACGAATCTACAGGGAGAGAGACCACATGAGCAGCTGACTAGAGCTCTCCCAGAGTTGACACGCAGTTGAGCACAGGGCTAGAAGTAAGGAAGAGTCCCTTCTCGTCTAAAACTGAAATGGTGCCAGGACTACAGGGGACAGGGCAAGAAGCAGTGAGATGCAGGGGTCAAGCCATCACCTTTTTAATGTTTGCACCTCCTTTCCCAATGATGTTCTTGTGGAACTGTTTGAAGATCGGAACAGAAATTGAGTAGCTGTTTTCCACCTTAAAGACAAAAAAAACAAAACAAAAAAAACCACAGCCCGATTCACCACCTGTGCTAGAGTGAAGTACAGTAACTTCTCCCCAAGGGTAGCACAAACACGACAGGGCACTGGTATTTGCACACAGACCTTCAGAGGTTTGTCATGAGGGTGAGATCATTTGTCCACCAACTAACCGATCTTGCAAATTATAGTCAATCGATGCAAGTCCATTTTTTTTTTTTGAGACAGAGTCTCACTCTATCCTGCAGGCCGGATGCAGTGGTGCGATCTCAGCTCACTGCAACCTCTACCTCCCGGGTTCAAGTGATTCTTCTGCCTCAGCCTCCCGAGCAGCTGGGATTACAGCCATGTGCCACCCTACCTGGCTAATTTTTATATTTTTAGTAGAGGTGGGTTTTCACCGTGTTGACCAGGCTGGTCTCCAACTTTTGACCCAGTGAACCGCCCACCTCCGCCTCCCAAAGTGCTGGCGTTACAGGCACGAGCCACCATGCCTGGCCGCAAGTCCACTTTTTGGCTAAGACAGTTGATGTCCAATGCCAGGGCCAGAGCTGGCTAAGGGGCTCAGAACACACGGAGACGGCACAAACCCTTATACTCTGGGGAATTCAGCACTTGGCAGTGACATGTCTGCAGCTCACAGCGCTGGAGTCCCTCACTGTCGCCTCTTTCAGGACAGCCAGCAGCTAAGCTGAAGCCCATGGAAATACATGGCAGCCTGTGTGCCTTCCCATCCACCACTCGATACACTTTCTAAACCTGTTCCCATTTCAGTTTTTGAGAAAAATAATAAACCAGTATACGACTCCCCATTTCACCTGTTATACCTCTCATCTCACTGGATGGGACAGTTTTTCTGAGCATCTGACGACTCAAGGAAACAAGGTAACTGGGCATGAGAAAAGGCAAATCTCCCCACCTGAATTCCAGAAACACTGCAGTCTTGACAACGATTGCCAATGCAAACACCCAGGTATGAAGTGAGAAGTCATCACCATTTTGTCCCAAGTCCCTGAGACGGAAGACCAGCCCAGTGCCTATGTGCTTTCCCCAGAGCAGAGGTCCTGGTGGGGAGTCACGGTTTCTGACAGGATGCACACCCCACCCACCCCAGATGTTGCCATACAAGAAAGAATATAAAACAGCCCCTACCAGATCTGCCACCATCTTCTGCATGTATTTTGTGCATTTTTCCACCTCATTCTTGGGTCCTCTGAGCTGGACGATGTCACTTTTTTGTGCTGGGTCTGGGAAATTGATGATAACCTAGAACAAATCATTGGGAGCCTAAGTTCAATTATGAGGAAGGACAGGATTCCCAGATATCAAATATTCCTGAAGGGTAACCTGGATCACTCCTGCAGGGTTAGATAAAGTCTCTGGGAAATGGAGGCGGAGGCGGAGGCTGCGGTGAGCCAAGATTGAGCCATTGTACTCCAGCCTGGGTAACACGGCGAAACTCCGTCTCAAAAAAAAAAAAAAAAGTCTCTGGGAAACTTTACCTCTGGGAATTTGTCACGAATTTCACGGATCCGTTCGCCTTTCTGCCCAATGATTGTGCGATGAAATCTCTGCTCAATGATTAGATCCTTGGTACGCTCATTTTCCTAAAAACACGATTAAAGTAGATGTCACTTATCACAAGCATGGTGAGCAACTCCCTGCTGACTCAAGGGGACAGCAGGGAGCCCTGGGCAGTCCTTCAGGGAGCAGGTGAGGTGGCCTCTAGGTGGCACCTTGTAGCAGCCCTGGGAGCAACCAGCCATCAGAACGCGTGGCGCAGCCGTCGCTACACCCCACAACACTGGCTGCGCATCACCTTCCTGAACGAAGTGCAGGTAAAGAAGTCACTGCGGGGCCTTCAAACAGAAGTACTGCCATGACAGTGGTAATTACCAAAGCAACTCAGTGAACACTTCTGTTTGAACAGGTACTAGAGGGGAGGTCCAGCTCTTCTACTTGGAGGCTTAGCATTCTGCACAGCAGGGGGTGATGCTTCTGAGTAGAGGGTGGCTCGGACCACCTTCCCTGCGTGGGTAAGAACGTTCAACACAGGGCACTGAACCCAGGCGGCTCTCAACTCCTCCACAGGTCCCACTAAAATGTCAGAAGGAATACAGATGACTAAGCAGAGCTGGAATCCAGGGAAGAACACCAACCTATCAAATGTTTCTGAGAATTCTGGATCCAACTGCTGTCAGATGACAGAAGTAAGGGCTCAGCAACCAGGAAGGGCATAAAGCAGCCAGGAAAAGGACCTAGGCTGGAGGCCAGGCTCAGAGAACCTGGGATATGAAACTGGGGACTGAGCTCCGAGATGTCCACAAGCAGTGGGAGGCTGCATCACGCTGGATTGCAGCTCAGGGCTACAGAAGAGGTCTGCCAATTTCAGATTCCTCACGTGGGAAATGGGGTGAGATAAACAAAGAATTCCCCAGGCTAAGCAAATGACAGGGAACCCTGGGACTTGTTCCTCACACAGGCAGAAGTGCTGCTGCAGACACTCACCTAATATTTGACTTATCTGGATATTAAAGGCACCCAGAGACTTTCAAGGGTGGGCATCTGACTAACAGAAACAAGGGAGCTTCCAGCTTGGCATAAGCGTGTACAAATATTGGGGAGCCCAGGGCAGTGCAGTGCTGCTGCCAGGTGGCAGACAGCAACAGCCCCCACTCCAGGTTTGCAGACGATGCAGCAGTGATCCTCCGGTTTGGCCTTATGTGAGAACCACCTGAGATACCTTTGAGAATCCAGAAATGTCTGTCACAGTCTCTGGAGTTGGTACCCAGGCATCTGGGAAGCCAGGGTGTGGCCAAGGCCAAGAGGCTGCCACACAGTTTCTGTGCCTTTCTAGCACAGCACACAGCCATGGCGGACAAGACATGCAGGTGACCTGGGGACGATGAGGGAAGTGTGGCCCCAGGGAGACAGATCCAGGTCCAGCGCATGTGCGATTTGCTGACTTCATCCTCCAAGGCCGCACACCACAGCAAGGCGCCAACAGACGCGGGGCCCGTGCCTTCCCAGAGGCCCCAGCCGTGGCGCTTACCATGCGAGACGCAAGCTCCAGCAGCTCCCGCTTGGCCTGCTGCACACCCTGCGGGTCCCCCTCGATGCGGATCAGGTTGCTCTTCTCACTGTCGGGAGGGATGCGCACGGACACCTTGTACTGGTCTTTGATTCTGTTTACTGAGGACACAGAAGGAAACACATTCAGGATACAGAACCAACAACATTCTGCCCATGGCTAATAACCAGGCAGGACAGGGCTGAGGCACGAAACCACCTTATCGGTGACTCCCATTCACCAAAAACGATGCTTAACTTCCAACACGAGAATCGCCACTGCCTAGAATGGGGCCAGTTACGATCTTCACCCACATGACAAGGGTTCTGGAGGACAGGCTCCCAGACTTGCCCACAAGTTGGCACTGCCCTGAGACCTTCAACTAACTCACGGTTGGGGCCACCCAGTCTTGGGATTTAGAGGCTCTAACGTATGGCTGGGGCTTCGTGTTTCTATAAATTATAATTCCCGTGACAGGCAGCACTGGGCCCGGACTGTCTGCACAGATGGCCTAGCTCTCACAGCTGACACCCCCAAGCCAAGGGTCTCAGGGCACACTGGCCCCACCGCAGCAGCCAGCCTCACTCACTGTTGGCGCCACTCTTCCCAATGAGGTGCCTGTGGAACTTGTGGTCGATGTTGATCTCGACGTAGTCCATCCGGTTAACCTGCGGGAGGAGCACACGGGCCCACGAATGCGCCTGGTTACTCGACCAACAAGCTCAACCCCAAACCCAGCAGTCTCCACACCTGCGTCTTCTGAGCACTCAGCTGTCAGAATTGTTGGAGACTGCCCCCATGTCTGCCCTGAAAGATGCCTTCTTCAAAACAGAGTTTCCTCTACCCAGGATTATCCCGGGACTTCAGCCAGCTTCTAGTTTCAGAATCTATTACTCACCCAGCTAGGATGCCCTGTGGTGTCTGTGCCCAGCCACGTGGCATGCCACTGAGAGATGACCGCCCGCGCCCAACTCAGAGCTTCCCTTGTCACCAGCACACACAACGTTCCAAGGGGCACTTACCAAATCTTTGACCATGCTTTCTATCTGTTCCTGGGCCACATTGACATCCTCGGTAGGGCCCTCCAGGGTGATCTTGTCTTCGCCCTCTGTGAACTCGATGTGAACCTACCATACCAAAATCAAACAGACAGCTAAAACATGATGGCACAGCTGCAGCACCTCAGCTCCCAGTGAGCAGTCTCTGGTCCTCAGAGGGCACACAGGTGCCCTCTTGGGAGCAGCAGCTGATCCCAAACCGCTTCATATAGATGTGAGGGAGGAAGAGACATATCCACAGGCACCAAGCAAAGCTGAAAGGGAGGGTTAGAAGCTATTATCAGGAAACTGAATACTGTGTGGCCTGCTAATCTTGCCTTTCACTGCCAACACTGTTTGTCCCCACAAAGGCCGCTAGCATAAAGCATGTGATCTGCTCATGCATCATCTTAACTTTTAAAAGGCCTAGTCCTCTTTAGTTGCATAAAGAATGAGACAGAGCATGGACAGAATTTTAAAACTGGTATAAGCTGCACAAAGGTGGTAAAGTGACTTGCTCAACACAGACAAGGCTGCTGGCTTTCCTGATTTATTACCCTCCAGGGTAAGGAGTTACGGAAGGCAGACTGGTCCTTATATGAAGCTATAAAAAGTAAAAGGGGGGCCGGACACGGTGGCTCATGCCTGTAATTCCAGCATTTTGGGAGTTCAAGGCAGGCGGATCACGAGATCAGATCGAGACCATCCTGGCCAACATGGCGAAACCCTGTCTCTACTAAAATACAAAAAATTAGCCAGGCATGGTGTCAGGCACCTGTAGTCCCGGCCACTCGGGAGGCTGAGGCAGGAGAATCACCTGAACCCGGGAGGTGAAGGTTGCAGTGAGCCGAGATCATACCACTGCACTCCAGCCTGGCAACAGACCAAGACTGTTTCAAAAAAAAAGTAAAAGGGGCTGGGCACAGTGACTCACCTGTAATCTTAACATTTTGGGAGGCTGAGGCAGGAGGACTACTTGAGCCCAAGAGTTAGAGCTGGGCAACACAGTGAGACCCTGCCTCCACAAAAATGTTTAAAACTAGCTTAGGGTGGTGGTGCACGCCTGAAGTGCCAGCTACTCGGGAATCTGAGACGAGAGGATTGCTTGAGCCATGAGTTCAAGGCTGCAGTGAACTATGATTGTGCCACTGCACCCTAGCTGGGTGACAGACTGAGACTTTATAACTAGAAAGAATAAAATACATTTTATTTTTAAAAAGGACAGTAACATTAACTGGAAACTAAGTCTAAACAGAACAGGGGTTAAATATGACGGCTGTTTTCCCTGCTATTTCTTTTCTGTTCATGTTTCCTGGGTGCTACAATTTCCTTTGGTAAACTGAGAGAATTTTAAATTCACACTTAATACAATTTATATACAAGTTCTGCTCTTCAATCTATTATGAAGTTTTTCACCGTAATTACTAAATGACATGTTTCTTAAAATACTTATGAAACCTAACAATACACAATCCTCTCTGGTTAAAGGCCAGAAGGATGGTACAGACATCGACAGACATTTATGCTGCCCTTTCTCAGCTAACCATGAAGTTGACCATGTCTAACACAATGGTTAATTTAGAAAAATACACCAGTTTTCAAGGGTATTCACAGGATAAAGGTCAAGAAAGCAATGTCAGAAACAGAGAGACAGAAAACAAGACAAATTCAATACAGCAGGTGAAAACGCGCCCTTACCTTTGGCATCTGCTGAGTGATTTTGGCCAGGTTCTGTCCTTTCTTGCCAATGATGAAGCGGTGAAGCCAGGAGGGGGCGGCGACAGAGGAGACGGTGAAGCTATTGGCCTAAGAACACGGGAAAACAGCCATGGGTTTGCAGAGCTCAAGGTCATGTCACAACGGAAGCCAGGCTGCTCACCTGGGGCAAACACAGGAACCTTCACTGTGTCCAGGTCCCAGGATCACAATTAAGAGCTCATGCACAAAGGACCCGTGGACTCCACTGAAAGGGGAGGCACTTAGAGCTCAGAGGCAGTTACCTTGGCATAGACTTCAGTCAACGCCTGACCTAACTTTTCAGGCTCGCCTCGAAGTATTACAGTCTCTGAGATGCTGTCGGAGGGTGGGATCTCAACGGAAACGCCGGTTCTCTCAAGGATCTCCTGCAAAGAATTGCCCTTGGGCCCGATGACATACTTGTGCTGGGATTTCTTCACTTCCACCGCGATGGTTGTAGTCTTCTTTTTCTAAGTAAGAGCACCATAAGGGGCAGTCAAAGGGAAAGGTGGGGGAGCGGGCAGGCAGGCAGGCACCGCCAGTGCTGCAGAAAGCAGGCCACAGTGGCCCAGACTACAGAAGCTGGTCCCAAGAAGTGAACAACGAGTGATCAGGACCAGCAAATCCCCAGAAGCCTCACTGCTCAAGGACTGGATTTTCCTGTCATTCTAGGTACCCGCCGGCTGATCACTTCGTCCTTAAACACTGGAAAACAGCCAATGCTTTTCCTCAACTAAGGAACACGTTTCAGACTTCAAAGTTCACTAAACTGAGTTAACAGCTTAATCCAAGATGTGAACAAGTCTGAGCTGTACACCTGTTCCTGGGGTAGCTGGCGGCCTGTCAGCAAAGCCAGAGGCCCAGGACAGCGAGGACAAGTACCCTGCAGATGCTCAGCAGCAAGGCAGGGGTGGGCACCAACCTCACACTGGTCACTCAAGTCTAGAGACAATAAGCATCTTCATCAAGGACGAAAAGGTAAGCGGCAGAACCGGGCCTTAACTGAATCTCCAGACCCAAATCCTAGCTTCTCTTCCTGCCCATGGGGACTGGTCTCCTCTACACCGCGTACCTTCTCCTCATAAATCTTCTTGATGCGAGCCACAGCCTGAGCCAACTGCTCCTTCTCTCCAGTAAAGACGATCTCCGTCCGGTTCACGCTGGGTGGGGGAATGTTGATGCGTGTCCCTGTCTCCTGCATGATCTCACCAACCAGCCTATTGTACGGCCCGGCGATGAAGGGGTGGAATGCCTTTTCTACTTCTAGCCTCTCCACGGCACGTTTGTCCTGGAAAGGAAGGGACGAACGATGAGAACAGGCCTCTGAAAACCATCTGGGGACAGACGGGACTTTTTAGGGTTGGAGTCAAGCTTTCCAATCCCACCACACGACGCCCTTAAGTGGACGCCGGGCACAGTAACCCTGACGGAGTGAGGTCTGCACCAGCAGACAGGCAGGGGCACGAGGCACTCACACAGGCCTCACCTGCTCGGCAGAGATGAGTAAGACTTCATGGCGAGCTTTCTCGATGCCCTCTTTGGTGCCAGTGATCTTGATCTGATTGCTGGGGTCATCCGGGCGTGGGATCTGGATTTTGGTTGCAGTTTTTAGCTCCAAGTCTTGCAGTTTCTCTCCATTTTTGCCAATAACAAAGCGATGGTGTTCTTTGGGAATAGCAACAGTTGCTGAGGCCTAGGGCAAGAAGAGAATAAAAGAAAACAAGAACATTTGTAGGCTCTGAAGGAGCAGATCTTTCCAAGGCATTCTCTCTGGCAGAAACACCATCTTTGCTTATTCTTGCCCTCCAGCCCCAACCCGTCCATCAGAACAGAGTGAGCTTAAACATCACGTGCTTGGGGAAACGTACCCTGACTCCCAAGCTAGGGTAAGTTCAAGAGAATCTGCACCACTACTTAACATCCACTGGAATATATACCCACAAAAGGAGACAAGAGAAAACAGTCACAAAGGCTGGACAGGAAGAAGCACGTGACTGCATATCCAGAAACCCTGAGAACACTACTGGGCTAAATTCTATTTACAGCAAGAACAGATTGAAATCCAGAAAATAACAGCTTTAACTTCCACAAACAGCAACTACTTAGAAGATGCATTTCTCATAGAAGACAGCAAACAGCGAGGACAAGGAAATAGCTAGACATAAGCCCAGCACAAGGTGGAGTATGTGCACTAGAAATTAGAAAATGCTCCTTAAAAGAGCTAAAAGAATAAAGACGGTAATTATCCCAATTAACTTAAAAATATTAATACCATTTCAAACAGCTGATTATAAAGGTTGCAATACAGAATAAACAAGAAAACCCTGAAAAAGAACAGTGCAGGGCAGAGGTGTTAACAGCGGTGCTAGAATTAAACATGACTCCCTTATCATCAACACAGGAAATACCAGCATATGCAAAGACCCAGCATCCTGCTGGTCAGAACTGAAAACCCAGAAACAGACCTAAGTTCATATGAACATCTAGGACACGATGAAAGCAGCCACTCAAGCAAGGCACTGGAGGAAACGGTCTTTTCAAGGTGGTGCTGGCATGCCTATAATCCCAGCACTCCAGGAGGCCGAGGTGAGAGGACTGTTTGAGCCCAGGAGTCCCGATCAGCCTGGAAAACATAGTGAGACCTCACTTCCACAAAAATTTTAAAATTAGCCAGGCGTGGTGACGCATGCCTGTGGTCCCAGCTATTGGGGTGGCTGAGGCAGGAGGACTCCCTGAACCTAGGAGACTGAGGCTGCAGTGAGCCGCGATCATGCCACAGCACTTCAGCTTATGTGGCAGACTGAGACCCTGTGTTAAAAAACTGGTGCTCACAACTCAACAGTCATATGGAAAAAGGTAAACGCGATCAGTGCCTTAACCCCACTTGCAGTAAATTCCAAACAGATCAGGAACTGCAATGTAAGAACATATTTACAAGCAGCAGACGAAAATATAAACTTTCTTATGACATGATGGTGAAAAAAACTTTCCTAACAATGACTCAAGATAATGAAAAAAATGCAAGTGGCCCTTATATATTGAAAGGTGCTCAGTCCTGCTCATCAGAAAAATGCAAATTAGAAGTACATTCAGTTGCCTCTCACACTGGCCAAAACCCAAGTATGTGACGAGCCTGGCTCTTGTGTACTGCTGATGACAGTGCAAAACACTAATTCCTAAGGATGGAAATTTAGCATCAGATGGCCCAGTTCCATATGCAGTCTCTCTCTTGACCCAGCCAGCTCACGTCTAGGAATCTGTCCCAAGATACACTGTGTAAAATAGGAAACAGCATATGCACAAGCTTTTTATTGTAACATAATTTTGTAACAGCTAGTCTGGAAACTACCCAAATGCCCAGCAGCAGGAGAGCCTGGGTAATTACAGCACGCCTACAGAGTGCTACACTGCCGTGTAAAGGAATGAGAAAAACCACTGCTTGTTGATATACAGACACCTAAATATAGAAGAAAGCAAGCAAGGCATAGGAAAGGGCGCACAGCAAGCTGTATTTTGCTTCTACTCTCAAACACAAACAGCAAAGGATAAACCGGGACCAGGAATGGCCCCCTGCACAGGTGGGGAGGGGGCAGGGGGAAGATAACAGGCTGGGGAGATTTCTCTGAAAGAACTTTATTATATAACGTTGACTTTGCAAACATGTAAACGTTGAAATACTTTTAAAACACTGAAAATAAACGGAAACAAATGTACCTAACTATATCAAGATGACAGGAAAACTCAGAAAAAAAGAAATTCCTTCAAGTGACTCTGAACTGATGATTTCCTTTTCTGAGACAGGCTCTGTCACCCAGGCTGGGCTGCAGTGGTGCAAACACCACTCACAGAAGCCTCCACCTCCCACACTGAAACAATCCTCTCTCCTCAGACTCCCAAGTAGCTGGGATTACAGGTGAGCGCCACACCACGCCCAGCTATTTTTTGTGGAGATGGGGTTTCTCCATGTTGCCCAGGCTGGCCTCAAATTCCTGGGCTCATGCAAGCTGCTGGCCTCGGCGTCCCAAAGTGAGAGCCATTGCTCATTTTCCTTTCTTAAAAGCACAACTTTCCTAGCTCTGTCTTCTGAAAAAGTCTATAAGTTTTGATGACCCAGTCGTGATGTGCGCTCATGAGACCGGAGTCTCCATAATTTCCTACTCAAAAGGTCCAGAGTTCACAGAAAAATAGCTGATTCAAGGTCTGTGTAAGGAAATACTAAGACTAGCCTGAGGCATCTTTCTGTGTTAGAAATTTAGAAGTTAGGGCCGGGTGCGGTGGCTCACGCCTGTAATCCCAGCACTTTGGGAGGCCGAGGCGGGTGGATCACAAGGTCAAGAGATCGAGACCATCCTGGTCAACATGGTGAAACCCCGTCTCTACTAAAAATACAAAAAATTAGCTGGGCATGGCGGCGCGTGCCTGTAATCTCAGCTACTCGGGAGGCTGAGGCAGGAGAATTGCCTGAACCCGGGAGGCGGAGGTTGTGGTGAGCCAAGATCACGCCATTGTACTCCAGCCTGGGTAACAAGAGGGAAACTCCGTCTCAAAAAAAAAAAGAAAGAAAGAAATTAAGAAGTTATTGATATTAATGGGTCACGGCAGAAAGCTGCAGGGAACAAAACTGAAAGGAGGGGCCACAAGCCAAAGATGAGGCAGCTGCTGCATCAAGAATGACGGACACGTCAAAAATGCCTGAGTTCATAACGACACGAAGAAGAGTCACCGATCAACACCAAAGCCACCAGTGCTAAAGAATCGATCATTTATCTGGTACTTCCCACTCAGCTGCTGCTGAAGAAAAATTCTTCTTCACAAGAATTATCAACTAATGTATGAACAGGGAGAGAATCAGAAAAGTGTAATTCACAGCCCTTAGCGAATTTGGGCAGTAATCACCAACTGATGGTAAAACGATTACACAAAGGACTGATAAGAAACTATAAGGGAAGACACCAGACCTGAGCCTACTGGCCAATCTCAAAATCAGAACAAGCAGAACCACCAGCTATCACAGCAAGGACTCAGCACCACCTACAGAATCTTTATTTATTTATTTATTTTTGTGGGGGGAACGGAGTCTTGTTCTGTCACCAGGCTGGAGTACAGTGGCACAATCTCGGCTCACTGCAACCTCCGCCTCCTGGGTTCAAGTAATTCCCCTGCCTCAGCCTCCTGAGGAACTGCGATTATAGGAGGATGCCACCACACCCGGCTAATTTTTTTTGTATTTTAGTAGAGATGGGGTTTCACCACGTCAGTCAGGATGGTCTTGTGATCCACCCGCTTGGCCTCCCCAAGTGCTGGGATTACAGATGTCAGCCACCACTCCCTGCCGAGCCTTCTTGCCAAACAAGCTGACTGTGGAAGTAACCAAGCCCCTGAAGATCTGACACCAGTTCACCAAAAATAATCAGTGAATAGCAGAATAAATCAAATACCCATTGTCCCCAATAATCAGTGGCATTAAAAAAAGGGAGGATGGGCTGGGGCATGGCGGCTCATGTCTGCAATTCCAATACTTTGGAAGGCTTAAGTGGGTGGATCATTTGAGCCTAAGGGTTCAAAACCAGCCTGGGCAACGTGGTAAAAATGCATATCTACCAAAAAAACCCAAAAGGCCGGGCCTGGTGGCATATGGCTGCAGTCTCAGCTACTTGAAGGGCTGAGTCAGGAGGATCGCTTGAGCCCAGGAGGTCAAGGCTGCTGTGAGCAGTGTTTGTACCACTGCACTCCAGCCTAGGTGACAATGTGAGATCCTGTCTCAAAAAAAAAAAAAAGCGGGGGAAGAACGGAGTGAGTACTGTTACAGAGCGAGAGACTTAGGACTCTACAATCAGCGCAACACTGGGACCAGTTTGGACACTGACTTGAGTGGACCAACTGGAAGAAACATCTTTGAGATGACGAGGAAGAGCCAAACACAGCCTGGGTCCAACATAGATAGGATATTAAGAAACCGCTATCAATATGCTTACACGAGTTAAGAGCACAATTATTACACATATGTATATATAAGAACAGGGGCTTCTCGGAAGCAAGGCACAATAATGTGTTTGGAATTTGTTTTAAGATAATCAAGGGGCAGGAGAGTACGTCGGGGCAAATTTCTACATTCTGATCCGTATGTTCAGTGAAGTGGCCCTTTCCCCTGCAGTGTTCATTACAAAACAGAGTAACGAACCAGCAGACACCAGCACAACTTTCAGAACCTATTATGCACAATGACAATGAAGGCAACACTCTCACCTTCATTAACACTGAATGGTTTAATTCCATGAAGCCAGCTGGGGTTTGGGACCGTCCTGATGCTCTCATGTGGCTGAGTAAGTGGCAAAGCTGGACTTTATCAGGCGGCACTCCTCTGCCTCCTGGCTGCGCCTCACGCTCCTACCCCCGGCCCCTCTTCCATCAGATCCCCACCGTCCAACCACCGTGCTCCAGACCCAGCTCCCACAAGACGACTCAGTAGCAGATGGGAAGAACCCCGATTCCTAAATAAGCCCATCTAGTATAACAGCGGCCACGCAACGTTGTAATACGATTCTTTACATTTTCTCTTGGTCTTTAAGTGCTGCCACTTAGAGAGAAAGGAATCAGAGATTTGCTTATTTATCACAGATTTCTTCAAGTCCAAGTACCGGCATCAGACCGCCAAAGACGAGGAAACTGGCTTACAACAGAATCTGAACTTGTCATCTCCTGAATTCGGGGCCTAGTAATGAGCATTTAATGAACACACTAGCAACGCACTGGAACTACCCATCTTCACCATGCAGCAAGCCTAGTTTCAGTGTCTCAAATTCTGGGACAAGCTTCTAATTCTCAGTTCAGCCGGACGAGGTTGTGTGCCTGTAACCCAGCTAACCAGGAGCCTGGGTGGACTGCCTGAGCCCAGGGGTCCTAGGCCAGTGTACCATCATCACATTCGTGAACAGCCACTGCACAACAGCCTAGACAACAGAGTGAGACTGTCACTTAAAAGAAAAAATCATTATTACTTTCAAGTTCATTCACTCAAAGAGCAAAAATGGTAAGTGTCCCAGTTTTATTATTAGTTTAGTGGGTTTTTTCACTAAAAATGCCAGGGGATTCTCAATGTTGCTGTCTTACCTCCAAAAGACTGAACTGCCCCACGGGTAGGAAGAGTCCAGTAAAGTTCTAGCCTGCATCAGGAGCCAGTAGTATGGGTCACTGGGGAGAAGTAGGCCTCAGGCTACCCACCTGAGTCTGCAGTCTAGCAACAATGTCCTTCCGCGCTTTCATGACAGCATCCAGCTTTCCCGACACCATGATGGAGAGGCCTTGGTCTTTGGCCAAAGACAGCTCCAAGTGAGCACCGGTTCTCTGCATGATCTCAAGGCAGATTTTTGCTTGTTCACCTTCTCCAAATTGGTTCATATCCTTGTATTTTCTCTCCTCCAGGGGTACATGGAACACCTGCTCAAAAAAGATCAAAAAAGGGGAGGTAAAGAGACAGAGCAAAGAACATGTGTTCATCACCATCCACTCACAAAGTAGCCCTGCCCTGCCCACAGGTGCTGCTCGAAGCCCTGGGATAAAGCAGCTGAAAGACAAGGAGAAAGTGCCAAGGTCAGGAGGCTGGCATCCTAAGGAGAGGAGAACTACATCGGTTGCACAAATGAACGAGGGGCCAGGAAGTGCTGTGAGGAAATCAACAGGGAGAAAGTGGCGGGTAGACCCTGGGGAGGGCCAGGAAAGCTTCCTGAAGCACGAGGCAGTGATCCATGCTAGGAGGTGAGGGAACTAAGGGTGTGCAGGCAGGAGAGCCGAGGAGGTGAATGGGGGTGGAGCCCAGGGAGGACACCAGAGGGACAGTTAAGAGGGTCACCCAGCCCACCCTGTAGTAAAAATCAATACAGGGTTTTCAGCAGGACGCACTCTGCTTGACGGCTCAGGGTCCCTCCAGCTGCTTTATGGAGAAGGACTGAGGAGGAACAAAGTGGAAGCAGGAGGGATCAACGACCCTGGTTTGAGACCAGAGTCACCAAGTACACAGCGGTACAATGAGCAGAATCATTAACAAGACGACAGGCAGAAATGGAAGGACTGGGATGCAACTGCTTATGAGCCTAAAATTCAGGGAAGACACTGGCAGAAAGATGGTAATTTTCCACCGTGACCGGACGATACGAATTTCTATAAAAGTTTTGCAACTCACCAACATTTCAAATTCAGGTAGCAGAGAGAAGGGCTAGTGAAGCCAAAGAAAACCAGGAAACTGGTTAACCGCTTCCAGAAAGCGGAGCGATGAGCACAGAACAGAAAACAGGACCCATCAGTCTGACAAACGCGGCCTGCAGACCGACCGTGAGCCAGCCCTTCTGCGTGCCAGCACACAGGGTGGACAGGACAGAAGTGGTCGACAGAAACATCTCTGGGGTGGGGAGTGATTTAACTTGAAGGCCTTCTCCCTTTAGCTACTCAAAGCATCTCGCTTTTTGCATGCTCAAAAACTCTTCCATCAGATCCTACGCTTGGAAGGATAGGTTAAGAAAGGACAGCAATGAATTTTTACAAATTTAAAAAATTTACATGGACATGTTGCATGATAAAATTTTTAAAAGAAAGAAAGAATGGTGTTTCTACCTGAGTGATGACAGAAGCCTTGATGGGCCGGATCTTGTTACCCCAGGCTCCAGCGGGTTCCTGGGCACTTTCCAGGCAAGCAGCTTTCTCGGGAAGTGGAGGGAAGGCATCCTTGTAGGTTGGAGGGTCACTCTCCTCTTCTGAATTTAGAGCGGCAACTGGACCGGCCGACACAGATGAAGAGACAGCACTACTTTTAGCATGACACGAAAAACACTTTAGAGTTTTAATGCTTAAAAACAGACAAACAAAAAAAGACACCAAGTGCTCCAGGGACAAGTTCCCCACCCCTCTCTTCTCATTCATAGTGATGGGGAAAGGCCCCAGGAGGTCACCAGGCTTAGCACCCTGAGTGTGTGTGCTAGAGGCCAGAAACTCCAGGTCTCTGACAGCTAAGCTACGCCCAGCACCCTGAGCGTGTGCTAGAGGAGGCCAGAAACTCCAGGTCTCTGACAGCTAAGCTACGCCCAGCACCCTGAGCGTGTGCTAGAGGAGGCCAGAAACCCCCAGTCTCTGACAGCTAAGCTACGCCCAGCACCCTGAGCGTGTGCTAGAGGAGGCCAGAAACCCCCAGTCTCTGACAGCTAAGCTATGCCCTGCACCCTGAGTGTGTACTAGAGGAGCAACTGACCGACGCCCATCTACATAGCCTCCCCGGTGAGCATCAGCTCAGACACTGTGAGCCCCACTCCCCCGACAGGGTGAACCCAATGTAAGGCTGTGGTGGCCCCACAGGGTTGTGGGGTGCCCCTTATGCTGTGTTGAGGTGCAGGATCCAAGAGGTAAAGAGACAGGACACTGAAGAACTGGTGAAGAGCATCTGGACCCGGGGGACCACACCACCTGCGAGTGGAGATCAGCGGTGGCCCCCAAATGCCCCACAGCATCTGTATTTATTAGGTACAAGCAGAGGGCAGGGTCATGAGTGAGGTCGTCATCTACAGACTTAGTAATAGGGCATACGTAATCACGTGACTTACAAGCGAGGGGACCATGCCATTATGTCACCTGGGCAGAGAGGTGGGCCATGCAGTAGGGGGCCGTGCTGTGCGCAGTAGTAGAGGGTCATGTACAGAAAAGGGGTCTACCCCCATTAGGTCACCAAGGCAACGAGGTGGGCTGTGTGCAGCAGGTGTCGTGCACGACACTTCTTATCTGGGGCTGGAGACTTCAAAGGGTTTCTAATAGAAGGACGCTGTAAGCTTAATGCAGTGGGAGCTGACAGACTTGTGCTCTTAAGGTATTTATGGCAGGATGATTTGAGCTAGCACAGAAGCGAGAAAAGACTGACAGGGTGTACAGCCGCTGTGACTGGTCACACCAGAGGGCTTCTTCTCCCTTGGTTAATTCCAGGATGTCAGGCCTGAGGCCGACTTTCCACAGGAACTGGATGCAAGGTACTACAGCTCCTTTATCAGGAGGAGAGGGTCTTGCTCCAAGCCTGCCATACAGCGTACGCCCTTTCAGGCAGGGACGCCACCGCCTGGGTCTTTGGTTCTTGTCCTGGTCTGGCTGTTTTCCCAGGTACTGCTTCTGTTCTGGGACTGCTCTAGGCATTCCTCCCACTACAAACTACTATATGGTTATATAGAAGGATTCTATAAATCAGCACTAAATGTGTCAGTACAGCTCTGACTACAATACCTATATGATTATACAAAAAGATTACATAGAACTAAGTATGCTAGGTATATGTAAGCAGTAAGTTACTCTTCAAGCACTAATTCTAAAAACTAATATATGATTATACATAAAGGATTATATTAAGGAAACAGCTGAGTAGTAACACTATAAATTAAGATATTCTTCAGTCACTAGTTGTGCCTGGGGTTTAGACAGTTCTCCTTCCTCAGTGACCATGGGGGGCCGTTACCCACAGCCCTGAAAGCAAGTCTTGCTGTGTCAATTTTTAAGTCCTCTAGAATCTAATAATGCACTTTAAAAATGACAACTAGGGCCGGGCGTGGTGGCTCATGCCTGTAATCCCAGCACTTTAGGAGGCCAAGGTGGGTGGATCACGAGATCGCGCCATTGCACTCCAGCCTGGGTAACAAGAGCGAAACTCTGTCTCAAAAAAAAAATAAATAAATAAAAATAATCACAACTATGACAATGGTAGGCACGGAGTAGGCCCTTACACTTGCAAACTAATGGTCCAACCTGGCACAACCTATGAGAATTGCCTTTGAGGTACATTCTGATTTTCCACTGTAACATGCGGTGTTAAAAATGACAGCCGTGGGAATTGTCACCACTGACGTCCCCTGCCATGCCCAAGGCAGAGGACAGCAAGACTTGTGGAAATCAGGTTCCCTGATTATCACCACTTCCATCTTCCTTAGTGCCAATTTGTTCATGTTTTCGTGCCATGAGCCACAGTCTCCATGAAATCAAGGGTGTGACTGTTTTGGGCAACCCCAAATACCCAGGGCTGAGCATGGCATCTTGGCAGCAGCAAGGCCCACTGAAAAACACTGTGAATGGATGTGACAGAGAACAGGGGGATAACCTCTAGACTCGGACAGGCCCGTGTCTGAGTGCAGTACCACTTCCCGGGGGCACCCCATGCTACCCGGCAGTGCTGACACAACAGGTGGGTGGATCCTTTCAGTGCTGTCTTCCCTCTCTAGAAAGGGAAAAACAGACCTCACAGGGAAGCTGGCTCAAGCAGAAAAATCCCAGGTCCCCAGAACAAAGCAAGGCCCAACACAGCAGCCACTAGAAATGAGCTTGTGAAATGTGGCTAGTGTGACTGAGGAAAAGTGAATTTTATGTTTTAATTAATTTTAATTTAAGAACCGATATGCAACTTAGTTACGAGAAAACTTTTAAGTGTGTCTGGAACAGCCTGGAGTCAAACAGTCTGCTCTTTCAAATGAAGATTTTATGAACTCTAATCACAGGCCAAGGATTTTGGATGAAAATTTGGCATTCAAATGGAAAGGAATGTCCTGTAGTTGTAAATACGCATCAGATTTTAAAGAGAAATAATCTAAAATATCAATGGTTTTTCCATTTTTTTTTTTTTACATTAAAAAGATGTTGAAATGACAATGTATCAGACAGACTGGGTAAGATATCAATTACTTTCACCTGATTCCTTTTAATAAGTACTACAGAACCCTAAGAATTACAGACGTGGCCTACAGTCCATTCTGCTGTACAGTGCTGCTCTTCATCCCAGCCAGTGGTATGTAAGGGCTCAGAAACCGGGACCCAGCTTTCGTCCTCATGGCGGGCTGAAGCAACACTCTGGGATGCCTCACAGCCCGGATTCTAGTTCACCACAACCGGGAAAAAGTTGAAGTTCTGAAGAGGACTGCATTAATTACCAATGGTCGCATTCACTGGCTTTCCGGAAAGCTGTCCCCAGTTTAAACCTCACTGTACCTGATTCATGTCTTTGTGCCAGGTCAATCGCCCCCGCATACATCACAGTGCAAAATAGTACACAAGATGTTGGGGGGCCTGCCTGCCCCACAATCACAGGGCCAAAAGGTACTTCGAGAAAGGGCACGGGATCTGGTAAAGGCTTTAGAGAGCGCACTGCCTTAGACGTTACCAGGAAGCACACATAAAACGGCCGTCACCTTTGATCTGTTGCGGAACCAGCCCACTTCGGTGTTCGGCAAAACTCTCCTGGGTCAAAACTGCAACGGAGCTCATGGCTGATCTCACACCTACACACAATCCGGGGAAAGCACTAAAGCAAAGAAGAATAAATCAGAAGTCAGCGTACAACTCTCAGTTATCTATGAGAATGTTAACCCAGGAGTTTCAGCAAAACTTTTACCCTCTTTTTTACCAGCAAACTATACCTTTTTTAATTTTCCTCACAACCTCTGTTGTATGCTAGTATCTAACCTCTCACCAAGTGATAAAAAGGGGGAAAATGCAACTAAAGGAGGTCTTACAACAGGGGTGGCCAATCTTTTGTCTTCCCTGGACCACAGTGCAAGAATTATCTTGGGCCGCACATAAATTATGATAGCTAACAAACTTACAAAAAAAAAAAAATCTCATGCTTTAAGAAAGTTTACAAATTGGTGTTGGGCCGCGTGTTGGACAAGCTTATCCTAGAACTGCTGTCCCCTCCAAAGTCGCCAGTAATAGAGGAGCTCATCTCCCACTCAGGGGCAGTCTGCACCACCCCTACCCGCAGCGGGGTGGGGGGGCACTGGAACCTGCCACCTGTCTGAGCCAGGCTCCAGGCACAGATCACCACCAGGATCATTCCAACAGCTACCTTGGTTATTCTGTCAATTTGCTCACCACACACCTCTTCATGCTCACAAAACGCATCAAGACAGTTGCTACAAAAAGCCAGCCACTCTCCACAAGTTGCATCCAGGGCCCAAACTAAATCACCTCCCAATCTCAACCAGGTGGTAGCTGTGTTGACAGGAAAAAGCAGCCTCAGTGCTTTGTAGCAACAATAACAGACCCTCCGATCGAGCTAAAAGCCCTGGATCCACACTGATTGGTTCTCCTCTTACACAGCAAGAGGAACCTGGCCCCAGGGCACAGAGTTCCTCGGATCAGCAGAGCCACAGTGCTCCACACGGCATGGCCTCTGAGAGCCACAGCTCCCTTATTTGAAAAATGGGGTACATTCAGCATTCTGAGGTAGGAGTGTTAGCTTCCTCTCCTTCCCTCTTCCCAGTTCCAGGTGAGCTCCAAACTATGGTGAGGAAGAATCCGTTTTCTTCACACAGTTATGCATCAATTACGGGCAGAAGGCCAAGTCATAAGGAGTGAATTTTGTGTAATTTTTAAAACATAATTAAGGCCTCTTCTCGAGTTCAAGAAAATTAAGGCCTGCAATCCTAAAGAGAAGACCCCAATTCAGGTAATACCTAATAAACATAATTCACATTTAAGAAAAAAAGAAAAGATGAAAAACTGATGGAAGCCAGATGATACATCCAGAGGAGACATGTCTGCAGACAGTTCCTGCTGGGAGGTGAAGCTATGGAGGCATCGCTGACGAACCACTGGAAACTTGAGGGTGCAAAGAAAGAAAAGAAGACACACACAGGACTGAGAAGACACACACCCTCGTGCACACACAGGACTGAGAAGACACACACCCTCGTGCACACACAGGACTAAGAAGACACACCCTCATGCACACACAGGACTGAGAAGACACACCCTCGTGCACACACAGGACTGAGAAGACACACACCCTCGTGCACAC
>CM052653.1:518204-547730 GCA_028533165.1 Leontopithecus rosalia | reverse complement strand
AACATGGTGAAACCCCGTCTCTACTAAAAATACAAAAAATTAGCTGGGCATGGTGGCGCGTGCCTGTAATCCCAGCTACTCGGGAGGCTGAGGCAGGAGAATTGCCTGAACCCAGGAGGCGGAGGTTGCGGTGAGCCGAGATCACGCCATTGCACTCCAGCCTGGGTAACAAGAGCGAAACTCCGTCTCAAAAAAAAAAAAAAAAAAAAAAATCCAAAGAACAGAGAAGAAACATTTTTTAAAACAGTTGAGAAAACTCTAAGATTTAAAGATACAACATTCTTCCCTCACAGCAAAAAAGACAGAGAAGGTCCATAAAAGGATACTTTATGCGAATCCAATCCGAACCAAAACACACTACAGTGTAACCTCAGAGCACCAAAGACAAGAGTAGACCCTTAAAAGCAACTAGAGAGGAAAGACAGGTTACTCATGAAGGATACTATGAGACCGAGGGCAGACCACCGAAAATGATACCCACCGGAGGACAACGGCTATCTATACATTATGGTGAAAGAAATAACTGTTAATTTGGAATCATTTAAGAATGAGAACGAAAGACACATTCAAAGATAAAGCAACAACTACCAATAAACCTGCTGACTGAAGTACAAAAGGACATACTTCAGCAAGAAAATGAAAGCCAGAGACCAGAAAGAATGAGCACTGATAAACCTGGTAACATGGAACAAGTACTGATATGCTAATACCAACAAGACAATCCGGAGGGAGTTAAATTAGATAGGTACATAAGCAGAATATGCACACACAAGAGAATTAAAGTGCTTAGGCAATAATAGATGAGGTGATGGGGGGTATGAAGTTGCAAGGTTTCAAGATTCTTATTTGGGGAGAGACTCGAGATATTAATTTTAGACCTTGCTGGGAATGAATGTTCAAAATTTACAGACAATCTAGGAAAAACACAGTTTTAAACATTCAGACTAAACTCTCATTCAAATGGAAGTTATTGGCAATGTCCTACATCTTGGATTAGGTGGTAGGTTCAGCAGTATTCTTTACGATGTATGTTATTGTTGGTTACATTATACTGCATACTGCATTAATAATTATTAAAGGGAGGAAATAAGAAAAAAGAATAGGAAGAGAAGTAAAAGAAGCAATGAAAAAGCAAGGTAAATAAAACACAAAACTGATGAGGAATGAATTCAAACACATCAGTACTCTAAATGTGTTGACAGACTAAACTGACCAATTTTAAAAGCAGCTACAAGCCATTCAACAGTCCAAAACCATACAGACATCCAGGCTGAATTAAAGGGATGGCAGAAGTACTCCAAGCCAATACGAACTACATGAAAGCTGGTTATACTATTTTCAGATAACACAGACTGTAGGATAAAAATCATGATTAAGAACAGAGAAGATCAAGAATGTAAAAATTCAGTAACTCCGATTACATGTATCTAATAACACAGCTGCAAAACGTATAAAGTAAAAACTGAAGGTTACTAGGAGAAATTGAACTATCCAAGATTAAAAGGTGAGAGGAACCCAACTTTCTTGGTAACACAGGTTGTGGGACTGGAAAATGTACAGAAGATGCAAACACCACAATTAATAAACCTACTTATTGAACATATGATTAAAAGTGATACTTTAAAAAACAACCATAAAACCTGACCAGGAGCTAAAAAAAAATTAAACAAATAGTAAAGAATTAAATCATAGTCACGTTCTCAGACCACCACTCAATTAGAACTCAACTTAAAATTTAGTCCGTAAGTTTTAAAACTTGCTTCTAAGTAATTCATGGAACAAGGAAGAAATCTGAAAATATTTTAAATTAAGCCATAGAGCAATTATATATCTCAACTTGTGGGATGAAACAAGAGTGTTGCTTCAAGTTGTAACTTTAAGCCATCCTATTAGTGAAGAGGAAAAAAATAAAATAAGCGAATCCTCCACAACTGACACTAGAGAAAACACTAGATAGACAAAAGGTAGGAAACAGAGATAGGAAATTGATGAACTCAAGGATAAACAAAACTTACATCTTAGGTTTTTTAGAAGACTAGTTCAATCTCTGATAAAATGATTCCCGAAAAATAGAGAAGTGTGAATAGCAATATTAGGAATTAACGGGGGGGCGGGTCAAAAACTACAGCTAAAATGGGGACTTTGAGAAGCCATGGAAGGATTCTATTGAGAAGAGTAGTGCCCAGACTCGAAAACAGATGAAACGGGCAAATTCCAGAGAAGGGAGTCACCCAAACTGAGTTAGAAATATCAACTCTCAATAGCCAGCCTTTCCCAATCTTCAAAGAAACAAATATAAAAATCACAACAAACAGGTGGGCCTCCGAAAGCTTTTGTGAGGAAGCTTTTGGGAGATTATCTCCCACACAAAGCTAGCGGGCTTGGGCTCACCACAGACAAGGGTAACAGGAGAAAGGGGTGGGTGAATTTCACGTAGGTACTTAAAAGCCAAACCAGAAACAATCTCACAAACTGATCCAGAAATAGAAAAAAAAATCACGATGAGGTTTAGTCCAGTAATATGGGGTGGTACAATATTAGAAAAACAGATTAAAGTAACTCACCACATTAGCAGCATGGGAAGAAAAGATGATTTGATAATTTCAAAAGATTCAAATGGGCCAGGCATGGGTAGTTTATGCCTGTAATCCCAGCACTTCTGGGGGACGAGGCAGGCAGATACCTGAGGTCAACAGTTCAAGACCAGCCTGGCCAACATGGCCAAACTCCGTCTCTACTAAAAATACAAAAGTAGCCTGGCACGCCTGTAGTCCCAGCTACTTGGGAGGCTGAGGCAGGAGCATCGCTTGAACTCAGGAGGCAGAGGTTGCAGTGAAACAAGATCATGCCACTGCACTCTAGCCTATGCAACAGAGTAGGACTCCATCTCAAAAAAAAAAAAAAAAAAGATTCAAATGAGGAATCTTAACTAATCAGACCATTCCTTATAACAACTAGGAATATAAGCCAGGGCAGTATGGCAAGAAAAAGAAAAGTATCAGAATTGAAAATGAACCAAACCTGCCAGTATTCACAGACAGTGTAACTGTGCTGGTAAAACATCCCTGAGAATGTATGCAGCACACTATTAAACTACAAAACCAATATACACAATCACACAATCAATTATGTTTCCAAAACACCAGCAAAAAACTATTAGAAATAAATTCAAGCAGGGTGTGGTGGCGTATGCCTGTAGTCTCACCTGCTTGTGGGGGCTGAGGCATGAGAATCACTTGAACCCAGGAGGCAGAGGCTGCAGTGAGCAGAGATCACACCACTGCACTCCAGCCGGAAAACAGAGTAAGTCTCTGTCTCCAAAAAAAAAAAAAAAAAAAAAGAAGAAGAAAAGAAAAGAAAACAAATGTAATTTATAGAGATTATAAAAGCCTTTGTCAAAATACAGAAACGACCTAAATAAATGGAGACAGGCCATGGTCATCTAAAGAAAGACTTAATCATGCATAGTAATTCTCCCCTAATTAGACCAGAAATTCAATGCAAATGTGACTTAAATCCCAAAAGGTATGTGTGTGTATGGAATTTTACAACCAGATTTTATACAATTTTTATTTATACAAGTTTCCTATATGCAATTTTTATAATCTTGCATTGCAAACACTGAATTGGAAAAAAAAATTTACAACGTTTTTAGAATATTAAAATATACAATTATATTTATACAACAAAATTTATACAAAAGATAAAGGACCTAGGAAAGCCAGTACAACTCTCAAGAAAATGTGGAGGAGGGCATGCTGTCTCCAGCGGCAGGCTGTACGGCCAACAGTAATTCAGACTGTGGTGCTGGGGCTGGGGACAGACACAGAGAACAAGGGAGCAGAGGGCCCAACACGACATAGCCTGCCTGCCTCAGACGTGGTGTGTGGATCAGCAGGGAGATGGATGATGCAATCAATGGCTCTGGGAAAACTACTATCTACAGTAGGAGAGAAAAACAAGGCCCTTATTTCACACCATTTGCAAGCCCTATTAAGGTTTAAGATGCAAAGACTCCATGAGAGAACAATCTCACTTCTAGAGACGTATTCAGGAAAAAGCTCTTCCATGTGGGAAAAAGAAAATAGTACAACAGTGCTCACCACTGCACTGCTAATAATAGTCAACAAATTTTTAAGAACCTAATTGTCAAAAGACAGACATGGGTAAACTCAGGTATACAGTTTATGCAACCTATTCCTCTCTCTGCTTTAATGACGTGACAGGAACTCACTCAAGTGAAGCCATGCTGAGGGGTTAGGAGCAGCAGCAGACCAGGGGTCATTTCCAAGGCTGTGGGAGCAGAGATGTAGAGGACAGGCACCCACCACTTGCTCAGGAGCACTGTCACTTACAGGAAGTTATTAGCACCACGGGATGGGAGCTAAGTTTAGCACAATTTGCACTCCCATACTGAGTGTGGTGGTCAAAGTCAGGTCAGAGAAATGTTTTCATCCCATTTGACAGCTGAAGATTTAAAACTGTATGTGGCTCATATTACATTTTTATTAGCATAAGCTAGTTTTATTATTAAGCTTATTTACTTACTTGACTTGTAGCACATTCTAGTAAGGAACAAGTGTGCTTTTGCTCACATACATTTACTACTGATACATTACACTATGTATTATGACATTCAACTCACAGGCCTAAAATAAAGCAGCACCGAAGTTCAGATGAGGGAGAAGGCCCTGCAGCCCAGGGTGTCCTGCAGATTTGCTTGTTCTTTCTCCACTAACTAATTCTGTCAGTTTCACTACTCTTCAGGAAGTAACAGAAAAGTTAACTTAGCATAGTCTTCAGTCACACTGTTCTCTGGCTTACTTCTTTGATTCATGTACTTCTAGGTAAGGTGAAAACATGGAACCTGTGTTTTATCAGAGTCACTGCAGGCACCTATAATGAGAACAAATTATATAAAGAACACCAAACTTGCTGCCAGGATACCTGCCTTCAGAATCTTGCTCAGATAAAATTTGGGTCACGTTGGCTAGTTGTTTAAAATCTAACTTTTGCAATTCACATTTGTAAGCTTTTGGGGCCTTTTCTGCATGTTCTTAAAAAGATCGAGGAAAATTATATCTAAAAGAACCTGCCCTTTAGTAGGTATCTCACTGTTTGGGAATGTTTAATTCCATTAAACTCTTCCACTAAATTAATACATTTAGTGGCATATGCCACTACATTAATTTTACAAATAGAGAAATAATCAGCACAGATTTATACAGCTGAGTAAAGAATAATATTTACTTAGAGCCTAACTAAGGAACATGTGTCAGATAAATACAATTTATATTTTCTTTCTTAAAAAAAAGAAGATGGGGGCTGGGCACAGTGGCTCACACCTATAATCCTAGCACTTGGGCAGAGGAAGGCAGATCACTTGAGGTCAGGAGTTTGAGACCAGCCTGGCCAACATGATGAAACCCCATCTCTACTAAAAATACAAAAATCGGCCAGCTCTGGTGGCATGCACCTGAACCCGAGAGGTGGAGGTTGCAGTGAGCCTAGATGGCACCACTGCACTCCAGCCTAGGAAACAAACTGAGACTGTCTCAAAACAAAAGAAAAAAGGATAGGACTGGGCCTAGTGGCACAGGCCTGTAACCCCAGCACTTCGGGAGGCTGAGGTGGACAGATCACTTGAGCCCAGGAGTTTGAGACCAGCCTGGGTAACACGGCAAAACTCCATCTCTACCAAAAAAAAAAAAAAAAAATTGCCGGGCATGGTGGCACGTGCCTGTGATCCCAGCTACTTGGGAGGCAGAGGTGGGAAACTGCTTGGGCCTGGGAGGTGGGGGCTACACTGAGTTGAGATCGTGCCACGGCACGCCAGGCTGGTAGACTGAGACCCTGTCTCAAAAAAATAAAAATAAAGAGGACAGGACAAATGTTAGGCCTAAAAGAATAAATTAATGGATTTTCATAGAAGTGAAACAGATGACTCTTCTGAGATGTGCTGGTCACATGTCACTACAGCCTTCAGACATGGCTAGTTTAGAATGATATGTGCTGTAAGTCTAAAATACACATCAGATTTTGAAGATTTAGTACAAAAAAAATACAATGTAAAACATTATTAGTTTTAAGATGAATTACATGTAAAATGATAGTATCTTATATTGGGTAAAACAATATTATTAACTTGTTTATTTTTGTATTGTTAAGGCAGATGTTGAAAAATATCTTAAGTCATATGTGGCTCATATTTTTATTGAACAACAGTGCTACACAGTGTATTTTCAAACCAAAGCTAAACTATAAACTGACAAGGAGCTTTTCTCATTAGTAAACTTTATGTAACAAACTTAAAGGAAAGAAACTCCAATCATGCCTTACAAATCTTTTGTGTTTAATGAATAAACTTAAATGTGTCTTCTTCCCAGTCACGAAACCATTAACACAAACTCTGCACAGGCACGGTCAGAGATTTCTGGGGAGAGAGGAGCACGTGAAGTTGACAGTATTTCTTCAAAGACTCTAATAACCCATTTTTAAAAAATGGGCAAAAGATACAAGCAGACCCTTTATGGCAATATTTATTCAATTTGTATTTTAAAATACAAGTAAAAAGCAGGATAAGATTCTACCTTTGGCAAAAATAAAATCTGATGACTCAAAAAAGGTGTGGGAAAACAGTGGCTAGAGGGCTAACTGGTGTGATCTCTTTGGAGAGCAATATATTTGATTACACACTGAGATTTAAAGTAACAATATTCTTTGATCTAGCACTTCCTATTTCTAAGAATTTCTCACACATGTGCCCAAAGATAGAGGCACACCTCAGCTGACTGTGCTGCTCTTACTTGGGTGTTTTAGATGTTCTGTTTCTTACAAGTTGAAGGTTTTGGCAACTCTGCAGGTCTTTCCATGCCACTTTTCCAACAGCTCATTTTGGTAATTCTAGCAAGAGTTCAAACTTTTTCATTGTCATTGTATCTGCTATGGTGATCTGTAATCCTTGATACTACTTCAATTGTTTTGGGGTGTCACGAACCATGCTCATACAAGGCAGAGAACTTATGTGTTCTGACTGGCCATTCCCATCTCTCTCCCCCTCTTCAGGTCTCCCAATCCCTAGACATAATATTGAAGGGAAATCAATTAATAACCCAGCAATTGCTTCTAAGTGGCCAAGTGAAGGGAAGGGTCACATCTCTCATGTTAAATCAAAAGCTAGAAATGATTAAAAAGGCATGTGAAGAAGACATGTTAAAAGCTGAGACAGGCCAAAAGCCTGCACCAAACAGCCAAGCTGTGAATGCAAAGAAAACAGGCTGAAGGAAAACTGCTACTCCACTGAACCAACAAATGATCAGAAAGAGAAACAGCCTCGCTGCTGATATGGAGAAGGTCTGAGTGATCTGCCTAGAAGATTAAACGAGTCTCAACATTCCTTTAAACCAAAGCCTAATCCAGAGCAAGGCCCTAACTCTCTTCAATTCCATGAAGGCTGAGAGGGGTGAGGAAGCTGCAGGAAAAAGTGTCTCAAGCTAGCAGAGGTTGGTTCATGAAGTTTAAGGAAAGAACTCATCTGTCTAACATAAAAGTGCAAGGTGGAGCAGCAAGTGCTAATGGAGAAGCTGCAGCGGGTCATGAAGATTTAGCTCAGGTCACTGATGAAACTGGCTGCACTGAACAGGTTTTCAGTATAAATGAGACAGCCTTATAGTGCAAGAAGATGCCATCTATGATAGCTAGGTGGCTTTAAGTCAAGGCCTGACATCAAAGCTTCAAAAGGCAGCTGACTCTCCTTAGGGGCTAGTGCAGCCAGAGATGTTTTAAAGCCAATGTTCTGGCCGGGGGCGGTGGCTCATGCCTGTAAACCCAGCACTTTGGAAGGCCAATGCTAGTGGATCATGAGGTCAAGAGATCGAGACCATCCTGACCAACTTGGTGAAACCTCATCTTTACTAAAAACACAAAAATTAGCTGGGCGTGGTGGTGCACACCTGTAATTCCAGCTACTCAGAAGGCTGAAGCAGGAGAATCATTTGAACCCAGGAGGCAGAGGTTGCAGTGAACTGAGATCGCACCACTGCACTACAGCCTGGTGACAGAGCAGGACTCCAACTCAAAAAAGAAAAAAAAAAAAGCCAATATTCATTTACCATTTTGCAAATCCTAGGGCTCTGAAGAATTACGCTAAATATACTCTGCCTGTGTTGTATAAATGAAACAACAAAGCATGGGTGAGAGCGCATCTGTTTACAGAACGATTTACTAAGTATTTACGCTCACTGTTGAAATCTACTGCCCGGAAAAAGATTTCCTTTGAAAACATTACTGCTTATTGACAAAGCATCTGGTCACCCAAGAGTTCTGATGGAGATGCACAAGGAGATTAATGTTTTCATGCCTGCTAACAAAACAGCATTTCTGCAGCCCATGGATCAAAGAGTCATTTCAACTTTCAAGTCTTATTATTTAAGAAATACATTTTGCTTGCACCCCAGCCTGGGTAACAAGAGCGAAACTCCGTCTCAAAAAAAAAAAGAAATACATTTTGCAAGGCTATAGCTGCCACAGATAGTGATTCTTCTGATGGATTTGGGCAAAGTCCATTGAAAATCTCCTGTAAAGGATTCACCATTCCAGATGCCATTAAGAACATCTGTGATTCATGAGAGGAAGTTAAAATATCAACATTCACAAGAGTTTGGAATAAGTTGCTTCCAACACTGATGTATGACCTTGAGGGGTTCGTTCTAGACTTCAGTGGAGAAAGTAACTGCAAATGTGGCAGAAACAGCAAGAGAACTCCAATTGCAAGTGGAGTCTGAAGATGGGGCTGAATTGCTGCAATCTCACGATAAAATGTGAACAGGTGAGGAGTTGCTTCTTATGGATGAGCAGAGAAAGTGGTTTCCTAAGATAGAATCTACTCAGGAAGTAAAAGCTCAGTGAAGATGTGAGCATTGTTGAAATGACAACAGAAGATCTAGAATACTACACAACCTCAGGTGATAAAGCAGTGGCAGTGTTTGAGAGGATTAGTTCCAACTCTGAAAGTAGTTCTACTGTGGGAAAATGCGATCAAATAGCATCACGTGCTACAGAGAAATCTTCTGTGGAAGAGTCCACCAATGCAGCAAACTTCACTGTCGTCTTATTGAAGCAACTGCCAGTCACCCCAATATGCAGCAACCTCCACTCTGATCAGTCAGCAGCCAACAACATCAAGGCAAGACCTTTTCAGCAGCAAAAAGATTAGGACTTGCTGAAGGCTCAATCATCATCAGCATTTTTTTCTCTTGGGATGGAGTCTCACTCTGTTGCCTGGGCTGGAAGATCATGAGCATTTCTTAAGCAATATTTTATTATTATTATTATTTTGAGATGGAGTCTCATTCTGTTGCCCAGGCTGGAGTGTAGCGGCACAATTTCAATCTTGGCTCACTCCAACCTCCACCTCCCGGGTTCAAGCAATTCTCCTGCCTCAGCCTCCCGAGTAGCTACGATTACAAGTGAGCTCCACCACACCCAACTAATTTTCATATTTTTAGTAGACATAGGGTTTCACCGTGTTGGCCAGGCTGGTCTCAAACTCCTCACCTCAGGTGACCGGCCTGGCTTGGCCTCCCAAAATCCTGGGATTACAGGCCTGAGTCATCGCATTTGGCCTTAACCAATACTTTAAATTCAGG
This sequence comes from Leontopithecus rosalia, assembly GCA_028533165.1. Classification (NCBI taxonomy): domain Eukaryota; kingdom Metazoa; phylum Chordata; class Mammalia; order Primates; family Cebidae; genus Leontopithecus; species Leontopithecus rosalia. Next base: position 538,083 of record CM052653.1, on the reverse strand, counting down.
TATATACGTTGTTTTTCTAGACATGTTACAGCTTTTATATGTGCTGGGAAATGTAAAACTCAGGTGACTTGCTTTATTGGGATGTTAGGCTTTCTTGCGGTGGCATCACAAACCTGGATGTCTCTGCAGTGTGCCTGATATAGACTAGCATTTTTGTAGAATCAAAAGATTAAACATTTGCATTGGTTCAGTACTGGACTGGGTAAACAAACGATGGTAGAACACCAAGCACTATCACTGACCTCCATGAATGACCAAATCTCCACCCCCCACAGTAAAATATTAATTGATGCCACGAGCAGAGTGCCTTCTAGTGTGCCCTCAACACCAGTTCCCACCGGTGATGATGTATGCTTAGTAAGACTCAGTTTCACTTACTCTCAAACCTGTTTATGCCAGTTTTGCTTGTTAATATAACTACATTTAGAAATAATTCAAAATAATGAAAGAGTGAACAGAAACATACCTATGAATATTAAATTTACCACACCGAAATTTCAAGAAAAACAAGTTGCCTTAAAAAAAAAATTATGGCTCACCAGGTGCAATGGCTCTTGCCTGTAATCCCAGCACTTTGTGAGGCCAAGGCGGGTGGATCACGAGGTCAGGAGTTTGGGACCAGCCTGGCCAACAAGACGAAATCCCTTCTCTACTAAAACACGAAAATTAGCCAGGCATGGTGGTGCACACCTGTAATCTCAGTTACTCAGGAGGCTGAGGCAGGAGAATCGCTTGAACCTGGGAGACGGAGGTTCCAGTGAGCCGATATTGTGCTATTGCACTCCAGCTCGGGTGACAAGAGCAAAACTGTCTCCAAAAAAAAAGTTATGGCTGGGCATGGTGGCTCACGCCTGTAATCCTAGCACTTTGGGAAGCCAAGGCAGAAGGATCACTTGAGGCCAGGAGTTTGAGACCAGCCTGGGCAACCAAGTGAGACCACATTTCTTAAAAAAATAAAAACAATTAGCCTGTGCCTGTAATTCTAGTTACTCAGGAGACTGAGGCAGAAGGATCACTTGAGCTTCATTTGAAGCTGCCGTGAGTAATGATTGTGCCACAGCACTTCGGCCTGGGAAAAAGAGCAGGATCCATTTGTTTTAAAGAAAAAATCAATTAGGAAGAAAATCTTTAAAGTATCAGAGAATCCTACATTCTGATTGCTTTATGAGTTTCTTAAATTTTTGTTCCACTTAAAAGAAATAAATGCTGAAAATCCTAGAAGACATACTGTCAATTTCATTTACGTAAGAAGAAAACATGTGGCCAGGCACGGTGGCTCATGCCTGTAATCCCAGCACTGTGGGAGGTGGAGGCGGGCAGATAGCTTGAGCACAAGTGTTCAAGACCAACCTAGGCAACATGGTCTAAAAGGAAAATAAATCTTGGGGCCCCAAATCACTAGGCTAAAAGGAAGAGTCAAACTGGGAACTGCTTAGGGCCAACCTGACTCCCATTCTCTTCAGTCTCCCCTCTGCTCACCGAGATAAATGCATATCTGACTGCCTCCTTTGGAGAGGCTAATCAGAAACTTAGAAGATAGCAACCATTTGTCCCTTATCTACCTATGACCTGGAACCCTGGATTCTCCTTATCTCTGCTTCAAGTTGTCCTACCTTTCCAGACAGAACCAATGTTCATCTTGCATTTGCCGATTGATGTCTCATGTCTCCCAACAACGTATAAAACGAAACTGTGCTCTGACCACCTTCGGCACACATCATTAGGACCCCTTGAGGCTGTGTCACGGGTACACATCCTCAACCTTGGCAAAATATGCTTTTTAAATGAATTGAGACTTGTCAAATTTCCTAGGTTCTACAATGGTGAAATCCTGTCTCTATCACAAATAAATAAATAGCCAGGTGTTCAGTCTGTACCTGTGGTTCCAGTTACTCAGTGTGGGGGCTGAGGTGGGAGGATCATCTAGCCCCAGAGGTCGAGGCTGCAGTGAGTCACAATGGTACCACTTCACTCCAGCCTGGATGACACAGAAAGACCCCATTACAAAAAAATAATAAAAAAAAGAAGAAGAGAATATGCAGAATCCAACCAGCCCCATTTCAGATAGGAGCTCTTAGTCCTGTATCAAATGACTGGTGAATAAATAAACCTCTGTGCCTCAAAACAGGGTAGTTAAGAGAGCTTTAACCACATACCGAGTGTCAGTGAACAAGAAAGGGGCAGCAATTTTTTTTTTTTTTTTTTTTTTGGTGACAGTCTTACTCTGTTGCCCAGGCTGGAGTGCAGTGGCACAATCTTGGCTGAGTACAACCTCTGCCTCTCAGGTTCAAGCAATTCTCCCGCCTCAGCCTCCTGAGGAGCTGGGACTACAAGTGTGCACCATCACGCCTGGCTAGTGTGTGTGTGTGTGTGTACATATATATGTGTTTTTTTTGTAGAGACGGGGTTTTACCATCTTGCTCTTGAACTCCTGGCCTCAGTGATCTGCCTGTGCCTGGCCTGCAGCTATGTATTACACTGACACATAACCAGCTATGTTAAAGAGAGACACAGGTTTGTATGTGCATAAGACCTCTCTAGAAGGAAACTCAAGTCATTGAGAATGGAAAAAGGACAGGAGGTCCAAAGTCTAGTCCTGAACAAGCATTAACATGAACATCTGGGTAAAGGATGGACATATGCTAAGAATTTGTGAAAGTTACCAACAGAAGGGGAAAGCTCTGTATTACACGAGACTCTACTTTTCAACAAAGATACCTCCACACGGACAGGGAAAAAAAATTCGCTTAAGTATCACCAGCTACTACAAATCAGTGAAAAGCAGTCACAACATTTATTTTCTCTGCTGTATTATTCTTATTACAATTGCCATGTTATCCTCAAGAAGTGTGAATTAAAACTGTTTTGTCGTCAATTTCCTTCTGAGGGAGTGGTGATGACTTTACATGAACCCTTTCAAGCCCTTGGGAACGGGGAACAAGATACCTGAGAGCAGTCTTTACCATGTGGAAAGCATTTCAAGGGGGACTGAGATCTGTCCAGTTACCGGCATGCACCACCAAGAACATCTAAGAACAGTTCTGAAGACATGTTTCATCTCAACATAAAGAAAAGGATCGCTTAAGAGTGAGCATGCTTTCCTGAATTAGCACCCTGGGAAAAAATGGGCAGAGCTTATTCCCACTGTGCAGTGTACTCTCCACTGGGTGATCATTTAGTTCACGACTCCTTGGGGTCTCCTCCACCTTAAGTTTCTTTGACTCGTTAGGTGGAAATGCATCGACAGGAGCCAAGGGTTTCCTGATGTCTGTAAGTGCCGTGGTAATGAGGAAAGAAACCCCACTTTTCCGTCTCTTGTCTCAAAGGAGGAAGTAAAAGTCGAGACATAGCAGGCATGAGGTCCGGGGGCCTGGAAGTTAAGATCTCAGGCGATCTTAAGGGTGGTGGGATATGGAGACACGCCCTCTACTGCTCCCATTCAGTCTTGCTCAAACCCCCACGCTTACTTCACCGATCATGACCCGTCACATGTACTTTCTAAAGCTGTAAACGCAAGACCCTTTCAGATGTAATATGTAGAGTTGTGAGTCTATATGAAGGCAGAGATTTCCTCTGTTAGGGGAGCTTGGCTGTTAGGCAACGATGCCACCTTGCTCCTGGCCAAATAAATCACCCCTCCTTCCTAGTTTGGTGTTTGAGAGGTCTGTTTCTTGGGGCTGCTCCTGCTTCAGTAACACTAGTTGGCCACCTTGAGCCACTGAAACGTGTTTCATGGCAGCTCCTGCACACACGCTCCTCACAAGGGCTTGGAGTCCACAGCAGGCCCCCACCCCAACTGCAATGGTCTTCCTGGGAAGAGGAGGACAGCAAGGGCAGGGTGGGAACAGAATAGCTGTGGGAAGGACCATTAACCTCAAGTCCTGTAATTCAAAAATACCTTCAATCTTCTCACTATAAATCTCATTAAACTATAAGAAACAAAATAATTTGAAGTTTGACCTAGGGCAACAAGTTATACTTGACAATTCTTTTCTTCCTACAATTTACACAGAAAAGTTTTATGAGCTAGAATTAGCTTGATTCATGTTTGTAAAGAACTCTGTTATGGATACAACGCTAGCTAATGCCAGGGGTGGAAATACTTAAGAATCTGAAAGATTAATCTTGGGCCCAGTCCTATCCAAATAGAAACAATACTTTTCTACAAACAAGGAAACATCAGGAAAACCCAAGTCTTCAGGTTTTCTCCTCTCGAGGTGTAGAGCACGTGGCACTGCAATATGCGATCTGCCTGGTGACACCGCCTGGCACACCACCCCCTTCACTTGGCCTGCTTCCTCGTTTGTCTCATGAGAAGGTGGGACCGTATCATCTCTACAAGTACTATCTTCCTACGAGTCTACTCAAGAAAGTAAGCCTCACTTCTGGACATCTTACTTACATAAGTGTCTCTGTAAAGACGAATTTGACATTACACCGCACGCGCACAAGCGCAGCATCCCAGCCAAAGCACCTCCAGCAACGTGAGACAACGGAGGTACCAAACTCAGATCAGGACGTTCCCACGAAGACAGAAACTGATGCATGTCCAGGGAGCGGGAATTTACATGTCTCATCTATAGAGAGAAAACTGGGCAGAACGAGAAAAAACTGTTCATCCTACTATTAGAAAACAAGCGTCACACCAAGAAGAGAAAGCTTCTCAGCAGCTCCAAAGGCGGCCAAGCACAGGAAGCCAGGGTGGCAGCAGAATGAAGATCGGTAATAAGGGAAGCAGGATCAGAATGGCTGGCAGCAAAGGTAGGGAGTGCCCTCCAAAACAAACCTCAAGCAGACACTAAGCATCCACAGAGAGTGAGTATGGTGGTAGGAGACTCAAGCATTAGATAAAAAGGTAACGCTGGCTACTGCAAGTGTGTGATGAATGGACTTCAGAAGGGCAACAGCACCTCTGAACAGCAGAGAGAGTGAAACGTAACATGCTAAAAAAAAAAAAAATCTGGAAAGCAACACAACTTCAATATGCAGACGGGCTGAAGAAACCATGCTGTGTCCATGCAGTGAAGCAACACAGCATAAGGTCGGAGGAAAGCCACCAGACACTGTTATGCAGTCTCTGGGGCATACAGCTAATGAAAACAGCAATGGCAGCCGGCAGGTGCAGGGTACGCTACCTTTCTGTAAGAAACAGATACAAATGCACATGGCTGTTTATATTTTCAGAAAGAAACAACAGAAGAAAACAATGGGGGTAGGAAAGAAGAGTCAGGGGACAGGGGTGGATGTCAGGCTCATCTGAACAAAACAGGAGTGAGAGCTCTGCTTTTAGAACCATAAAAATCAGGAATCAGGCAGGTGTGGTGGCTCACACCTGTAATCCCAGCACCTTGCTAGGCCGAGGTGGGCAGATCACCTGAGGTCGGGAGTTCAAGACCAGCCTGACCAACGTGGGGAAACCCCATCTCCACTAAAAATACAAAAATTAGCCAGGCGTGGTGGCGCATGCCTGTAATCCCACCTACTTGGGAGGCTGAGGCAGGAGAATCGCTTGAAACCAGGAGGCGGAGGTTGTGGTGAGCCGAGATCATGCCACTGCACTCCAGCCTGGGCAACGAGAGCAAAACTCTGTCTCGGAAAAAAAAAAATCAGAGAAGAACAAAGTCCACTTATTTATCTCAATGTTGGTTACATGAGTTAGTGAAAATTCTCTATACATTAAAAAAGTACATGTTTATTGTACTTCACTAAGAATGTCACATCAGTGGCCTAAGCAAGGGAGAATTGTGTAACTTTAAAACACAATAACTTGACAATATATTCCAAATGGGATACATCCTAACAATGTTAGTATCATCATTGTAAGAATACACTGTATGAAAATACGTGCCATGTTCACACACTACGTACCCCCCTAAGTGTGTTTTAACAGGAAACTGTGGATGGCACATGCTAAATGTTTGTGAGAGTTATCTGCAAGAGGGGAAGCTCTGTATTATATAAGGCTCTTTACTTTTCAAGGATACTTCCACCTAGAAAGGGAATAAAATGGTGGCTCACGCCTGTAATCCCAGCACTTTGGGAGGCCGAGGCGGGTGGATCACAAGGTCCAGAGATCGAGACCATCCTGGTCAACATGGTGAAACCCCATCTCTACTAAAAATACAAAAAAATTTAGCTGGGCATGGTGCAGGAGAATTGCCTGAACCCAGGAGGCGGAGGTTGCGGTGAGCCGAGATCGTGCCATTGCACTCCAGACTGGGTAACAAGAGCAAAACTCCGTCTCAAAAAAAAAAAAAAAGAAAAGAAAAGGAATAAAAGATGCTGAAGTGTCATCGGCTACTACAAAATCAGTGAAAAGCAGAGTCACAAAATTTAGAATAGGTAATCAAGTTATTATCACTAAGAACCAAGATTTTAGCAAAAGAAAGTAATACACGTTGAACTGACCGTGATGTCCAAACACCATCTCACGGGAACAGACTAGGGTTTCTTAGAAACATGACTGACTCTAGGCCTGAGCAGAACACGGACCAGGTACAACAGCCTCCTGTGACAGGCAGCAAGGGAGCAGTCACAGACCAAAGGTCACACCCAAAGATGAGGCAAGCCAACTTGGGTGGAATAATATGAGCACCAAAATATGGCTTCCAGGGGTTAAAGCACCATCACAACCACATCCACAGGTTTAGAATACTAAGGGGAAACGCTAAAAAAACCAACTTCAACTTTGCACACTATGAGTTCCAGTGCATCCTTAACACTGATAAAGGAAAGACATCATTCATTTCTCCTTTCTCCCCAGCATGAACCACATTTCAGAATCACCAAAACTGATACGGGAAATCTTATTTAAATAAGAATAGAATTAGAAAAATCTTCACTTTGTAATTGTCAGTTGCTGTAGGCTGAACAATGGCCTCCTAAGATATTCAAGTCCTAATTTCTGGATTTGGATATGTTATAGATGAATTAAGAATCTTGAGACAGGAGATCATTTTGGATTTTGATCAGGTGGGACCTAATCGAAATCACAGGTGTCTTTTAGATCAACGATAGAGGAAGGGACCACAGCCAAAAAATGGCTGCCCTGCCACGAGCTGGAAAAGGCCAGGAAGCAGATACTCTCCAGAGCCCCCTGAGAGCACCCAGATACCCAGACTAGACCAGTGAGACTCATTTCACCCACACTGTCATAATTTGGCACAGCAGCAGTAGGAAACTAATACACCAGCTAAATAACGGGTACAAGCAGCAAGCAAATGGCCGCTAAACACAGTAGATAACTGGCTGATAAAGAACTCTGCAGGTTCAGCCAACCGACACTGCACCCGCCATCATGTGACCTGGTTGCTCAACATGCAGCAGAAAGCGCGGTCTGTGGGATATCCCTGAAACCCTCCCTGCCAAAACAAACCCTGAAACCAACTCAGCATCCAAACCTAGCTACAGGAAACGTGAGATTAGAGAAACACATTAAATAGTGCCACAACGCAGTCAACCAAATCCCAAACTTGGGACATTCCACAGCACCAATGACCCTACTGCCTTCATAAATAAATGGCATTAAAAAAAAAAAAAAGGAAGACAATCTGCAAGTTACAGATTTTCAAAGAGCCAAGAGACTCAGACTTAAACCAAATGCAATGTGGGGCCCCTTCTTTGGATTTCGATTCAAACAAAGGGTAAAAGGCCTTTTTATGACATTTGGAGAAACCCGAAAACAGAGTAACTATTAGACAATATTAACGAGGCATAGCTGATGTTGTTAGATGTGATAAAGGTATTGTGGTTTCTTTTTTTAAAGCCCACAATTCCTAAAAAATACATGCTGTAAGTATTTAGAGGTGACTAAAAGACCAAGATTTGCCTTAAAATACTCAAATAAAAAATACATAACATTGAGAGTGGGCAGGGATATGATAAAATGCTGACCACTGTGAAGGCTGGGGGACAGGCATATGATTCTCTTCTATTTCGTGGTATGTTTGGAAGTTTTCCTAACAAGGTTTAAAAAGAGGAAAAGAAACCCGGCCAATATGGTGAGACTGCCTGTACAGAAATAAAAATAGGAAACAAAAGATTAGCCAGGTGTGGTGCTGTGCACCTGTGGCTCCAGCTTCCAGGGAGGCTGACGCTGGAAGATCACTGGAGTGCGGGGAGGTTAAGGCTGCAGTGAGCTGCACCACCGCACTCAGCCTGGCTCGAGACCCTGTCTTGAAAAGAAAAAGCACCACCCATCAACGTCTATACAACACTGCTAAAGCTACAGTCAGAAGATAAACGACAACCATCCAATCAAGATGCAAAGTGAAAACCAGACTACAAGAAATGAATAAAAGAACCGATGAAATATAAGACCAGGTGCAGTGTCTCACACCTGTAATCTCAGCACTCTGGGGTCACTTAAGCCCAGGTGTTTGAGACTAGCATGGGCAATAGAACAAGACCCCAACTCCAGAAAAGAAAAGAAAAGAAAAGGAAAGCAAAGCCAAGCCAAGCCAAGCCATGCATGATAGCATGCACCTGTAGTCCCAACTACTAAGAGGCTGAGGCAGGAGGATCCCTTGAGTCCAAGAGTTCAAGTTTACAGTGAGTTATGATCAAGCCACTGCACTCCTAGCCTGGGTGGCACATGCCTGTAGTCCAAGCTACTTGGAAGGCTGGGGGGAGAAAGATCGTGTGAGCAAAGGAGGTTGAGTCCAAAGTGAGCCATGACTGAACCACTGAACTCCAGCCTGGGTGACAGAGTGACACCCTGCCTCAAAAAAAAAAAAAAAAACTGAAACAAACAAAAAAACCAAATACGCCAAAGTGCAGTGACTCACACCTGTAACCACAGCATTCTGGGAGGCTTAGGCAGGCAGATCGTCCGAGTCCAGGAGTTCAAGACCAGCCTGGGCAACACAGAGAAACCTCATCTCTACAAAAAATCAGCCTGGCATGGTGGCACGTGCCTGTAGTCCCAGCTACTTGGGAGGCTGGGGCTGGAAGATCACCTGAGCCCAGGAGGTTGAGCCTGCAGTGAACCATGATTGCACCACTGCACTCCAGCCGAGGTGACAGAGAGACCTTGCCTCAAAAAAACAAAAACAGAAATATAGCTACTTGGTTAATCAAAACAAAAATCAGTTTCTTTGAAAAAAGCAATTGAAGAGCAATTAATTCTCTCTGGTCTGACAAAAGAAAAGAACACACACTCAAGATTACAATGATACAGTATTATCTTTGCCTGGTTTTGAAATAAGAAGTGTTATAAATGGCAGTAATTATATCTTCTGGTAGCTCCCAAGGAAAGAGGAGAATCTCTGTCTCACGGGTCCCCACGATTTGTATGTATCTCACTGGCATTAACTGGGTTCTGATCCCATTAGGGACCAATAACTGTAATCAAGGGGCCACTCATATGTCTATGAGCCATAGCCAGCCAGGTCCATCCACGCAGCTGAGCCAGTCTATGTAAAACACATCGCTTATACATGGTAGAAAGGGTGGTTCTCCAAAGGAAACTCAGGGCATTGTTGAGTCTTCCAAAAACAATGAGTAGATGTTGCAGAGATTAATTACAGATTATCTTACAAACATGTAACTTCTATTTTATTATGTATTTATACACTCTGTTGCCCAGGCTGGAGTACAGTGGTGCAAGATAGCTCATGGCAGCCTTCAACTCCTGGGCTCAAGCAATCCTTTCCGCCTCAGACTCCTAAGGCACTGTTACTACAGGTGTGCACCACCATGCCCAGCTAATTTTTTTCCCCTAGAGACAGGTCTTGCTTGCTATGTTGCCCAGGCTGGAAAACACGTAAATTTTTAAACAAAACACTAGCCCAATAAATTGATCACTAAATTTAACGAATAAGACACCAAGACTAAGACTGGTCTGTCCTAGGAATACAGTTTTAAAACTAGAAAATACACACTTATGGCTAAAAGGCGGACAAACAGGCCAGAAGCGGTGGCTCACGCCTGTAGTCCCAGCATTTTTGGAGGCCGAGGCAGGTGGATCACCTGAGGTCAGGAGTTCAAGACCAGCGTGGCCAACATGGTGAAACCCCGTCTCTACTAAAAATACACAAAATTAGCCAGGCATGGTGGCGGGTGCCTGTAATCCCAGATACTTGGGAGGCCGAGGCAGGAAAATCGCTTGAACCCGAGAGTCAGAGGTTGCATTGAGCCGAGATCGTGCCATTACACTCCAGCCTGTGTGTCAGAGTGAAACTCCATCTTAAAAACAAGGAGGGCAAATAAACATATACCTGACTGACAGACAACCATTTCAAAAATGCCCAAAAAACAGTAGAGCACAGTGGCTCACACCTGTAATCCCAGCACTTTGGGAGGCTGAGGCCGGTGGATCACAAGGTCAGGTGTTCGAGACCAGTCTGACCACCATCGTGAAAACCCATCTCTACTAAAATTACAAAAATTAGCTGGAGAATCGCTTGATCCTGGGAGGCAGAAGTTGCGATGAGCCAAGATCACACCACTGCACTCCAGCCTGGGTGACAGAGCAAAACTCCATCTCAAAAAAAAAAAGCCGCAAAAAGCTGATAAAATTCAGCATATTATTTACTTTCTATGGAGTTTAACATCAGCAAATGGCTATATGAACAGTATTTCCCCAAAGTAACATATATGTACTACAAAGCTAATATTGTAATATTAAAATAAATAACAAAATGATGAAGATGTTACTATTGTCAAAGACTGTCCAATCGGCCATCTAAGGAGACAGAATTAAGCAAGGAGACAGACACAACTGTTCGCAGATCACCTGTTTAGAAGATCCCTCTATTATAATGAAGCCCCAGGAACAGTGAAGGCAAGTTTGGGCAAGTTGGCAAAACAAAAATTTTACACACACACACATACGAGAAGCCCGAACCATGGAGACGATGCCAAGATTTAGTCAGGAGATTCATCACAAAAGATGTCTGTTCTACTCCAAGTTCATCTAGCCCCCAATCAAAAGCCAAATAACATCTGTGGTAAGCTGAAACATGTCCACCCAGAGACAGGAGTCCCAATCCCTGAAATTTGTTAAGTTTTACTTTATTTGGAAAAAGGGTGTTTTCAGATGAGATTAAATGAAAGATACTAAAATGAGGAGATGACCCTGGATTATCTGGGTGGATCTAAATGCCACCTGTGACAGACAGACAAGAAAGCCACCTGAAGAGGGAGGCAGGGGTGGGAGCCACACGGCTACAAGCCAAGGACTGTGGGGCAGCTGCTGGGAGATGGAAGAGGCACAGAACAGTCTCTCTCCTGCACCCCAGGGAAGTGTGGCCCTGTCAGATTTCAGATTTTCTGCCTCAAGAACTGAGAGAGAATACATTTCCTTTGTAAGCCAAAAAGGTGTGGTAATCTGTTACAGCACCCCTGGGAGACTAACACAACATCCCAGTAGGATTTTTTTAAAAAACTGTAACAAGGATTCTCAAATTCACCTAAAAATAAAACCAGGCTAGGAAATTTTGCAAAAAATTAAAAAAAAAAAGGGGAATTCAACTAAAATTAGCAAAGCATACTATAAAGCAATGGTAATTAGCATTTGGTGTAACTGGCTAAGGAAGAGGCACTTGATGCATGAAACGGACTCACGTGTACCTATGAGTTTATTATTTGATACAACTGCCATTTCAGATCAGCAAGGAATTGGGCCAATTTGCTATCCCTTTTGGAAACATATAAAGTTTGATCCCTACCTCACAACATACTCTAAAGTAAATTTCAGCAAGATTGGAGATCTAGATGTAAACAATCAAGCCTTGAAGAGCTGGAAGACCAAGGGGGAAAACCTGTGAGTTGGGGGTGCAAAAAGCCTGCAACAATATACATTGTAGAAACCACTAAGGAAGATATTGATTTATTTGACCCTATCAGAGCATAAGAATTTTATACAACACTAATGTAGAACTCAAGATACAAATAGAGTTTTTCAATGTTTGGAAAACATCTGAATAGGTTAGGACATATGAACACACAAATCAGAAAATTAATATAAAATTGCCCACAAACACATGAATACATGCTTATTTTCATGCACCCTTTATGAGATCCGCAAAGATGAGCAAAAGTGCTCATGCAGTTTTTATAATGGTAAGGGGGAAAGAAAAGACTATTCAACCATCAAGGAAGTGTAAAATTAGAAGGCAATTTAAAAACACGTAAAACTAGAAACATACAATCCTAATTCAGCAATCACACTTCAAAAATGCTACTCTCCAGAAGTGCCTGCAAAGAATACAGAAGCATAGCTGTAAAAGCTAAGGCTCACAACAGCATGCTACAGGCAAAGAACTGGGAGGAACACGAGTGCGTGTCAGCAAAGAGGAGGTAATACTAAGTGGGACACCGACACCACGCAGTAACGCGCTGTCACCAACAATAATCCAATGGCTCGTGTATCCGCCTGGAAAAAGCACAGACTACTGCACATTAAATGAAAAAGCTGCAAAAACAGAGCATATAGGACCTGGACTTTTTTTTTTTTTTTGAACTGGGGATATGGGCTTCCACGTAAAAGAATATCTACGTAGCTAGGATATCAGAGCCCCAGTGGAGCGAGGAAGATGTTCATGACAGCAGGTGAGTGAGATGAGGCAGCAGCAGGCATCTGGGCAGGAAGGTCAACAAGAGGAGCCTCGTTCCATGCAGGGTGAATAATTAAGGAAGTGAATGTGTTAGAGACATAATCTAGGATCATCACTGTTGGGAAAGGGAGTCATCCACTTGGAAAGTGAGAAACTAGAATAAACCCTGTGGTATTACATTGGAAATGGGGGTACTAGAATAATGTATATGGAGATATTAAAAGGTGAGACTGTGTTAAAAATACAAATGCATGTATATATGTGTATGTTTTATATAGGTATGTATAAACACACACACTGCAGCTCTGTCGGCTGAGAAGGCCTGGGGTATAGTAACTCTCCAACAATCTAGCTGGTGCCCAGACCCTGTTTCTCTGAGAACCAAGTGCCAGAAAAGGGAAGAAACAGCAGAAAGAAAAGGTCTGGGGCAGGGAAGATACATGAAGAGCTCAGAATACCCTGTAGTACTACAAAGCAAGGAAGAGAATGAGGACATATCAGAAGGACACGTACACAGTAATCCCAGCACTTTGGGAGGCCGAGGCGGGTGAATCACTTGAGGTCAGGAGTTCAAGAACAGCCCGGCCAACGTGGTGAAACCTCGTCTCTCCTAAAAATACAAAAATTAGCTGGGCGTGGTAGCACACACCTGTAGTCCGAGTTACTTGGGAGGCTGAGGCGGGAGAATCACTTGAACCCAGAAGGTGGAAGCTGCAGCGAGGCCAGAGCTCGCCACTGTACTCCAGCCTGAATAGTGATAACCTGTCTCAAAAACAAACAAACAAACAAAATGCTGGGTGAGGTGGCTCATGCCTGTAACGCTGGGAGGCCAAAGCGGACGGCTTGCCTGAGCTCAGGAGTTCGACACCAGCCTGGGCACTGGCGAAACCCCATTTCTACTAAAAATACAGAAAATTAGCCAGATGTGGTGGTACCTGTAATCTCAGCTACGCGGGAGGCTGAGGCATGAGAATCGCTTGAATCTGGGAGGTGGAGGTTGCAACAAACCGAGATCATACTATTGCACTCCAGCCTGGGCAAAAGAGTGAAACTCAGTCTCAAAAAAAGAAAAGGGACACAGAAGCTTGAGCTTGAGGGGCTCTCATGGAACAAACCTGGGATGATGAGCATCAATTAAAACAATGGTAAAAGGGTGAGAATCAACTGAACTATCTAGGGAAACCATGAATAAATTCTGACATAAATAAATGAATTGAACTCTGATTAAAATTGAGATAACTGAAAATTTGATTTCATCTCAAAAGTATCTCCCTATGAAACACTTAACAATTACAAAGATTTCACAGTGGAGAAGCCTGGAAGGCAGCGCCTGCATCAAACAAGTACAGGGCACATCACCAGTAAGAGGACTCACTCAATCTGCACCACTTAATAGGATGTGGAGAAGAAGCCAGCATCCTCCTCGTACCAGTCCAGCCAGAGGCGCAAAACCCAGATCTAATCTAAAGGAAACAGCAAACAAACCCACACTAAGGGGCACCACAGAATAACTGCCGGTAATGATCAAAAGTGTCAAGGTCAGGCAGAGGAACCATTCCGGTTTGAAGGAGACTAAAGAGAGCTGACCACAGCTGTGATCTTGAACTAGATCCTTTCAGTGGGATGTGAATGCACTGCCTCATCAGAAGGTGGCAACACTTTCATGTCCATTTCCTGACCTTGAGGGCTGCAGTGTGGTTAAGAAGAAGGGTGTCTTGTCTGTAAGTAAACATTTCAAAATATCCCCGGGGAAGTAGGCCTCAGGTGGTTCAGACAAAGAGCTATATATGGTACCTGTATCTCCTCGGTAAATTCAAGATTATTTTTTTAAAAAAATTAATGGAGGATATGTACTACTTTTGAGATTAGAACAACTAGACACCCTAACTTGGAAATCAACATCGGTATAGGAGAGGGTTGGCAGATAACACTGGCCATTGCAGTTCAAAGTTGAAAGCCAAATTTTGACTATATCTGTTTAATGATGAGTTCAACTACGAGATGAATGCATATTTCACCCAAACTTTATATAGCACAGCACAAGAATATGATTATACTAAATATATTGTCATGATACTAAAGTCTGTCACCCAATCATCTTCTCAAAGTTCCTAAAAGATTTTGTTCTTCTGGTTCACGTGCTTTCATAAGAAAGATTTTTAAACCGCCAGAAAGTGTCACAAAAGCCACATCACAACCCAGATATGCATGGCAGCACGTCCCAAACAGCTTCAAGGTCCACATGCGGAACTGCCCCACTCCCGCCCAATTCCTCCTAAAAGGCTGGCCCGAGTGCTCCATCTGGGCAGCCACGAGCACTGCTGAGCCCCAACTGCGTACTGCCCTAAAAGATGAAAAAGAGGCAAAACTCAGACACTAGCAAACGCAGTAACCCCCGACACGGGACAGAACACTGCCCAAGGAGAGTAAGGAATATTCAATGGTAAAAGGGAGGGGAGTGACTGCGTCAGCCAGCGAGGGCTTAAGAGAAAGGAAAGCACACATGTGCACACACGTGCACACACACTTTCCCGCTACCTCACGACCACGGGGAGGCAGAGGAGACAAGCCTAAGTACATGCTGGAATTAAAACACTCCAAGAAGAATCCTAATGCATGCCAAATGGATTCTAAACACACCAAAACAGCCTGCAATAAAGCCATGTGGCCAACTGGAAACAACAATCTAAATACTATAAAAGGTAACTGGGGCAAGACTTGACAGAGAGAAGACCCTCACATCACCACCTCAGTCCTCCACGTGCCAGGTCCTCCTCTCTCTGAGACTGCAGAGCTGAGCCTGGGGATGCCACGGAGCCCTGTACACAGACAGCCTGGCAGTCTGCTGAGCTCACTGTGCAGGTGACAAAGGCAACACAGAACTTGGGTCTCAGGGGCTGGCCAGGCAGCTTCAGGCATGACCAATTGTATGAAAACAGAAGCCTCGTTTCAAAAGGAAAAAAACTGTATTCTTCAAAGTGAACTGATTTCATGCACACATAGTGATTTAAGCCAATGCTACAAGATCACCTAATTTTGTACTTATCAGCAAAAGTTTAAAAAGTAAATATAATTAAATCAGTAATATCATTTGAAACACTCATAAATGAGCTAAGTATTAATAAAATTAGAAAGCATATCACATGAGTGAAATTAAGAGTAATATATATATTGCTACAAAATAAAACGCATTAGGATGATGCAGTGTATTTGATTTTGTTCACACTAGGCAGCAATTGCTGGGGTGAATAGTATGCACTTGTAATCATCTAAATAATAGACACTCAGGAGTCAGCACGCAAACTCCAACAAAAAGAGCACCAGGCAAAGGAAAAGTGACTTTTAAGGTTCTACTCACAATACACTTCAGTCTTCTATTTACAAGCTAGAAGACACCAAGTAACAGAGCTCTCAGCTGTCGAGTGGTTAGAGCAGACAGGCAGGAAAGATGCTGCAGGGCCATCCTTTCCTTTTCTTTTTCTTTTTAAAGAAAAAGTTAAACAGGGCAAAACGTTTCCCATTCTAATTAATAAATTAAAAACCCCACATTATAATATTGAAACGGAAGCCCTAAGGGGCAGAACTTTTTCTGAGCAAGTCACTTGCTTCAAAACCTCAATTTGAAATAAGTAAAAGAGGCCAAGGGCCAGGCACAGTGGCTCACACTTGTAATCCCAACACTTTGGGAGGCCAAGGCAGGAGGACTGCTTGAGGCCAGAAGTCAAGACCAGCTTGGGCAACATAGCAAAACAGAGACCATCCCCCACCCCTCTTCCGCAACTCCTGTCTCCACAAAAAAAAAAATTAATTTTTTTTTTAAATTAGCCAGGTACAGTGCCTGTAGTATGCCTCCCAGCTGAGGATCGTTTGAACCCAGGAGTTCAAGACTGCAGTGTGCTATGACAATGCCACATCCAGCTGGAGTGACTCAGCAAGACCCTGTCTCAAACAAACTAGAGGCCAGGTTAGGTGGCTCACACCTGTAATCCCAGCAGCACACTTTGTACTTTGGAGGCTGAAGCAGAAGGACTGCTTGAGCCCAGGAGTTCAAAACCAGCCTGGGCAACATAGCTGCACTCCATTTCCACAAAAAAATAAAAATTAAAAATTAGCCAGGCACCCCTATAGTCCTAGCTGCTCAGAAGGCAGAAGGAGGAGGACCGCTTGAGCCCAGGAGCTAGAAGCTGCAGTGAGCTCCGATCGTACCACTGTACTCTAGCTTGGGAGACAGAGACTGCTTCAAAACAAATTGGTAACAGTGCCAAATAAACACCACCCTTTCAAACACTGTTCCTCCCGATTTTACACTTGTACTGTTGTTTTCTCTTTGCTTCCTTACCTCTGTTTGTTCCAATGGGTCTGGTCCTTTTGGGATAGGAGCCCTTTCCTCTAGTTTCCCCATTTCCCACAAGGCTGTCTGTTGTGGCAACCTCTTTAGAAGCACAGCTCTCTCCAGAGTCTCCACAGGTAAATCTCCTAATGGGCCAGGAGCAGTTGCTATACAGGTAGTTGTTGTCTTGGCACCCGAGAGAAGACTGCTTTCTCTCCCCCAGGAGCCACACTCACCCAGAGGTTCAATGACAACCAAGGTGCACGTGAGCTCAGCCACCGCGTCCCGTGTGCCTGGCCTGAGGAAAGAGTCTTTGCTCACAATACCCTGCTAATGCCCAGGGACTCAATTCCAGCTGCCTGGGCCAAGTGCTGGGCAGGACTAACATGCAGCACAACCCCCAAATTCATGCCACAAAGTTCCCCAGAAGGGCATTTAGAACGGCTTCTGCAGCTGAGATCATAATACACACTGACCGGACCTGGTTGAAGTTATTTCCCCACTCCAGAGAAAAATAAGAAGTAGCACTTGGTGCAGCCAAACAAGCTGTGGTAAGAAAGTCAGCCTGCACTGTGTCAGACGCCGGCAGCAGGACCAGGAAGAATTGCGTGCTGCTGGCGCAGGGTGACGCTCCAGGAGCCCCAGATGGTGCAAGGTCCTCTCTCACAGGACAGAGCGAGGCCAAGAACCTCACTGCTCCAGCTCATTCATGCAGTCCCCAGCCTACCACACCACACCAAAGGATGCTGAAAGATCGGACAAAGGAATCATGCCAAGAGAGGTGACAGAGTACAGAAAACAAGCAGGAGGAGAGAGGCAGCACTTTACCTGCTACACAAGACAGCCGTACATAAAAACACTCGGCCGCCTTGAGGACAGCAGGCCCGAGTACTGAGCTTGGTCACAGAAGGCACCTGCTCAGCATACCTGGATCGCACCTTTGTTAATCCAAGTACATGCAAATCTCTGAAGAAAGCTGCTCCATAAAGCCGTTCGTCCAGACCACACATCCAACGTCATCCAAGAGTACAAAAGTGACACCTAGAGACCTGGCCTTCACACTGGATTATTTCTAAATTAAGCACATTCCTGAGAGCCTAAAAAGCTGATCTAGATTCTGGCAGCCCATTATTAATCACCAAAAAGTGAAGAAACGACAAGTTCACAATCTTACTTCCTATTTTTTTTTTTAGACGGGGTCTCACTCTGTCAGCCAGACTGGAGGGCAGTGGTGTGACTACAGCTCACTGCAGCATCAACCTCCTGGGCTCAAATGAGCCTCCCACCTCAGCCTCCTGAGTAGCTGGGACCACAGGGGCACGCCACCAGGCCCAGCTAATTGTTTTCTGCTTTTTGTAGAGATGGGGTTCTCAACTTTGTCGCCAAGGCTGGTCTCAAACTCCTAGGCTCAAGTTATCCTCCTGCCTCGGTCTCCCAGAATGCTAGGATTACCAAGTGCCTGTGTATGTATTAGAGGTATAAACCACCACGCCCAGCCAAATCATTACCTTTTTAGCAATCAACAGTATCCCATCTGTTCATCCCTCAACATACGTATACGGCACCTGCCAGATCCAGTTACTCTGCTAAGCCACAGGGATCCAAAACAAGCAAAAGCATCCTCAAAACATTAACAGCACATCAATGGCTTAACCTGTAACCCAGGCTCAGGGTGGAAGCAGTAAAATGAAGAGGGGAGTTAGTCTAAGAGGCTGTGCCTTCATCAGATGAAGTCAGAAAGGTGGCTATCAGCCTGAGAGCTGGATCCCTGACAGAATGATGGAAACACTAACCCAGCAAGAGTCTAGACAAGAAAGCCAATCCCCTGAAGGCAGCCACAGATGGACTTGGTCCCAGTGCTAACAGCAGGTTACTGCAGATGGGTCCTGAATGCATAAATATGGATCTAGGGCTGGGGCTTTGATTTGTTCACTGTTTTTCCAAAACATACTTACTGAATATGTACTTGGTAAAAAATAAATGCCGACTGAATGAATAAGAGATATTCAAAATTGCGAGAAACACAGGCCAACTTTGCAGCCTGTATTTCAGCACAGAACACCTATTTTGCTGCAAAGGCCTGGCTGATCCCACTGCTGAACTAGAGAGAGCTGTGTGGACAGGATATCCCTTTGACCTGAGCTTTAGAGAAGCCCCACAGACACTCAACGCTGGATACATCTGTCAAGACGGAATGTTTAAATGTGTGAACTTCTAAAAGTAAGGGTCAAGATAACAAAAGAAGAAATAATGACAGATCTTGATTTCACTGAGCCTGTCTCCTCTCCTGTAAAAAGAAGTTCATATTAATGCCTACCTTTTTTTTGTTACCGTGAGCTTATGCACAGAGAGAGCTTAACCGGAGCTGGCATACAGTAAACAGAGGGAGTTTTTATTACTATTATCATTTGTGACACCAGCACTGTAAGGCAACAAAACCCTAACTAAACCACTCTTGCAAGTGGCTTCACTCCACCAGGATCTACTCTTTATTTTTGAGAGAGTCTCGCACTCTGTCTCCCAGGATGGAGTGCAGTGGCACAATCTTGGTTCACTGTAGCCTCCGCCTCCCGGGTTCAAGCAATTCTCCTGTCTCAGCCTCCTGAGGAGCTGGGACTACAGGTGTGTGCCACCACACCCGGTTAATTTTGTATTTCTAGTAGAGATGCGGTTTCACCATGTTGGCCAGGCTGTTCTTGAACTCCTGACCTCCGATGATCCACCCGCCTTGGTCGCCGAAAGTGCTGGGATTACAGGCATGAGCCACTGTGCCTGGCCAGGCTCTACCCTTTCCAGTGAAAAAAATGGGGCCTATTAACAGAATCAGGCTTCAGAAGAGGGATGATAAGAAACTTCTGTGAGTTCAAAGAACATGTTGTAGCCCAATGTAAAGAAACTAAGAACTTTGAAAAAAGGTTTGACGAAATCCTAATGAGAAGAGACAATCTAGAGAGGAATATAAGTGAATTAATGGAACTGAAGAATACAATAT
>CM052653.1:492781-517704 GCA_028533165.1 Leontopithecus rosalia | reverse complement strand
GCCCCGCCTAGTCAGCTCCGAGAGCTGCCGTGCGGAGGTGCCGGCGAAACTACTGCCCCGCGTGGCTCCTCCACTGGGAATCTTCTGCCCCTGAGCGACCAGAATTTGTCTGAAAGTGTGGCGTCCTCTAGTTCTATGAGCTTTAACTGCGAGCTGCAATCCCGAGATGTTAGCGATCGGCCATCTTGGATCGTTCCCCTAAAATTTTCATTTGACTATGTTTTTGACCCAATTTATCTGCACCCAGTGTTTAATCACAGTGCTTGAGTTTGTGTTGCTAGATCAAGTCTTTCTCAGTGAAAACCATGTGCTTCAGAGGTTCATTATTCCTCTTTCACCTTCCATTTCACATCACTTAATAAATTATGAGAGAAAATAATTGTGGATCCATATTATGTTTCAGAAAAAAATAGGAGATGGCAGGAGAAACTTGGTAAAATCAAAGCAAAGTTGAAATGTCAGTTTGAGACAGATGGTTTCTCCGTTTTCCCCTATGGGTGCTCAGGGTTCAGTGAGGCTGAGGGGCCTAGGAGGCGCTCTGTGGTATTCCTATGTTGTACTGTGTGGGTTTGAAATCAGATACATGTAATAGGTGGTAAGACAAGTGCCTGCTCTTTTTTCTTTTCTTTTTTTTTTTTTTGAGACGAAGTTTCGCTCTTGTTGCCCAGGCTGGAGTGCAACGGCGCGATCTTGGCGCATCGCAACCTCCGCCTCTTGGGTTCAGGCAATTCTCCTGCCTCAGCCTCCTGAGTAGCTGGGATTACAGGCACGCGCCGCCATGCCCAGCTAATTTTTTGTATCTTTCGTAGAGACGGGGTTTCACCATGTTGACCAGGATGGTCTCGATCTCTTGACCTCGTGATCCACCCGCCTCAGCCTCCCAAAGTGCTGGGATTACAGGCTTGAGCCACCGCACCCGGCCGTGCCTGCTCTTTTCTAGCCTCGGCATTGGCATTTATGCTTCCATGTGAACCTGAAACTCGTTTTATCCAGTCCTTTAAGAAAAAAAGCCACAACGTTAGGGATTCCGCTTAGAAATGGGTCAAATAAATGCTAATTTGGGAAAAATGAAAAGGATTTGATTTATGTAGGACCTATTGTTCTCGCTTCCGGTTTGGTCCTTACTTGTTTGGATTTTTCTTTTCTTTTTTTTTTTTTTGGACAAAGTATTTTGCTCTTGTTGCCCAAGCTAGAGTGCAGTGGCCTGCTATTGGCTCAACACAGCCTCCGCCTCCTGGGATCAAGTGTTTCTCCTGTGTCAGCCTCCCAAGTAACCAGGATTACAGGCATGTGCCACCATGCCTGGCTAATTTTGTATTTTTAGTAGAGATGAGGTTTCTCCGTGTTGGCCAGGCTGGTCTTGAACTCCTGAACTCAAGTGATCCGCCTCCCAAAGTGCTGGGATTACAGGCAGGAGCCACGGAGCCCAGCTCCTGGATTTTTAAAAATTCTGTTGTAAATGATGTGCCTCCATTTCTGTTCCTCAGTATTCAGTGCTAGTACTTGACTTACTTGAAATCTTATATTAAGCAACCTTACTAAATTAGCTTATTCTAGAATTCTTTTAGCCAGATTATTTGTATTTTCTGTGTATTCGGTCCAATCAGCAAAAAGCTTTTTGTTTTCATTTTCTTGTCTGATTACATTCCGTGAACTCACCAGGGAAGTATTAAATAATCTTGGTGAAATTGCAGTATGTAGGTCTTACTTGGATCTTGATTCAAGGAAGAAATGAGAGAGTGGAGACTATGAATACTGATTGGGTGTTTGATTGCATTGAAGAACTAGCTATGGACAATGGTTTGTCATCTTTAGGAGCCCTTATTTTTAGATATGCATAGATGCTAGATACTAGTATTTGCTTCATAATCATCCAGGCAGTGGCAATGATGATTGTGGGGATAGATGAAACATTACTGACCTTGAGTTGCTAATTGTTGAAGCTGGATACTGGACGGCACATGGGGGTTTTGTTTGCTTTTGTGTAGGTCTTCAAGTATAAGTTTTCATGTAAGTGTTTTAAAATAATTATGGAAGGGCACTCCTGCCTAATTATCAGTTGTAATTTAAATAGATTTAGTTTTCCATTGTTTAGAGAATAGCATGTGCCATAGGTTTTCAGACAGAAATATTCTGAATTAGATTTAAGGAGTTTTACTTTTTCTTTTTTGTTTGTGCTTTTTTTGAGACAGTCTCACAGTGGCGCCATTTCGGCTCACTACACGCTTCACCTCCTGGACTCAAGGGACCCTCCCATCTCAGTCTCTCACTTAGCTAGGACTACAGGTGTCCGCCACCACACCCAGCTAATGTTTTTGTGGTTTTCTGTAGAGACAGTGATTTGCCATGTTGCCCAGGCTGGTCTTGAACTCCTGAGCTCAAGCATTCCTCCTGCCTCAGCTTCCCAAAGTGCTGGGATTATAGGCATGAGCCACCACAGCCCTCCAGCAGTTTTCTTAGTTTTCGTTAGAATTGGTTGCTGAGTTTCATATGCTTCATCAGCATCTATGAATACATGATTTTTTTTTTTTCCCTGTAATGTGTTGTTGGCTTACTATTCGATAGATGCTTTTGCTACATTCCTGGAATCTAATTGCTAGCAAATATTTTATTCAGGATTTTTGCATTTATATTTGTGAGTGAAATTGACCTATGATGTTCATTTATTCCTTCATTTCTTCTTTCTTCATCTGAACTTGTTATTAAAACTGTACTGTCTTCACAAAACAGAGTTTTTTTCCCCTTTTTCTATAGAGGCTTGAAACAGTTAAATGACTTTGGTCTTGTCTGGGGTTGGATGGAGTTCAACTCTAATGTCAAGTCTTGGTCCTTTTCATTGGTATATCTTTAATCAGCTGCTTAGTGATACTTGTTTTAGTCCGATTTTCCAGTTTTTCATTCTGTACTGGTAATTTACAGTGCCCATTTTTTCTACATTTTCAGATTTTGGCCATTTTGCTATATGTAGACTCCTCTGTCATTATTTTAGCTACTTTTCTATATTTGCTATTTTTTTTCCTGAATTGGGCTTGTGAAGAATTTGTTTTAGAAAACTAGCTTCTGAGGCCAGGCATGGTGGCTCACACCTGTAAATCCCAGCACTTTGGGAGGTCAAGGCAGGTGGATCACTTGAGGTCAGGAGATTTCACCTGGCCAACGTGGTGAAACCCCACTTCTACTAAAAATGCAAAAATTAGCTGGGCGTGGTGGTGGATACCTGTAACCCTAGCTACTTGGGAGGCTGAGGCAGGAGCGTTGCTTGAATCCAGGAGGCAGACATTGCAGTGAGCTGAGATCACGCCAGTGCGCTACAGCCTGGGTGACGAGCAAAACTTCGTCTCAAAAAACAAAGAACGGCTTTCAGGTTTGTTTGCCCTTTTTTCCCCCTCATAATTCATTTTTTCTCTTTATTGATTTCCTGTTTTGAGTTATTTTGTTCATTTTCTAATACTGTTGAATATCAAATTTATTTATTTTCAGTGTTCTTTAATAGTGAAAAATCACGAAACTCAAATTGTTAACTGAGTTTGAAGCTTTTACTATATCTCATGAGTTTTGCTTTTACCTTGTTTCCATTCCTTTTAGAGATTGCTTGTGGCTTTGCTTTTGTTGCCTGCCCTGATCCAGGGGATATCCTGAAATGTAACAAATTACTGGGAGTTTGCATCTGGACACCCCCCCCCCATTTAAGCATATCTTTGTTTAAGAACACTGACAGTAAAAATGCTTTTCAATTTTCGCCGGGTGCGGTGGCTCAAGCCTGTAATCCCAGCACTTTGGGAGGCCGAGGTGGGTGGATCACGCGGTCAAGAGATGGAGACCATCCTGGTCAACATGGTGAAACCCCGTCTCTACTAAAAATACAAAAAATTAGCTGGGCATGGTGGCGCGTGCCTGTAATCCCAGCTACTCGGGAGGCAGAGGTTGCGGTGAGCTGAGATCACACCATTGCACTACAACCTGGGTAACAAGAAAAAAACTCCTTCTCAAAAAAAAAAAGCTTTCCAATTTTCAAATTTTGATGACGCCTTTTTTAATGGTAGATGCATGACTTTTAAACTCTTTTTTAAAAGTTTTCTCCTTATTGATTGAAGTTTCTCTATGTCTGCTAAATCAAATTTATTGGTTGTATTGCTCAGTTCTTTGTCCTTACACATATTGTGTTTACTGAATCTGTTCAATTCTCAGAGACAGCTATTAAAGTTTCTCAATTGAATCGTATTTTTCTTAACTTTGTATTTTTCCTAGTTCTTGCTTTGTTTATTCAGAGTGATTATTTGAATATGTAGGCTTGTGAATATCATGTCTTCCCTGTGAATCGTTTCCTTTATCATCATAACTTGTTGTCCCTGTTACTCTGCTTACTCTTTACTTTAATGCCTTTCTTGGCTGATAGGAGTGATGTCCGCTCTGTGTTGGCACTAGCCTGCTGTCTTTTACCTTTGTTTGTTCCTTTGTTTAAGGAATACTTCTTCCACATACCTTAGAGCAGGACTGTTTTTTGGTTTTGGGGGTTCTTTAGCCCAATCTTTTAAGCAGAGAAGTTGGTCATTTCCCATTTATATTGATGACTGATATTCTTGAATTTCGTCTCTGTTGTCTTGATTTAGGATTACAACTGATTTTGTTTCTTCTTGTTCCTTTTCTGTATTTTTGCTGGTTTGATGAAGTTTCTGTTTTCTTCATATTTTTCTCTTAATTTGGAAATTTTCCTTGTTATTTTATTTATTACCTTTTTTTTTAACCTCCGTAATCAGTTACCCATCTCTGTATTATTTGAAAACAGGATGCCAAATTCTTCTGCCCAAAGTGTCTGTATTCTATCTGACCCTTCTCTTTCCCTTTAGGAAGTTCTACTCCTCCACACTCACACTTGACCTCAACTCTTAGGTTTTGCTGAGGTTAAAGGCTCATGAATCTCACTGCTACCATCCCTTGGTTAACCAAGCCAAATGACGTTGAGGATGCAGGGATCTCATTTCTTCCAAGGTAGTCGGGAACATTTCCAGTCAAAAGGGTAACACAGAGTGCACAGTATTCAGGAAGTTAAGATTTGGGGGGTGGGAATCGAGAGGCAAAGTGAGAGAAGCTTTTTAGTAAGTTTCTAAGCTCCAGAGGGAATGAAAGTTAACAGTGGTCAGTTGTCTTTCCTGCTGTTACTGAAGGTTAGGCAACAGGCTCCATGCTCTCCAAAGCTTCATGGTTGCTAAAATTTTATGAAAATTCCACGTCTCTCAAACTATTGGCACATTTCTCAAACGCTGAGATGCCTTCAGTCCTATTTCCCTTCCTCATAAATGCAGGTCACATTGTACCCTGTACCCCAGTGTCACGGCCTAGTTCTCACGGAGCTCTAGGAATCTCAATGAATGGCAGACGTGTTAAGTTTACAGTGCTCTGCGTAGTGACAGCCCTTCCTCTTCCAAAGGGTTCAAAGAGAGAAGGGGAATTACGTAATTCCAGAGGTCAGGGAAGTGAGCGTCCCATGTGTGTCCTTAGGGTCTAATGTATAACCAGTGCTGAAAAAAGTATTTGAACATTATTGAAAATATGGAATATGTATGTACGTGTATATATGCAGCTGCTTTTAGCAACTTAAAATTTTTTCCTAGAGACAGGGTTTTGCTATGTTTCCCAGACTGGTGTCAAATTCCTGGCTTCCAGCAATCCTCCTGCCTCTGCTTCCCAAAGTGCTGGAATTACAGGCATGAGCCACTGCACCCAGCCACCATTTGTTTTATTTTGTTTTTTTGTTTGTTTTTTGAGATGAAGTCTCACCCTGTCTCCCAGGTTGGAGTGATCTCATCTCACTGTAATCTCTGCCTCCCAGGTTCAAGCGATTCTCCTGCCTCAGTCTCCTGAGTAGCTGGGATCACAGGCGTACACCACCATGCCTGGCAAATTTTTGTATTTTTAGTGGAGGTGGGATTTCACCATGCTGGTCTCAGCCTCCCAAAGTGCTGGGATTACAGGCGTGAGCACTACATCCGGCCTCATTTTTTAAATCAAGTTTACTTTTGTAATAGTAGATGCTTGTTTTATTCCTAGGGAAATATTTGAAGTAATTGAGATGCTGTCATCTAAAATAATCAAAAAGCTCCTGATTCAGTTAAAATAATTCATTTAAGTTCAAAGTGTGAAGGCTGCTGTCCAGGGAAAAGAACTATACCAAAGAATGGTGATTAGCGCTCCTGGGGTGGGGAAAAATGAGAACTGTTTATGTAGGCAAAATGGAGGTACCAAACAGAATTACATTTTCTGTCCTAAGGCTCACTTAAAGATACAAATTTGACTGGCTGCTATTGATTACACAGGAAGGGGTTTGTTTAACTTTCTTTTGAAAAGAAGTAACAGTCATAAGGATCTCTATGCCTAGTCATTTAGGCTAGGTTTGAATAAAGAATAGGAAGTCTGGTTAATGTATAAAATCTAAACATAAAAGTCAGAAAGAATAAAAGTAGTCACATTCCATGCGTCAGCTTTCAGCGCTTAACTTTTCCCTTGGCATAATAAATTTGGAAGGTCCCGAAATTGTGGTTTCTTTTTACGTTGCCTATGTGTAAGTCTTTTTACAGTTCAGTTCATGCTGTTACATCCGCATGTATGCGTGCGGATACATACATATTATGTATGTACGTTTATGTGTGTCTGTGTGTTTTTTTTTGACAGACGAAACTTCACAAAAGATGTCTAAGGTAAGATCATACTTCATGTATCTACAGCATAAGGAGAAATTGCTTTATGTTTTCAGACTGTTGACAGTCAGGATTTATATGAGTATTTTTAATACAACTGATATATTTGATTCATTAAGACAAACAGTTCTAATTTAATTGTCATCTTTTATTTTTGAGACGAAGTCGCCATCTTGGCTCACTGCATCTGCTTCCTGGGTTCAATTGATTCCCCTGCCTCAGCTTCCCGAGTAGCTGGGACTATGTGCCACCGCACTTGGCTAATTTTTTGTATTTTAGTAGAGACAGGGTTTCACCATGTTGGCCAGGATGGTCTCGATCTCCTGACCTTGTGATCTGCCCGCCTCACCCTCCCAAAATGCTGGGATTACAGACTTGAGCCACTGAGCCTGGCCTAATTGTCATCTGAAAAAGTTGGAGCTGTCTCTTTTTTCAGGCTTCTACTCTCTTTTTACTACACACATCAGTAACAGTCCTTTTAACCCCTTAGTTAATTCCCAGCAGATCAGATAATTTAGAATTCTAATAATTTATTATTATGAAATTGATGGGGCTCGTAGACTTGATAAATTGGTTTGAAATTAGCCCTTGCAAGTTAGCTCAGAGATAAATGAGTTCTATAGAACATATTCTGAGAAAAGCAGAACTCATGGTTAACATTGCAAGATGATTATTTCTCTGTTTTTTTAATCTTTGAGTCCTGTGGGTGTTCATAACTATTCACCACAAAACTATACCGGTTTTTGCATTTTATGCAAGTGCTGGCGTGGAACATGGATAAGCAAAACAAAACAAAAATTAGTCATTTCACCACTCAGAAATAACCACTGTTAGTTTGCTACATATATTATTTTTCACCTTTGTGCATGTGAATGTACATTTACAAAATGTAATCTTAGAGGAAATACTGTTTTATATCTTGCCTTTTCTGAAATTAAATGGATTAACTTCTTCTCATTCTCATTCTCAGTAGCCACCGGCTGCATTGTGGTTTCACTTCTGCTGTTCTTGTCTTCTCACATTGCTGTCCTCTCTCATCACGTACCCTCGTATCAAGGAGTGTTGATGCTTCAGTGTAGACAGCTGTCATCTTCTCTTTCTGTCTTTGCTTTCTTGGTCTTTGAAGCTAAATACTCAACATCCCACCCTTAATTTGCCTGCCTCACCCTTGGTGAAACTTTTCTGTAGAGCTAGAAGTATAGCAAAAGAGATGCCTTTTTCCCCCGGATACTTTTCATAAATGGATCTCACCTAATACTGCTGGAAGCTATACTTTAGCCAAGTTTGTTGAATGAAATCATTCATTCATTCAAAGCACTGTCAGCTGTAGCAGTACTTGGTAAGCTTGACTGATATTCCTGGAACTTCATAGATAGTCTCTCAAGTCAAAATTTGAACTTGCACTAAGATGATTTAAACATGTATCTTCTATGTATTGTTAAGTTGTTAAACAGAATACTGATTAACAAAATGTTAATTTTCAACCAGCATATAGCTAAGGAGTTATGTATTAGTTTTTCTTTTTCTAATGCTTCTAATTGAATGCTGCTGGTTTCTGATAGAAGTATGACTTTATAGAATTGTTAATTTATCCATATGTTAAATTTGTGAAAACTGCTGATTCCTATGTTTGTTTCATGTCTAAATGATTATATCTTAAAAGCAACTACTAAGGGGTTTATTAGTTTTTTTTTTTTTCTTTTTTCAATCTTATTTAGCAACAACCAGCTCAGTTTATAAATCCAGAAACTCCTGGCTATGTTGGATTTGCAAATCTCCCCAATCAAGTTCACCGAAAATCAGTGAAGAAAGGTTTTGAGTTCACACTGATGGTGGTTGGTAAGAAATTCATTTATACTCTCCAACTTACTAAATAAATATCTCCCCTTTCTAGTCTATGGAGTATATAACATGACCTATAAAACTGGAAATCCCTTTTTTGGCAGAATCAATGTGGGAATTTGAAGAAATATATATATATATATAAATTTTTCTCAGAAGCAAAATTATTTTTCTGTCATTTCCTTATTTATATGTAGTGAAAGTTTACTCATTGTGTCCACTGGGCTCCATAATGGCCCCAGTGATTCTTGCCTCCTGGTATTACTTTTTTTGTCCCTTCCTGCATTGAATAGGGTTTTCCCTGTGTGTCCAATAGGACATTGTACAAAGTGTGTGATTTCTAAGACTAGGTCCTAAAAGACGTGGCCCCCACCTTGCCTTTTCTCAAATTACTCACTCTGGAGGAAGCCAGCTGCCATGTCAAGAGAACACTCAAGCAGCCTTGTAGGGAAAGCTGCCGAGTAAGGAACCAAGGACTGCCATTGGCTATGTAAGTGACGAATTTCAGGAATATCCACCAGGCCAGGCACAGTGGCTCACACCTGTAATCCTAGCCCTGTGGGAGGTTGAGGCAGGCAGAGGATTGAGCTCAGGAACTCAAGACCAGGCTGGGCAATATGGTGAAACCCTGTCTCTGCACAAAATAGGAAAATTAGCCAGGCCTGCTGGAATGTGCCTGTTGTTCCTCTCACCTGAGCCCAAGAGGTTGAGGCTGCAGTAAGCTGCGATCATATTACTCTGCTCAAGCCTGGGTGACAGAGGAAAAACCCTGTCTCAAAAAAGAAGAAGATTCAGGCATTTACAGTGTAACATTCACAATATCTGATATCTAATAGAAAATTGTGTGGCATCAAAGAAGCGAAAATTGTACAGAAGAAAAATCAGGCAATAAAAACAGATCCAGAAATGACAGAGATGGTAGAATTGGCAAAGAACAACTCTTTTTTTTTTTTTTTTTGAGACGGAGTTTCGCTCTTGTTATTCAGGCTGGAGTGCAATGGCGCGATCTCCGCTCACCGCAACCTCCGCCTCCTGGGTTCAGGCAATTCTCCTGCCTCAGCCTCCTGAGTAGCTGGGATTACAGGCACGCACCACCGTGCCCAGCTAATTTTTTTGTATTTTTAGTAGAGACGGGGTTTCACCATGTTGACCAGGATGGTCTCGATCTCTTGACCTCATGATCCACCCACCTCGGCCTCCCAAAGTGCTGGGATTACAGGCTTGAGCCATCGCGCCCGGCCCAAAGAAGAATGCTTAATATTATTTAAAGGAAAGCATGAATATAAGATAAATGGAAGATATAACAGAGACTCAAGTGGAGCTTCTAAAGATTAAAATACAACTGAAATAAGAGGTTTTCATGATAAGCCTGACAGCACATTGTATGCTGCAGAGGAAAAGGGTCAGTGGTAGAAGCACAGTAAGGAAAAAGTTGAACAACAAGGAATTGAACATGGCCTCAGTGTCCTTTGGTATGCTGTGGCAGTCTGACCTATGGATAATTACATTCACAGAGAAGAAAGCCAAAAAGAAAAAATAACGTCTGGGAACTGTCCAATTTTCAGCAAAATTATGAAGGCACAGATCCAAGAAACTCAACATATACCAGGCAATATAAATGTAAAGAAAACTACACCGGGACGCATCGTAGCAAGCTACCAGGAATCACTGAAGAAACAACAAGCAGAAGAAAGAATAGAGAAAAGCACAGCAAAGCCTGTCATAAGCAAATAGGTGAAAACCACAGTTAGACAGAAAGGTCTTAAAACTAACCAGAACAGGTGTGGTATGGTGGCTCATGCCAGTAACCCTGGCACTGTGGGAGGCCAAGATGGGAATTCCTGGGCCTCAGCTCAGCAATTCAAGACCAGTTCAAGAGCAACATGGCAAAACCCTTTCTTTACAAAATTAGCCCAGCCTGGTGGGGGTTGCCTATATTCACAGCTACTTGGGAGGCTGAGGCAAGAGAATCACTTGAACCTGGGAGGTTACCGTGAGCCAAGATTGCACCACTGCACTCCAGCCTGGGCAACAGAGCGAGACTCTGTCTCAAAAAAAGAAAGAAAGAAAGAAATAATGTAACCTATAAGGGAATGACATTTTTTTAAGTACTGAAAGAATAAAGCCATTAGCCTAGAATTCTGTGTTTAGCACAAATATCTTTTAAAAAATGAGTACTTCCGCCACTTGTGGTGGCTCACGCCTGTAATCCCAGCACTTTGGGAGGTTTGAGACCAGCCTGGCCAACACAGTGAAACCTTGTCTCTACTGATAATACAAAAATTAGCCTGGCATGGTGACACACACCTGTGGCCCCAGCTACTCAGGAGGCTGAGGCAGAGAATCATCGCTTGAACTGCCGCTGCACTCCAGCCTGGGCATAAGAGCAAGATTCCATCTCAAAAAAAAAAAAAAAGAGAATACTTAAGAAAAAAATAAAGATATTTTTAGGCAAGAGGATTTATCACCACCACATCTGCACTGTGAGAAAGATGATATGAAGTTCTTTAGACTAAAAGAAAAGGCTTGCAGATAGAAACCCAACACCTTAAGGAATGGAAAGCACTGTAAATGGCAAACATGTTGATAAAAATACTTTTTAATTTCTTTCAAAGATAGCTGATTTAGAAAAAAAATAATGTATAACGTAGAAATAAAGTTAATAAGGATAGCACAAAGGACAGGAAGATGAAGCATTCAGGTGTTAAACTTCACATATTATGTGAAGCGATAATGTTACTTGAACGAAGACTGCTGAGTTAATGGTGCTTGGTCTAAACTCCAGAGAAACCACTTTAAAAAACAAGCAGGAATTGGTTCAAAGCCAACAGCATTGATAAATTAGAATACAAAAATGAGTCTCAAAAAAATCAGGAAAATAAAAAAGATGAAAAAATATAGAAAAAGAAAATTGGTAGACCTGACACAATCATATTAATAATTATTGGGTAAATAGACTAAACAAGTAAAAAGGTAGAGACTGTCAGAATGGATAATGACCTTATTATGTTATCTGCAAGAAATACGCTTTCAATGTAGAAACACAGGTTAAAAATAAAAGAATGGACTTTGGGCACAGTGGCTCATGCCTGTAATCCTAGCACTTTCAGAGGCTGAGGTGGGTGGATCACCTGATGTCAGGAGTTCAAGACCAGTCTGGCCAACATGGCGAAACCCGGCGTGTCCTAAAAATACAAAAAATTAGCTGGGCATGGTGGCATGTGCCTGTAGCCTCAGCTTCTTGAGGGGCTGGGGCAGGAGAATCGCTTCAACCTGGGCGGCAGAGGCTGCAGTCAATGGAGATGGCTCCATTGCACTCCAACCTGGGAGACAGCGAGACTCAAAAGAAAGAATAAGGCCTGGCTTAGTGGCTCACACCTATAATCCTAGCACTTTGAGAGGCTGAGGTGAGTGGGGATTACCTGAACTCAGGAGTTCAAGGCCACACTGGGCAACATGGTGAAACCCCGTCTCTACTAAAAGAAAATACAAAAATTAGCTGAGTGTTGTGGTAGGCACCTATAGTCCCAGCTACTCAGGAGGCTGAGGCAGGAGAATTGCTTGAGCCTGGGAGGCAGAGGTTGCAGTGAACCAAGACGATCATGCCACTGCACTCCAGCCTGGGCGACAGAGAAAGACTCTTGTCTCAAAACAAAAACAAAAAAGTTTTCTTTAAGTAAAAACTGAGATAATTAATTGTCAGTACATCTCCCCTTTGAGAAATAATAAAAGTTCTTCAGGGAGAAGGAATATTATATACATAAGAAACTAATATGTATGTAAAAAAGGGAGCACGTCAGAGAGGAATAAGTGAAGGTAAAATAAAATCTTCTCTTATTCTTAATTGACTTCATAGAAAAATCTGGGAGGTGGAGGTTGCAGTGAACTAAGATTGCACCACGGCACTCCAGCCTGGGCAACACAAAAAAAATGAAAAATAAAAGAATGGAAATTTATGCATACCACGGTCATAAAGCTGAAGTGGCTTTATTAACACATACCCAAAAGCAGGCTTCAGGTCTACTATTGGGATATTACCAGAGATAACGAAATGCATGTATATATATATGTATATGTATACATAAAACAATAAAGTGATCAGTCACTTCAAAAAAGCATCATTCTAAGTGTGTATTCACCTGATCACAGTTCCAAAACACATGATGCAAAATCCGATAGGAGGGATAAATCTATAACAAATTTTAAACATTTCTCTCTTAGTTACATAGAAAATAAGAATCAGTAAGTTTATGGAATAATTTGATAATACTACCAGGCCGATTATGGTGGCTCACCTGTAATCCCAGCACTTGGGGAGGCTGAGGCAGGAGAATCACTTGAAACTGGGAGGCAGAGGTTGCAGTGAGCCGAGATCGTGTCATTGCACGCTAGCCTGGGCAACAGGAGAGAAACTTCGTCTCAATAGTACCGACCAGCATGACCCAAGTGACATGCAGAGCACTGCAGTAAAGAACCGCAGACTACACATTGTTTTCAGATGCTCATGAAGTACTCATCGGAGGTACTCACTGCAGGATGAACTACTGAAAAGCCTCAATAGGCAGAAAGGGACAAATCACTCGGAGCATGTACGGGACAAGAAACATTATAAATTATTTTAAGCTGAAGAAAAATGGTAAGACAACATGAAAATCTGTGGTATGAAGCTATCGTCATGTCAAAAGAGAAATATAAATATGTGATTTTAAATGCTTAACTCTAAAAGAAGAAAGGAGGCCGGGCGCGGTGGCTCAAGCCTGTAATCCCAGCACTTTGGGAGGCCGAGGCGGGTGGATCACGAGGTCATCAGATCAAGACCAACCTGGTCAAAATGGTGAAACCCCGTCTCTACTAAAGATACAAAAAATTAGCTGGGCATGGTGGCGCGTGCCTGTAATCCCAGCTGCATGGGAGGCTGAGGCAGGAGAATTGCCTGAACCCAGGAGGCGGAGGTTGCGGTGAGCCGAGATCGCGCCATTGCACTCCAGCCTGGGCAACAAGAGCGAAACTCCGTCTCAAAAAAAAATAAATAAATAAATAAAATAAAAGAAGAAAGGTTAAATTGAGCCATTAGAGTTCTTCCTTATACTTGAAAATGAAGAACAAACTACTAATGAGCAGAATAAAGAAAATAATAAAGAGCAGGAAACAGTGAAATGGAAAATAGTAATGAAAATGAAGCAAGCTAAACTGGTAAAGTTGGTAAGTCTCTGGCGTCATAGAACAAACAAAAACATGATACTAGGAATGAAAGAAGGGTCGCCATACAGCTCCCATGGCCATTCAGTAGATAACCGAGAGTTAGTGTGAACAGCTGATTGTCAGTAACAACTCGGATGACATGGAAAAATTTTCCTGAAAGACAAAACTGAAACAAGAGTTAGAAAGTCTACATGGTCATATGTATTGAAGAAGTTGAATTTGCCTTTTAAAACCTTTCCAGAAAGAAAACTCTAGGTTCATTCAGATGGCCTCACCTAAATTCTGTCAAACATCTAAAGTAGAAATAGGCTGGGCGCTGTGGCTCACACCTGTAATCCTAGTACTTTGGGAGGCTGAGGCAGGCAGATCACCTGAGGTCAGGAGTTCAAGATCAGCCTGACCAATATGGCAAAACCTCATCTCTAGTAAAAATACAAAAATTAGGCCGGGCGCGGTGGCTCACGCCTGTAATCCCAGCAATTTGGGAGGCCGAGGTGGGTGGATCACAAGGTCAAGAGATGGAGACCATCCTGGTCAACATGGCGAAACCCCGTCTCTACTCAAAATACAAAAAATTAGCTGGGCATGGTGGCGCGTGCCTGTAATCCCAGCTACTCAGGAGGCTGAGGCGGGAGAATTGCCTGAACCCAGGAGGCGGAGGTTTTGGTGAGCTGAGATCGCGCCATTGCACCCCAGCCTGGGTAACAAGAGCGAAACTCCATCTCAAAAAAAAAAACCAAAAATTAGCTGGGTGTGGCGGCGGGCACCTGTAGTCCCAACTACTCAGGAGGCTGAGGCAGGAGAATCACTTGAACTTGGGAGGCGGAGGTTGCAGTGAGCCGGGATTATGCCACTGCACTTCAGCCTGGGTGGCAAGAGTCAGACCCTGCTTCAGAAAACAAAAACGGACCTATAAGAGGACTGCTGGAGGCCAGTTCAAGGCTAGCCTGGGGAGTATAAGGGGACACTGTCTGTACCAAAAATAAATAGGTAAATGAACTTCAAAAGAAGATGACAAGCCTGGCGTGGCAGTTCACACGTCCTCCCAGCATGTTGGGAGGCTGAGCCTGGCAGATCACCTGAGGTCAGAAGGTCAAGACCAGCCTGGCCAACGTGGTGAAACACAGTCTCTACAAAAATGCAAAAATTAGCCCAGAATGATGGTGGGTGCCTGTAATCCCAGCCACTCTGGAGGCTGAGGCAGGAGAATCGTTGGAACACAGGAGGTGGAAGTTTCAGTAAGCTGAGATCACGCCATTCCACTCCAGCCAGGATGACACAGCAAGACTCCATCTCAAAATAAAAGGAATCACAAACAAGAATAATAATACTTTTAAGGCAGTATCATTTATAGTAACAAAAAACATTGTTTAGGGATAAATTTAACAAAATGTGCAAGGCCTATACAGTGAAAACTACCAATCACCATTGAGAGAAATTGAAACCTAAATAAGTTGTAAGATCTGCCCCATTTTTTGATTGGAACTATTAAAATGCCCTTTCTCCCCAGATTGTCCCATACAGTCAGTTTGATTCCTTTTTTTTTGAGACAGTGTTGCTCTTGTGATCTAGGCTAGAGTGCAATGGTAAGATCGTGGCAACCTCTGCCTTTCAGGTTCAAGTGATTCTCATTCCTCAGCCTCCCAAGTAGCTGACACTATAGGCACGCGCCAGCACAGCCATCTTATTTTTGTATTTATGGTAGAGATGGGGTTTTGCCATGTTGGCAAAGCTGGTCTCCAATCCTAGCTTCAAGTGATCCACCCATCTCAGCCTCCCAAAGTGCAAAGATTACTGGCATGAGCCACCCCGTCCAGCCCCAACTTTCAGAAATATAAATTAACAAGCTGATTCTAAAGTTTAAATGTAAATGCAGGGGGCCTAGAACATGCAAAAACAGTTTAGAAAAGAGTAAAGTCGGAGGATTACACTCTCTGGTTTCAAGACTTTAACAGCAGTAATGGAGACAATGTGGTAAGAGTCGATACACAGATCTACTGAACAGAGCAACAGCCAAAAAGGCAGACCCATGAATATACGTTCAGTTGTTTGGGTTGGTTGGTTTGTTTTTGAGAAAAAAGCCAAGTTAATTCAATGGGGGCAAGGTTAGTCTTTTTACAAACAGTAGTGTAGCAACTAAATGATTATGTGTGAGTAAAATGAACTTCAACTCCCGCTTCTCTCTCTCGTCAGAATTAACCTGAAATGATAGATTTAAATGTAAAGCTTTAAAAATTCTACAAGAAAACGGGGAAAAAAACTTAAGACTTTGGAGTAAGCAGATTTCTTAGGATGTAAAGAATAGAAATTATGAAGAAAAAGTATACTGTACATTATTAAAAGTTCACTTTCTTCAAAAGACATCAATAGGAAAATAAAATGTGAGGAATTCAGAAAGTATTCATAGTACCATATCTGACAAAGGATGTGTGTCCAGAATCTAAAAATCTTCTACAAATCAAAAAGAAATGACCCACCTACAAAGAGGGGGCAAAAGATCTTAATGGACATTTCACTAAGGAAGATATACAAATGGCCAGTAAACCTCCATAAAGATGTCCACATCTTTGGTCATTAGGGGAATACACGTTGAAACCACGAGATGCCACCGTACATCCACTAAAAGGCTGCACTCCAGGTGTCAGCAAGGATGTGAAAGAACTGGAACCCTTACTAGTGAGTGTGTGAACATGCCACAGTCAGTATGGAAACCAGTTTGGTACTTCCTTAACAGTTAAGACCCAGCAATGCCGTTTCTATGTATTTCCTAAGCAATGAAAACCTTTCCCTAGAGACTTGTATGTGAATGTTCATAGCCACTTTGCTCAAAATAGCCCCAAACTGGGGCAGCAGAGGTATCTAGAGAGTGGGTTAACAGATTGTGGTGTAGCCATTCATTGGAATATTGCTGAGCACTACAAAGAAACAAACTACTCATAGATGCAGCAACATGCAAATTAGTCTCAGACTTTGCTGAGCAAAAGCAGCCAGAAAGAACAGGCCGTGTTGTATCATGCCATTTTTAAGTTTCAGAATAAGCAGTACTGATACGTAGTGACAGAAAGCAGATTGGTGTT
Organism: Leontopithecus rosalia; assembly: GCA_028533165.1. Taxonomy (NCBI): domain Eukaryota; kingdom Metazoa; phylum Chordata; class Mammalia; order Primates; family Cebidae; genus Leontopithecus; species Leontopithecus rosalia. The sequence continues at coordinate 500,888 of CM052653.1, read as the reverse complement.
TGCCTGCAGTGGGGACTGCAGAGGGTAGACTTCATTTGCCTTACAGGATTTCAGAATAGTATTGTGCAATGAAGCTTCACTTTCTCACCATACATGTACGTTTTCTACTGTGGTTCCACCATACCTAATACTGTTTTCTTTCTAATTAGGGAAAACATGCCATTTTTAAAACTCTGAATACCTCCCATTCCAGTCCTTTTTGTCACTACTTTTAGAGAATAGCTGTATTCTGGCATTTTAAAAAAATACTTTGCTACTTTTATAGCAGGTGAAATTTCTGCTCAAAAAAAAAAAAAGATAAAGATTATTTTTGCCGGGCGCGGTGGCTCACGCCTGTAATCCCAGCACTTCGGGACGCCGAGGCGGGTGGATCATGAGGTCAAGAGATCAAGACCATCCTGGTCAACATGGTGAAACCTCGACTCCAATAAAAATACAAAAAATTAGCCGGGCATGGTGGCGCACGCCTGTAATCCCAGCTACTCAGGAGGCTGAGGCGGGAGAATTGCCTGAACCCAGAAATCGGAGGTTGCGGTGAGCGGAGATGGCGACATTGCACTCCAGCCTGGGTAACAAGAGCAAAACTCTCTCATTAAACCGAGGCTAAAAAAATAAAACGGCAAAACAGCCTATGCCAGGAATGTTAGGAAATAGCTTTCACATCTGAGGGAATTTCTCTTCAAATTTAAAATTTTTAACCAACATGAAAATAACTCCCATCAGAGGCGTGCAAAAGCAGATGGCACTGAGAGCTGTGTGAGGCCGGACTCTGTGGGAGCAGGCAGCTCACCAAGGTCTCACCAAGGTCTGGCCTGCCCGTCCCAGACTCCTGTGCCTTTGGAATGGAGCACCCATAACATGCACGCTCACATAAGCACCTGGAATTACACACTACTCTAGCTTTTAGTCCTCAGGTGCTTGCTCTGTGACCCTCCTGTGAGTCTGGTCACGGTGACAACCTACTTTCTTCTTCTTTTTCAGACCCAAGCATCTTTACGTTAGATTTCTATTAGATAACATATTTGGCAACAGGTTTTATTTTTAAACATGCTTTTCCTATAGTGAAACCACCGTCCCGTATAAATGTAGCCAGGATAGTAACTTGATACAGTTTATCACTCTGACTACAGTGTTCAGTAGTGTGGTCACCAGGTTGTCTCACGGACAGTCTGCCACCTGGGTTCCCTCCTTATGTCTCTGAATAAGTCCCTTGTGAGTTTAGAATCCCTTGCAGACTGTTGCCCAAACATTTGTAGTCTTTCATTTGTATTTGACATGTTATTTTGTGAACTTGCCTGCTTAGCCAGCGGGATGTTCTGTTCCTCACAGCTGTTGCTCCTGTAGTCAGAAAGGGATTGCATTGGTCTGTCCTCCGCCTGCCGGGCTGCAGAGCTCCAGGGAGCAGGGACTTAGTTCCATCTTGTTCTCTGTTGTATCTCTGTGGCTAGATCTGTGCCAGACTTGCCAAAAAAGACTTAGTAGATGTTGGTAAAATTTCCTTTAAATGGAGTAAAAATGTAAAGGGGCATTGCAGGATTGTTTATTCAAAGGATGACTTAATGGGATAATAGGCATTGAGTCAAATGTTTACTTTTATATTTAGGTATGTTTAACACATTGTTTTGTCCTTTTCATGTGTGAAGATTGCAGTTCGCTTAAAATGCAGTCCTAATTTTTTATGTCTGCACATTTCAAATTCACTTTTTTGTTCTTGATTTTCCCAGAATTTTTCTTTTGAAAGGGAGAGGGTCTCACTCTGTCACCCGGACTGAAATGCAGTGGCGTGATCATAGCCTGCTGTAACCTCTTGACTCCTGGGCTCAAGCAGTCAGTCCTCCTGCCCTAGCCTCCCAAGTAGCTGGGACTCTAGGTACATGCCACCCCACCTGGCTAAGGTTTTGGGATTTTTTTATTTTGTTTTGGTTTTTTTGAGAGTTGAGGGCAGATCTCACTATTTTGCCCAGACTGTTCTCAAATTCTTGCCCTCAAGTGATCCTCTAGCCTTGGTCTCCTAAAGTGCTGGAATTATAGGTGTGAGCCACTGTGCTGAGCCAGAAATAATTTTTAAAACAGATGTGTACTCCTTCCTTGTGTTTTGCAGAACTTAACAGAGGGTGGTTTAAGGTGCCCAGGGGACAGTCCGGCACTAAGTACTATTTAGTACCAAGATAAGAAGCTCTTCTCCATGCACAATTAAGACTTAGATGATAACCTACAGTGAAGCAATGGAATTTGTGCTTCCTTCAAATGTAAAATTTAATTTTTGGTATTTTGCATCTTTATTGAAGTTAAATTTCAAATATTCAGAATATGTACTTACAGTGATTGCAGAGGGATTCTTACCTCATTGAAAGTTTACATGGACAAGTCTCGCCTGAATTAGTCATGTGAACTCAACACAGTGAACAGGAAAGTTGCCTGACATGTGGCAGTTGCCAGTGCTGGGAAACAGGGTGGCAGAAGGTGGAGGTTGCGAGTGAGTGTGTACAAGTGAGTCCACCAGGCCACAGGCCCCGTCCTGCTCACCCTTCCTGCAGCTCAGGAAGCATGATAGGATAGATACGTTCAGTTTTCTGAAAATGTGGTCATTGAAAACCTGTTTGTCAGAAATGAAAAGCAACCTCGAGCACATCCCTCACGTTTGTGAACACTTGTGTTCAGGTTCTGTAGTCTCACAGGCCTTCACATCATGGCCCTGCTCTGGGCAGTACTCTGACCTTGGGCAAGTTACTGAGTTTCTTTGAGTACCCTGAAAGATCATACTCCAAACAGAGTAGTACTGTAGGTACTAAACACAATGATTTTTGGAGTGTGGAGTACACAGAAAATGATGTTCGTGAGGTGCTTAACCCAGTACCCAGACCTTGTGTAAACACTTAAGGGATTTAATGCTGTCATATGGATAAGGTCATGACAAGGTTTTTGTTTTCATTTAAAGGTGAATCAGGTCTAGGAAAATCGACTCTCATAAACAGCCTATTCCTAACGGATCTCTACCCAGAAAGAGTTATACCTGGCGCTGCAGGTAAAAACATTCCTATGTTATTTTGAGTGTCATGCTACATAAAAGGTGCTAAAGAGTGCCTAATTCATATTTTATGCCTTAGCTCTGTGTTTTGTTTGTTCTTGTTCAGCTTCGAACACAAGGAAACCACTTATATGGGGTAGGTGTGCTACACCGAGGTCCGTGGACTTTCTTTGACATGTATCCATGGATCCATGCTCTCTGAGTTTATTTAGTCTGTAAAATGTAATAAGTAGTTTCTGCCTGTATTACACATTTGATGGGAAGATTAAGTGAGAATATTTTATATCAAAAATGGTGTGTAGCTAGAAGATTACTAGGAATAGGTGTTATCTAATTCATCTGCGGTCAGGAAGTTCCAGCACAGCGCTTTTCTGAAAACATCCACAAACGCCTGTTGAATGAATGAATGAGCCACACATAGTGAGAGCCTGGGACTTGGGCTGCTGCCAAGAATATGTAGCTCTTTCAGAATGGTTTTGAATTCAATTTTTTTTTTTTTGAGACAGAGTCTCGCTCAGGTGCCAAGCTGGCGTCCAGTGGTGTGATCCCGGCTCACTGCAACCTCCCCCTCCTGGGTTCAAGCAATTATCCTGCCTCAGCTTCCCAAGTAACTGGGACTATGGGCGCATACCACCACGCCTGGCTAATTTTTGTATTTTTAGTAGAGACGGGTTTTCACCATGTTGGCCCGGATGATCTCTATTTCTTGACCTCGTGTCCGCCCACCTCAGCCTCCCAAAGTGTGAATTAAATTTTTGTTTTTGAGACGGAGTTTCACTCTTGTTACCCAGGCTGGAGTGCAATGGCGTGATCTCGGCTCACCGCAACCTCCGCCTCCTGGGTTCAGGCAATTCTCCTGCCTCAGCCTCCCGAGTAGCTGGGATTACAGGCACGCCACCAGGCCCAGCTCATTTTTTTTTGTATTTTTAGTAGAGACGGGGTTTCACCATGTTGACCAGGATGGTCTTGATCTCTTGACCTCACCCGCCTTGGCCTCCCAAAGTGCTGGGATTATAGGCGTGAACCACCGCGCCCGGCCTCAATTTTTAAATGAATTTGTAAATTCTTTTCTTTATCTCAGGAACAGAAATTAGAATTTTTAATATTTGCATTTTTAACCTTCCCCAGTAGCACATTGATCTTAGCTTTAACGTTCCGCTTTCTGACTGCCCTGGATCATTCTTGAATACTCTCTGTGGTGTCTTTGGAGAACCTACCTCTTGCAGAGAGGTATGGACTCTGAAGTCATTTGTTCTAAGAATGTTATTCACGTGACCTTTCCTCTTTGCATGCTGCTTGTATCCCTATTGTTTGTTTCTTTTCTAGAGAAAATTGAAAGAACCGTCCAAATTGAGGCTTCAACTGTTGAAATCGAAGAGCGAGGGGTCAAGCTACGCCTGACAGTGGTAGATACCCCCGGCTATGGTGACGCCATCAACTGCAGGGATTGGTATGCACCTCCGTGCTCAGGGGTCTGCATTTGTTTATTTAACGGACTTAAATTTGTAGGTAGTGTTAATGAGTGATTATTAAGTTTGGGATAGCTATATATAATAAACAGCTAGACAGTTTAAAGCATGTTAAATATGGACTTTTAAAATAATTTAAGAATTTTATGGAGAGTAGTTATTCTCTGGCACTCTAGTGATTTGGGATCACAAAGCTGACCATCCGTAGACTACTAGCGTAAAACACCTGGGTTTGAGCCGTGCCTGTGTTTCCTTTGAATGCTTCTGTTACAGTTTTAAGACGATCATCTCCTATATTGACGAGCAGTTTGAGCGGTACCTGCATGATGAGAGTGGCTTGAACAGGCGGCACATCGTTGATAATCGAGTGCACTGCTGCTTTTACTTCATTTCCCCTTTTGGACACGGGTAATTGTTTACTGTGGGGAAATGCTTTACTACATGGGTTTGTAAGTTTTACCCAAACTCTATTTTAATATAAGAATTAAGATTACTTGAGAGAAAAAAAGTTTTATATGTGTTTTTCTTAAATTTTAAGTGACACTTTAAAAATTAATTTTAGACTTAAGCCCTTAGATGTGGCATTTATGAAGGCAATACACAACAAGGTGAATATTGTGCCTGTCATTGCAAAAGCTGACACCCTCACCCTGAAGGAACGGGAGCGGCTGAAGAAAAGGGTGAGTGAGGTTGGCCTCCTGCTCTCCCTCAGGGTGCGGTTTGGGGGCATGGGGGATGGAGAAAGGAGAGTGTTTGCACCTTCAGCGTTCTGCTCAGGTGTTGGGGAGTCAGGGCAGGAGAGCTTTTCCTGCATTTTATTGGTGGTTTTCAAGGAGAACCTAAGAGTTACAAATTTTAATTTTTTCCTTCATGAAGGTATCAAATTTCTATTCTTTAAATTCTCCTTATATTTAAAATGCTCTCAGTGAGTAGCAGTTGGTAACACACAAGTACATTTCATAGGTGTTAAATGACTCAAATATAGAAATGTGATCTCTCCATGAAGTTTATTGTTTTACCTAAATACTTTACTGCAAATGACCCATACGAGGATGTGCCTAAGGAGACGGGCTCTCTGTTCTGTTTGGGAGCGCAGCAATTGTCAGCCGGCAAAGCATCTCTCCCCTCCAGCAGCTCCTGTAGTGCCCCTGTTTTAGTGCCCTCTTCTGTGTATTTCTATAAAGCCTCTTTATTGATTCTCCGCTATATATTTTTAATTCCTTTTTTCTGATGATATGCTCCTTAAGAAACATGTGCTGAACTCTAAAAATACAAATACCTAACTGAACATACCAGTACATGCATGTAATCCCAGTTGCTGGAGCATGTTGGGGGGTACACCAGGCAGCTGAGGCAGGAGGATCACTTGAGCCCAGGAGTCGGAGGCCAACTTCAGCGATATAGCAAAACCCTGTCTCTTAAAAAAAAGTTTTTTAATAAAAGAAATCATAGGCCCGGTGTTGGTGGCTCACTCCTGTAATCCCAACACTTTGGGATGCTGAGGTGGGCAGATCACCAGAGGTCAGGAGTTGAAGACCAGCCTGGCCAACATGGTAAAACTCCATCTCTAAAAAAATTACAAAAATTGACTGGGTGTGGAGGCGGGTGCCTGTAGTCCCATCCACTCAGGAGGCTGAGGCAAGAGAATCGCTTCAACCCAGGAGGTGGAGGTTGTTTGCATTCCAGCCTGGATGACAGAGCAAGACTCTGTCCCAAGAAAATAAAAGAATTTCTGTAATTACCCACAGAAAGAACAGTTGTTAAGTATATGTCCTTGTGAACATGGCCTGTGTTTTTTGTTTTTACAGAAGGAAATCACATAGTAATACGACTCTGCCATTTGATTATTCTATTTAAAAATATTTGGAAGCATTGTCATATATAGCTCTACTCTAATTCTTCCTGGATGCGTGGCATTCCACCGTGTGAATGTACTGTAACTTGCTCAGTTGATGAATATTTGGCTTACTTTTTGTTTTGCTCCAGCCCCTTTTCTTCTCTTACCGAATTTACTGTTGCCCCTTGTTCCTTTTTGCTAGTGAACCCTCTGCCTGGAACAGTCTTTCCTCAGATATCCATGTGGGCATCTCCTGCACTGAGCCCAGCGGTGCACACAAGATTTCACATCTCCATCCCCTGCTCTGCTGGCAGCACTCCTCACACAGTGCATGAAGTATTTCTCCAGTGTAGTTTTTGGCTTCTGACCCCTGCCCCAGGTCCTGGGGCAGGAGTCGGCTTCGTTCGCCTGTGTCTTCCCAGAGTTCAGAATGAAGTCTGGCACATAACAGGGTTGTTGCATAACTGTTGTGACGAACATCACCGCACACCTATCTGTTCACAGTTGTGTGAGCCAAACTCACTCTTAGGAAATCAGTATACATTTAAACATTTGAAAGATGACTAAATTTGCGGTCAAATAAGTTTGTAACAATTTACATTTCCAAAGTGTACTCTGGTTATGTTGCCAGTTTTTGGAATGTGTTTCTCGTCTGAGAAATTGTCTCATTTTAATTTGCATTTCCTTGATTGGTGATGTGAGTATCTATCCTGGTGTTGATGCCAGTTAGTGTATTCCCTCAGGTTGCAGGGGCTTGGCTCTTGCTTTTTTATTGACTTAACAGATAGATGTTGACTATCACGTTGCAAATGATCTCACCTGGCTTGTTCGTGTTTTCACGATTTTCTTGGTGCTTTTTTCCGTAGCAGTTTTTAAGCAGCATTAGTCATGTTGGCAGCCTTTTCCTTCATTGTCAAGTGCCTGCCAGTTTTTTAGGAAGTATTTGTACCTTTAGAAGAACCCTGGAAGCGTAGATGTTTTTACACCAATAAATGTAGCAACTCTCACTTAAGGGAACTTTACCTTTTGTATTCTGTACATTAATGTCTTTGAGGAAGAAATCGGGGTGGTCTCAGGCTTAGAATGCTCTGGTTTTAATCTCTAATCCTGTGTGCCAAACGTTTAGAGCTGATTACAGTGTCTGAGATGAACAGAAATACCTGGAGCTTTCATCCCTTCCTTCTTGGGCCTCTTGAATCACTTCTTTCTCAGTCTCTTCTTGATGCCTCCCAGTTTGCTCATCCTGCCCTATCTAAAAGAACCTCTTGCCTTCTGCCGGCCTCTGCTAGCCTCTTCCTTCAGCAGCCTTTCCTTTGAGTCAGACACTTACTGGTAGCTGTTATCTACACTCCCACGATCCTGTTCACAAAGGCTTCCCGTCATTCACCTGCAGTTGCTCTCTCACGGGCTTGGCCAGCACTTCAGTTCTGGGATGTGGGCCCCACCTGTGAGGCTTGTGTGATTGGCAGTTCTGCTCCTGAAGCTTCCCTTCCTTGGTTGCTGGGCCACTGTGCTTGCTTTGCTATCTGCTGCTTTTTTCCACCTCCCTTCCTGATCCTTAAAGGTCACTATTTCTTAATATTATTATGATCACATTATTTCTGTGACTTCAGATTTGCCCTTCCAAGTATCTTATTTCTTTTTTTTTTTTTTTTCCGATTTTTCTTATTTTTTTCTTATTTATTTTTTTTGACACGGAGTTTCGCTCTTGTTACCCAGGCTGGAGTGCAATGGCGCGATCTCGGCTCACCGCAACCTCCGCCTCCTGGGTTT
>CM052653.1:469605-492681 GCA_028533165.1 Leontopithecus rosalia | reverse complement strand
GGCAATTCTCCTGCCTCAGCCTCCCGAGTAGCTGGGATTACAGGCATGCGCCACCATGCCCAGCTAATTTTTTGTATTTTTAGTAGAGACGGGGTTTCACCATGTTGACCAGGATGGTCTCGATCTCTTGACCTCGTGATCCACCCGCCTCGGCCTCCCAAAGTGCTGGGATTACAGGCGTGAGCCACTGTGCCCGGCCCAAGTATCTTCTTTCTTATTGTGAACCACGGGTGCCCACAGGAGCCCTCTTTTGCTCACTGATGAGCTCCTGTCCTTCCAACTTTCCTGTCTCTTTAAATGGTCCCACAGTTCTCCCAGTCACCCAGGCTGAGAAATGTGTAATTATTCGTTATTCATCACTTTCTGACTCCTCTCCTCCGCTTTCAAATAGTCAACTTACTAAATATTTCCAAACTCTTCTCCCCTCCAAAATACAAGCTCCATCTTAATGAGGCCAGCATGGGACAAAAGATGGGGTTGGCATGGATGGATAAAAGACCAGGAAAGGGGCTGTGAGTGAGGACAGGTGAGCACGTTGCTCCCACTGCTCAGTTTCTTCCAGAGGTAAGATGGCTCCTCCCATTTGGGAATAAGGATTTATGAAAAGGCTGAAGGCCGGGTTACAGAATGAAGGCTGTAGAAAGGAGGGCCTTTTCTAGAGTTCTGAATTAGTGCAGACATTGTGCCAAGAGCAAATCTCTGATCCTTAAAGGCCCTTTTCAGGTCACATTAATGATCCATTCTTAAAAACCAGGGATCAGGACCAATGCAGAGTTTGAGGTCGGAATATTTTCTGCTCACATTGCTTTTGTTCTCTTTCCCTTGATGCCCCAGGTACTGGGGTGAGACCAAACAAAACTGTGGCCTGCCTGGTGCCTGTTAGAACGCCCGCCATGTAGTGGGCATTTGAGTGCTGGCGTTGTAAGATTGACTGATGAATGAATGTGTATTTCAACTTTGGCCCAGTTCTTTCTCCCACGGAGGCCCCCCCACACACTACTGCCTGCTTGATAGGTCAGATTGTGGGATTTGGCTGCTGGCTGCCTGTTGAATGAAACACAGATCCCTAAGTCGCTAGCCTGGTGTTCATGGAACTCTCCACTTGCAGCTTTTGTTCCCTTATTCAACTGCGTGTCTTAGATTCCAGCCTTTCAAATTTCTTGTTACTCTCAAAACACCCTATGTGTCCTCCTCTCTGTGCCTTTGACAATGTTTTTTTTCTTTTTTTTTTTCATCTGGGGTACCTCCCCATCTTCTCTGCTTATAAGACTCCTGCCTGTTCTACAGGGACTTCTCATGCCTGTAGCTTCTCCTGTGGTATTTGTCCTTCCTGAGAGGCTGATTATGCTTTTTCCATTTTAGCTATTGTTCTGATGCTAACGTTAGTCTTACTGCTTTGTACATTGAGGGTGGTGGTGCATTATTGCTGATGTTACTTTTATTCTGTACAGAAGATCCTCAAAATTCAAATATAAATACCTTTCTGGCAGTTTTATAAATTTATTTGACAATAACTTTCATAATTAGTTTATTGACATCTGGATGATTCTGATACATTTCTTACATGTTGAGTTAGAATTGGCTACAATAATGTATGCAGTTGACTAAAATTGATCTGGTTTTGTCATTCTATCAGATTCTGGATGAAATTGAAGAACATAACATCAAAATCTATCACTTACCTGATGCAGAATCAGATGAAGATGAAGATTTTAAAGAGCAGACTAGACTTCTCAAGGTAAGAACTGGCTTCAAATCCACAACATAAATAACTCTTGTTTACTGTTGTCCATGTTAAGATGAGAGAGATTGTCTGGGTATGTTCAGTTATGATAGTATTTTTGCTTTAAATATATTTTGAGGCCTCAACGCAGTGGCTCATGCCTGTAATCCCAGCACTTTGGGAGGCCAAGGCGGATGGATCAGTTGAGGCCAGGAGTTTGAGACCATCCTCGCCAACACGGTGAAATCTCATCTCCACTAAACATACAAAAATTAGGTGGGTGTGGTGGTGCCCACCTGTAGTTCCAGCTACTCGGGAGACTGAGGCAGGAGAATCACTTGAATCCAGGAGGTGGAGATTGCAGCCAGCTGAGATCATGCCACTGCACTCCAGCCTGACAACAGAGCAAGACTCTAGTCTTAAAAAATAAAAATAAAACTTTGATAAAGCTGTCACCTAACGCTTAGAAATTTTATTGTAGGTTTAATTTGTTTTCATAGTTTTTCCCATGTGGGAAGTATCTGTCACTTTACAGGAAAATGTGGCATACCCCCAGCTTTCCAATTAAATCATGTAGTAAATAGCAATGTGTTAAGTCTGGTGATGTACTTGTGTGACCAGTGACCTCCAGGGTTCCCTGGAGGGGAAGCCTGGCTACTCTGTGTCTCTTTCTAGGCTAGCATCCCATTCTCTGTGGTTGGATCCAATCAGTTGATTGAAGCCAAAGGAAAGAAGGTCAGAGGCCGCCTCTACCCCTGGGGTGTTGTGGAGGTGGAGAACCCAGAGCACAACGACTTTCTGAAGCTGAGAACCATGCTCATGTAAGACATTTGGGGTGTTCCTTCTGGCAGAATTTGGCATGATGAATATGGTTTTCAAATGGAGTCTACATGTGGCCCTCAAGAGAGTTCGCCAGCACCTGCATTGTCGTCTGCATTGCAGAAGTGGTGTGGGGCTGCTGCAGCTTGGTGCTGAGAGCCCTCACCCAGGCTCCTCTGTGGCACGACAGAACTAGCACTTGCCCCCGTTACAGTGGCCTGTAACCTGTAGTACCTTTCCTTCCTGCTAAGATCTTACATCTTTGATGTTAAAAGGAGACCAGACCTAAACTGGGCTCTGAAGGGTCCCTGCAGTGGTAAGGAAATGATTGGGGCTCTGTAGGCCCCTCATCTGCTGCTCCAGGCCAAGCCACACCCAGCATCCTGCTCTCCAGTCTGAGCTAAACCACTTGATGGCCCTGGTTTAGCTTTTTATGTCTTCCATTTATTATTAATAATTATTACAGATCTGACTACAAAAATAGACATTTTTTCCTTTAAAAATAAATTTTATTGCCAGACACAGTGGTTCATGCTTGTAATCCCAGCACTTCAAGAGGCCGAGGCAGGAGGATTACGAGGTCAGGAGTTTGAGACCAGCCTGACCAACATGGAGAAACCTGTCTCTATTAAGAATACAAAAAAAAATTAGCCAGGCGTGGTGGTGTGTGCCTGTAATCCCAGCTACTCACAGGAGGCTGAGGCAGGAGAATCATTTGAATCCGGGAGGCAGAGGTTGCAGTGAGTCAAGATCATGCCACTGTACTCCAGCCTGGGCGACAGAATGAGAGTCTGTCTCAAATAAATAAATTTATTTCACATATATGCTTTTACTCTTGAAAAAATGAGGCTGATAAATAAGTTTACTTCACATATAGTAACATGCATGCATTGCTTTTACTCTTGAAAAAAGAGACTGAGGCTGGGCACGGTGGCTCACACCTATACTCCTGCATTTTGGGAGGCCAAGGTGGGCATATCACTTGAGGTCAGGAGTTTGAAACCAGCCTGGCCAACATGGTGAAACCTCGTACTAAAAATAAAAAAAAAATTAGTCAGGTGTGGTGGCTTCTGCCTGTAATCCCAGCTACTCAGCTACTGCTGAGGCAGGAAAATTGCCTGAACCTGGGAGGCAGAGATCAAGTGAGCCTAAATCCGGCCCCTGCACTCCAGCCAGGGCAACGAGAGCAAGACTCCGTCTCCGAGAAAAAAAAAAGCCGAGAGTATTGTTTAAACTATACCTCTTTAATCAGAGGACTTCAATTTACCACTGATCTGGACAAATCAATGTTTTCATTAGCTGAAAGTTGCTACATACTTGCCACGTCTCACTTATTTTAACAATTTGTAGTGAGTTAAAATCACAACGTTAAACCATCCAGGCTGTGTCAAACACAATTTAATGGTTGCCTAAGAAGTTCGGGTGTACTCAGCCCCTCCAGGGCTGCACCCTTGGCTGTCCTGGTCCCCGTTACTGAATGGGGTGTAGAGGCTGAAGACAGGGTTGAGTGTCACTTGTGTGTCTCACAATTCCAGACAGTGAGCCACTCCTTTGCTGTCTCGATCCATATCCCTGGATCCTGAATCAATAGGAGTGTGTTCTAATGTTTACTCATTCTTGCCTGCGTAAGTAGGCAATTGAAAACAAAAAGTGATTCATAAGATGAATGGAAGATTAAGTTGTTGATAATATTCTTGCATCCAGAATATTAGTCCTTCACTTCATGGTCTTCTGCGTAGCTTAAGCTAACCAACTCTGCGCATGTGAGAGTAATACATAAATTTTCAATTAAAGGAGGCATGAATGTTTTAGTTACATTTCCGTAAGTCCTTTAAGAAGACTGTGTTCTATTTCGGACATTGTTTTTTTTTCTTCCCGTCACTTTTCTGTCTTTATTTTCAGACATTGTTGACCTAAAAGTCTCTTATCTGACACCCTGTAGTAGTGATGGCGTCATATGGGAATGATTGTGCCTCTGGCAGAAATCCCCTTGAGAGACTCCATCCAGACCTGTTTGTCTGTCATTTATTGGGGAAGAAACGGAGAGCTACACCTCACTAGACACTTCCATGGCGGTACTCCTTCTCCTGAAATCCCAACAGCTTTATGTACAGTTTACCGAGTTATTGTAATTACTGCGATTTCTTCTATGTACTTGATGGGTGGTTTTTTTCTAATGGCAATGTCAAATGCATGAGGCCATTCTGGTACGTTCTGCTTCTCTTTCAGCACCCACATGCAGGATCTCCAGGAGGTGACCCAGGACCTTCATTATGAAAACTTCCGTTCTGAGAGACTCAAGAGAGGTGGCAGGTAATCACACTGTGCCTCTTCCTCAATTTTGTGTCACCCTGAATCACGATGATCCTCCTCCTCTATGTGTTTAGCTCAGCCTTCTTGACCATTCAGCAACATGGTTTGGTTTTCTGCTAAAAAGTTACTTATAGAAGAGCTGTTAATTTAATCAGATTATGTTCTTTTAGCCTTTTAAAGAAAAAGTACACTTAATGATGTCCACACAGAAACTTGAGGCCAGCATGGTGGCTCATGCCTGTAATCCCAGCTACTCGGGAAGCTGAGTTGGGAGGAGCAGTTGAGCCTGGGAGATGCAGTGAGCCATAATCGCAGCACTGTACTTTATCCTGGGCAATAGAACAAGACCCCATCTCAAAACAAACAAACAAAAATTTTAGATGGAAAAGTCAGAGACTTGTGTTGAGTATGTCTTCAAAAGCATGGCTCTGTATCTGAGGACAAACTTGTTACCAGTAAGAAACTGCAGCGCCTGAGTTGAGGGTGAGGCCAGGATGAGTGGCTTGCAGGCAGCCAGTGGCTGTTGAAGCAGAAGCTCAATGTTCGCAGAGTCCTGCAGCCACCCTCACTCACATTTTCTTTTTTACCATTCTAATACGATTTTATATAAGCTTTCTTGGAGGCCAAGGCAAGGGGATCACTTGAGCGCAGGAGTTTGAGACCAGCCCTGGCAACATAGGGAGACCTCACCTCTATAACAAATTATTTTAAATTAGCCAGGTGTGGTGGTGCATGCCTCTGCTCCTTCCTTAAGTACGGTGACTACATTTGTGTTCATAAAGAATAACTTAAAGCAGATTTTTCAGATAATACCTATTTTCTTTTTTTTTTTTTTTTTTTTTGAGATGCAGTCTCACTCTGTCACCCAGGCTGGAGTGTGGTGGCATAATCTCGGCTCACTGCAACCTCCAACTCCCTGGTTCGAGCAGTTCTCCTGCCTCGGCCTCCTGAGTAGCTGAGACTACAGCCTGTCACCATGCCCAGCTAATTTTTGTATTTTTAGTTGAGATGGGTTTTCACCATGTTGGCCAGGATAGTCTCAATCTCCTGGCCTGGTAATCCACCCACCTCAGCCTCCCACAGTGTTGGGGTAACAGGTGTGAGCCACTGTGCCTGGCCAATAGTAACTGTTTTTTTGAGTGAGTAAAAGCATGTGTTGTCCCTCAAGCTTAGACTAAGTAAAGTCTCTTAAGGCCAGGCGCGGTGGCTCATGCCTGTAATACCAGCACTTTGGGAGGCTGAGGCAGGTGGATCACGAGGTCAAGAGATCGAGACCATCCTGGTCAACATGGTGAAACCCCATCTCTACTAAAAATACAAAAATTTAGCTCAGCATGGTGGCGTGTGCCTGTAATCCCAGCTACTCAGGAGGCTGAAGCAGGAGAATTGCCTAAACCCAGGAGGCGGAGGTTGAGGTGAGCCGAGATGGCCCCATTGCACTCCAGCCTGGGTAACAAGAGGGAAACTCCATCTAAAAAAAAAAAAAGAAAAAGAAAAGTCTCTTGAATGTTCCATTTAGTATTATTTGTCCTTTTTTTTTTTTTTTAATCCTTTTGTTCCCTTTTTATTCATTATATCTTTAGTTAGAAAAATGATAGGCCCGGTGCGGTGGCTCACGCCTGTCTCTCAGCCCTTTGGGACTCCATGGCAAGCAGATTACTTGAGGCCAGGAGTTCAAGACCAGCTTGGCCAACATGGTGAAACCCCGTCTCTACTAAACAAAAAAAATTACCCAGGCATGGCAGCATGCGCCTATAGCCCTAGCTACCTGGTAGGCTCAGTTGGAAGAATTGCTTGAACCTAGGAGGTTGAGGTTGCAGCGAGCTGAGATCATGTCACTGCATTCCAGCCTGGACAACAGAGCGAGACTATCTCAATTTAAAATGGAAAAAAAAAAAAAGAAAAATGATAAATACATGTCATTTTAAATTTTAAAGTAGAATTTTGGGGGCAAGGGATCAGAAATAACTATTTGTTACAGTGTCATAATTCTGATTTCTTTAAATTCTTAGGAAAGTGGAGAACGAGGACATGAATAAAGACCAGATCTTGCTGGAAAAGGAAGCTGAGGTAAGTTAAGTAGAAAAGTACTTTTTTTCTTTTGGAGACAGAGTTTTGCTTTGTTTTCCAGGCTAGAGTGCAGCGGCACGATCTGGGCTCACTACAACCTCTGCCTCCCGGGTTCAAGCGATTCTCCTGCCTCATCCTGCCAAGTAGCTGGGATTACATGCCTGGCTAGTTTTGGATTTTTAGTAGAGACGAGGTTTCACCTTGTTGGCCAGGCTGGTCTTAAACTCCTGACCTCAGATGATCTGCCCACCTTAGCCTCCCAAAGTGCTGAGATTAAAGACATGAGCCACCGCACCCGGCCAAAAAGTACTATTCTTACGACTAAAGCAATTTCTTTTTCATCCATAAATGTCATTGGTAATGAGTTTTTCTTTTTCAATTTGTTGGGGAGGATACATGTGACTTTTATTACTGTATATATCCATCTATATATAATAATGTACATACATCCATAACATACCTAATGGTTCGTATATTTAGCTGAAACATTTTGGAGGCAATTTAGTAATGTCACTGATTTTTGTAAGCAGAGCATAAATATGGATATATGCTCTGTTGTAAAGGTGGCATTCAGATTTGCTGCAGTTTTGGAAGGCAAACATATTTTTCTGTAAACAACGGGATCGTAATGGGCCAGCCTTTTCGAAACAAAAAGAAAATGCTTCTTTGGTCAAATTAATTCAATATTGATCAAACATTTAGATGTAAAAATAACCACAAAGTTACCTAAGCAAATTTAGGTGAATGTTTTATAATACTTTCCTGGAGGCATTTCTGAATGATAAGGATAAAGATGAATTAACATTCACTATTTTTGGACAGGCACTGTGCACACTTGTAGTCCCAGCACTTTAGAAGACTCAGTTGAATCAAGGAGTTCAAGACCAGCTAGGGCAACAGAGTGAGACCCCGTCTCTCCAAAAAAATTTAAAAATAATTAACCATGCATGGCAGCACGCACCTGTAGTCCCAGCTACGTGGCAGGCTGAGGCAGAGGGATCCTCTGTGCCCAGGATCCTTGAGGATGCAGTGAGCTGTGATTGTTCCACTGAAGTCTAGCCTGGGCAAAAGATCAAGATCCCATCACTTTAAAAAAATATGTGTATGTGACACACAAGGGGAAATTTAAAGAAATAAATAAATAACATATATGTATACATATATATACTATTTTTATCGGTAGGCCTTCATTGCCTTCCAGAAAAGCTGATTCATTCCCATTCCCCTTAACTTTGCATTTCCCACTGTCATCAGTCTCTTTCCCCCTATTTAAGGTTAGAAAATTTCTCATACTGTCTTATCTTTCTTTGGCTATTGTTAGTTTACTGAGAATTTCTTTTCTATTTGGGTTGGATATTCGTATCATTTACTTGGTTTTCTCTTTACCTATTGGTGGTTTTAGGAATATGAAATAGGAGTGGTGAGAGAGGGCATCCTTGTCTCGTGCCGGTTTTCAAAGGGAATGCTTCCAGTCTTTGCCCATTCAGTATGATATTGGCTGTGGGTTTGTTTTGTAAATAGCTCTTATTATTGATTGGTAAAAAGTCTTTATATAATAACTGGGTCATGTTTTGGGAAAGTGTAGAAGTTGAAATATTAGGAATCACAGAACACCCAGAAATAATGTTGAGACAGCAAACTGCAAAAACCTATAATGTGTCCATTCTATGCCGTGTTCACAGCTCCGCCGCATGCAGGAGATGATCGCCAGGATGCAGGCGCAGATGCAGATGCAGATGCAGGGCGGGGACGGTGATGGCGGGGCTCTCGGGCACCACGTGTAAGGTAATGTGCACATTTCAGGAGGTTGGAGGTAGGCCCTAGTGTCCCTTAGCTTGGAAGACAGGCAGTTGTTACTAGCATTATGTTGTGTGAAATATGACAGGCTCCTCCTTAAGCCTTATTAATGTTTTGCATTTTGAAGTTGTCATTAACTCCATCACTAGTCTTAAACAAGAAAGGTTTGCTTCTGAAGAACAGAAGCCACTGCTTTGCCACCTACTTTGTAGTAAAGATTTTTCATATTTTTCTGTTTTTTTTAAAATTGTACTTTAAGTTCTGTAGTACATGCGTAGAGCATGCAGGTTTGTTATGTAGGTATACACGTGCCATAGTGGTTGGCCGTATCCGTCACCCTGTCATCTACATTAGGTATTTCTCCACTACTATCCCTACCCTGCCCCCAACCCACCCCCCAACAGTCCCTGGTGTGTGATGTTCCCTTCCCTGTGTCCATGTGTTCTCATTGTTCAACTTCCACTTACGAGTGAGAACATGCAGTGTTTGGTTTTCTGTTCCTGTGTTAGTTTGTTAAGGATGATGGTTTCCAGCTTCATCCATGTCTCTGCAAAGGACATGAACTCATCTTTTATTATGGCTGCATAGTATTCTGTGGTGTGTATGTGCCACATTTTCTTTATCCAGTCTATCACTGATGGACATTTGTGTTGGTTCCAAGTCTTTGCTATTGTGAACAGTGCTGCAATAAACATACGTGTGCATGTGTCTTTGTGATAGAGGATTTATAAGTCTTTGGATATATACCCAAAGAATTGTAATGGGATTGCTGAGTCAAATGGTGTTTCTACTTCTAGATCCTTGAGGAATCGCCACATTGTCTTCCACAATGGTTGAACTAATTTACACTCCCACCAACAGTGTAAAAGTGTTCCTGTTTCTCCACATCCTCTGCAGCATCCATTGTCTCCTGACTTTTTAATGAACACCATTCTAACTGGCGGGAGGTGGTATCTCAATGTGGTTTTAATTTGCATTTCTCTAATGACCAGTAATGATGAGCATTTTTTCATACGTTTGTTGGCTGCATAAATATCTCCTTTTGAGAAGTGTCTGTTCATAGCCTTTGCCCACTTTTTGATGGGGTTATTTTTTCCAATAAATTTAAGTTCTTTATAGATTCTGGATATGAGCCCTTTGTCAGATGGGTAGACTGCAAAAATTTTCTCCCATTCTGTAGGTTGCCCATTCACTTTGATGATAGTTTCTTTTGCTGTGCAGAAGCTCTTTAGATTAATTAGATCCCATTTGTCTATTTTGGCTTTTGTTGCCAGTGCTTTTGGTGTTTTAGTCATGAAGCCTTTGCTCATGCCTATGTTCTGTAAGGTATTACCTAGGTTTTCTTCTAGGATTTTTGTGGTTTTAGGTCTTATATTTAAATCTTTAATCCATCTTGATTTAATTTTTGTAAGGTGTAAGGAAGGGATCCAGTTTCAGCTTTCTGTATATGGCTAGCCACTTTTCCCAACACCATTTATTAAATAGGGAATCCTTTCCTTATTGCTTTTGTCAGGTTTGTCAAAGATCAGATGGTTGTAGGTGTGTGGCCTTATTTCTGAGGCCTCTGTTGTGTTCCATTGGCCTAGATAGCTGTTTTGGTAGCAGTACCATGCTGTTTTGGTTACTGTAGCCTTGTAGCATAGTTTGAAGTTAGGTAGCCTGATGCCTCCAACTTTTTTTTTTTTTTTTTTTTTTTTTGCTTAGAATTGTCTTGGCTATGTGGGCTCTTTTTTGATTCCATATGTAATTTAAGGTGGTTTTTTCCAGTTCTGTGAAGACAATCAGTGGTAGCTTGATGGAGATAGCATTGAATCTATAGATTACTTTGGGCAGTATGGCCATTTTCACGATATTGATTCTTCCTAATCATGAGCATTTGTTTGTGTCCTCTCCTTTCCTTGAGCAGTGGTTTGTAGTTCTCCTTGAAGAGGTCCTTCACATCCCTTGGAAGTTGAATTCTTAGGTATTTGATTCTCTTTGTAGCAGTTGTGAATGGGAGTTCACCATGATTTGGCTCTTTCTTTGTCTGTTATTGGTGTATAGGAATGCTTGTGATTTTTGCACATTGATTTTGTATCCTGAGACTTTGCTGAAGTCGTTTATAGTTTAAGGAGATTTGGGGCTGAAACAATGGGGTCTTCTAAATATGCAATCATGTCGTCTGCAAATAGAGACAATTTGACTTCCTCTTTACCTATTCGAATACCCTTTATTCTTTCTCTTGCCTGATTGCTCTGGCCAGAACTTCCAATACTATGTTGAATAGGAGTGGTGAGAGAGGCCACCCTTGTCTTGTGCCAGTTTTCAAAGGGAATGCTTCCAGTTTTTGCCCAGTCTGATATTGGCTGTGGGTTTGTCATAAATAGCTCTTATTATTTTGAGATACATTCCATCAGTACCTAGTTTATTGAGAGTTTTTAGCATATGAAATGTTGTTGAATTTTGTCGAAGGCCTTCTCTGCATCTCTTGAGGTAATCACGTGGTTTTTGTCTTTGGTTCTGTTTATGTGGTGAATTACATTTATTGATTTGCACGTGTTGAACCAGCCTTGCATCCCAGGGATGAGGCCGACTTTATTGTGATAGATAAGCTTCTTGATGTGCTGTTGGATTTGGTTTGCCAGTATTTTATTGAGGATTTTCACATTGATGTTCATCAGGGAAATTGGCCTAAAGTTTTCTTTTTTATTTGTGTGTCTGCCAGGTTTTGGTGTCAGGATGATGTTGGCCTCATAAAATGAGTTAGCCCTTATCAGAGCTCGAACACTATTTTGGGAAATCCACTGCTCTCTTCAGAGCTGCCAGGCAGGGACGTTTAGGTCTGCTGAAGCTGTACCCATTATCACCCCTTTTCCCAGGTGTTCTGTCCCAGGAAGGTGGGGGCTTTATTTGTAAGTCCCTGAGGGGCTGCTGCCTTTTTTCAGAGATGCTCTGCTCAGCAAGAACGTCTAGTGAGATAGTGCCTGCAGCTGGTGAGCTGTGTTGGGCTCCACCCAGTTCGGATTTCCCAGCAGCTTTGTTTACACTGTGGGGTAAGCAAACTCCTACTGGAGCCTACTGGAGCCTCAGCAAAGGCAAATGCCCCTCCCTCTACGGAGCTCGAACCACCTAGGTCAAGCTCAGACTGCTGTGCTAGCTGCTTGAATTTCAAGCCAGTGGATCTTAGCTTGCTGGTCTCCATGGCGGTGACCACTTGGCTCCCTGGCTTCAGCGTCCTTTTCAGGGGAGTGAACAGTTCTGTCTCTCTGGCATTCCAGGCACCAGAGAGACAAAACTGAGATATGAAAAAAAATTGCTGCAACTAGCTTGGTTTCTGCCCAAACGGCCACCCAGTTTTGTGCGGCAAACCCAGGGCTCTGTTGTGTAGGTACCAGAGGAAATCTCCTGGTCTGCAGGTTGTGAAGACCATGGAAAAAGCACAATGTCTGGGCCGGAGTGCAGGAAACAGTCCCTGATGGCTTCCCTTGAATAGGAGAGGAAGTTCTAGGCCCCTTGTGCTTCCCAAGTGAGGTGACGCCCCACCCTGCTTCGGCTCACCTTCCTTGGGCTGCACCGGAGCTGTTCCTATTTGGCCATCTTGCCCAGGGACCTCTTTTTTTTTTTTTTTTTTTTTTTAATAATTTCAACTTTTATTTTTGGCGTACATTTGCAGATTATTTTACAGGTTTGCAAATACGATCAACATTAGAAGGAAATTATGTATTAAAATACTTTTATTAGTTGTATTATTGGAAATGTGTTCATCGTTAAAACAACTCTTTAAAGGGAATAAAATTGTGTTATTGAAACAGCTTGTCCAGATTAAAAGTAAAGACAGCACAAGGAAGGATTATGCCAGGTAGATACAGATTCCCTGGTTGGAGACTGCTGACCTCCTATTCCTCAGATCGCTTTGTCCCGCCTGACGGTCATTAGCAAATCGATGTCTGGCATGGTGTATACTGGTCTGCCTCTGCTTGAAAAAATCTTCAGAGACTCAGGACCAGGAAAAGGCACATGCCCACTCCCCTGTATCTTACGGACAGGCAGGCTCTCTCAGCTGTCCAGCTGGCCACTCCCGTCACTTGCCCGAGGAAAAGCATGAAAGGTAAAGTCAGGTAATGACCTAAGAGTCCAAAGAAGAGGGCAGGTCACATGGAGCTCTGGGGTAAAGGCAAACCTTACACGAGATATCTGATTAGAGCTTGAAAGAGAGTTTGAGTTGGCCGAGATAAGAGGATCAGACACTGGGAATTTGATAGAAGGTCTCCACTACGCTTCACGCACCTCATTTTGGAAGCATGAGGGTGTTCATGAAAACGGGGAGTGGACTTGAGCCTTCACCGACACATGGCAGGGTTAGGGTTGGGCAGAAAGCAGGGAGTCTAGAGGCCTCCATGGCATGGGGATAGGTGTCTGAGGAAGGACCCAGAGTGACTTGCTGGAGCCTTGGTCACCAAACCGTCGTGCAGCTTACTGGGAAAGATGTTCATTGTAAAATACAATACTTACACAAAATGCACAAAAATACATGTGTCCAGTTTAATAAGATACCATACAGGAAACACCCATGTCTCCCCCGCTGGCTCCAAGTTGGCTGCTTTACTTTGATCACCGCAGAATAGTCCTGAGGGAGTCTTGAGTTCATACATCACTAATGAGGAAGTAGTTGCGGCTCCAAGAGTTTAAAATTATTTGCTGATGATCATATAACTTTTAAACAATGGCCTGCTGACTGTAGAGGCTGGTCCCGCATAAGCAGGTCTGGCATGTGACTGGGGAAGTGAGGGTGCAGTGGAAAGAGACAGGGTGCCTCAGGGATGCAGCTCATTTGAAGCAGGAGGCAGTGAAGCTCTGCTCATTTTCTCTGAGCTTCCAAACTTTATGGAATGAAAATTTTGCTTTTAGATAGATAAAATTTTATTTCTGTGTATTTTTTAGTTTTGCAGCATTTCCAGTCTCCATGAGCCTCATAAGTGAGTGGTGTTTTGATTTAGTTAACTCTGTGGTCGTGTAAACCCTACCTTTTGCTCAGTTTATGCCCAGGAGAAAAGTAGAGCTGTTAATGATCAACACAGCCAACATTGCCTCACTCCCACTCACATATATTTTGTTTTCTGTTTTCCAGAAAACACTTTCCTGGATAAAAAAGAAAACATTCCAGATGCCTGATCCAGCCATGTGTTTTCATAATCCTTGGGAGGGTGCCATCCACATTTTAATGTACCTGTGCCTGAGAATTTAATTTTTTAAAATTTTTGATTTTTTTTTGTATGAAGTACTTTTAACATATGTATTTCATCGCTGTTACACTCTGTATTTTGTGAGGTGAACGTTTTCCTTTTCTTTCTCCCTAACCACTAACGTTAGAATTGATTTCCAAGAATCAACATGTATAGTTAATACTGCATTTCTTTGATTTAACTGACTTAACTGACTAACCATGATGAGCACTCCTGAATTGTATCTAGAACATGCAGATTGACCCATTATGTTCCTGGGTGGTAGAGGCGTGTGCCTGGTGATGAAGAAAGGTCCGCTGGCCTGGTGCAGCGTCGTTGCTAACCACGTCACACCGTGTCAAGTTGCTTCCTTGCTTTTTGTCTGTACACAACATCTAAAACCAGTTTTGCTGCTATAATTCAATACTGTTTGTTCGTCTGTGAGTTTATTATCTGCTAACCAAATAAAACAGTAGAATTACCTAATGAGATACATCTTTACACTTAAATAGCTTTTTTAGAGGTGAGTTTTAAAGAAGTCTCTTATGCTAGGTCGTTTTAAAACTACTGTGCAGAGAACTCACTGTAAGCCACATGATCTCCACTAATACTGGTTATCCTGTGCTACAGAGAAAATCAAAGTAGTCACAACTAAGATTCTTACCTACAAAATGAGATTCAGTAAACTCTTTACTCAATCAAAATTTAAAAAAAAATTTTAAGGAAAATTAGCAGTTTACCTATTCAGAATCCAACCTTTCTATATTTAATACTGCACTTTAGTGTATTTTCTGTAACTGTAGATATAGAAGATCTGCCTCCCCTGTGGAAATTGGGGTCTGTCGGTGGGCATGCCCCTGGAGCCCGGCTTGCCATTGAATAATGTCCCCATCCTAAGGCCTTGGCGCCCTGAACCCCTGATCCCTGATGCCTACCAGGTTTTTCTGATTTGGGTTTCCTTTAAATACTCCTTTTTTGCATGATTTTCTGATGGGAGGAAAATAGCAGTAATCATTTTTGTGTGTGCAGACTGTCTCATTTCTTTTTAGCCATTGTCATTTTATTCATTTTGTGCAATAACCATGTGTCATGTAAAAGCGGAAGACATTTCAAGTCTGTAGTGCAGCTAGTAGGCAGGTGTGCACAGGCGAAGCCACACCTGGTCTGTTTTCTGTGCACTGTGGCTTCAGCCTCACCTTTCCTCCCCTCTCTCCCTGTGTCACGCTCCAGGTGTGCACAGGCGAAGCCACACCTGGTCTGTTTTCTGTGCACTGTGGCCTCAGCCTCACCTTTCCTCCCCTCTCTCCCTGTGTCACGCTCCAGGTGTGCACAGGCGAAGCCACACCTGGTCTGTTTTCTGTGCACTGTGGCCTTGGCCTCACCTTTCCTCCCCTTTCTTTCTGCAGCACGCTCCAGGTGTGCACAGGCGAAGCCACACCTGGTCTGTTTGCTGTGCACTGTGGCCTCAGCCTCACCTTTCCTCCCGTGTCCCTGCGGCACGCTCCAGGGGTTGCCTTTTTTTTTTTAATCAATTACACCGAAGTTGGGAAATTCAACCGCAGAAAGTGACAGATGAAAGGAGACAATGGTTGTGTAGGAAGATGGAGAAAATGCTTAATCTGAGGATGAGACAGGGTTTTTTGTTTTTTTGTGGGGGCTAGAGAAAACATAAGGAGGCAGTTACATATTAGTTATGAAGGTGTGCTACAGAAAATAATCTGGTGCTCTTGCTAACTGCCCCTTCACTGTTGCTTGCGAATAGCGAAAAGCTGTATGTTATGGCTTATTATGTGAAGGTAACTAAGAAAAAGTGTTCCATGACTTTATAGAGTACATCCATGCAGAGTCCATTATTTGAGTTTTTGACATTTAATAACTTTGCTAGAAAAATCTGTAAAAAAAAAAAGTGAAAGAAAAAAGCATTTGCAAGTGATTAACATAAGCCCGTGTTTGTTTGTGCAAAAGTCCGACTTCAGGCATTCTGGTAACGGCCAGCGCGAGGGAGGGCCCGTGCTGCACCTCTGATCCCCTTTGTTGTACTAGGCAAACCTAAATATATACTTTTGATAATAGGTAACTGCTCTTTTACTAAGAGAGTCTCTACCTGCAGAAATGTATTTTGAAAACTCTTATTTTACACAGCAGTTTTGTATCCATTTAAACTAACCTTTTATCAATAAAGCACTATTGTTTACTTGTTAAATGAGTATTTCTCTTGGTTATTTGCAAGGGAAAGTTGTGAGGCTTTCTGGGAAAGTTCAGAGCTTTGACAACATAGGTGTATAAAATAAGGGAAAATTACATCAGTAGCATCAGTACTGAACAAGTTTGTACGTATTGGAGACCCAGCCCAAAAGATAGCGAAAAAGATTGGAAAGGAATTTACAGGTGATCAGATCATCTCCTCAGAAAGTACAAGACACCTGGCGAAAATCAACACTAAGGTCAGTGAGACCTGTTTCCTAATTAGAAAATGTAGTGAGAAAAGAAATTGCATTGATAACCAACTACGAAATTCCTGGACTTACGCGTCCCTGAAATAGAAGAAGAAATTTCAAATCTATCCATTTTGAAGACTGCATAGGCTAAGTAGGCTCTACCACTCGAGTAAAGGAAGCCGGAAACCTGAACTTTTAAACCTGGCCTGGTGGCTGGACGCCTACGCCCCAAGGCCTCTAGCCTTGCTGCCCACTGGACGGACCATCCAGGACCACCCGGGCCCTTTTCACCTTGCTAGTGCTTCCTGAGCTTCCTCACAGAGCCTGGGCAGTGAAACTTGCTTTCTCTCGTTCCTCAGGTCACAGGCTCACACCTGCAGTAACCCTACCTGCCCTGCCCGTCTGCGAGAGTCCTGTTCGGGCTGTGTGCGTGTCACTGGGAGCTGGTTAGAGGAAAAGCCCCAGAGGCGGGTGACATGGGGGGAGCGCGTTCTTGGCGTGCCGGGGTCTCCGAACCCCCCAAAGCTGCCTCAGGAGAAACGGAGGTTCCCCTCAGCCAACTTTCCTCCTGCCTGGGCTTTTGGGAAACGAAGGGTCAGGCTTCGCTCTGGAACCCACAGCGCCACCGAAGTCTCCTAAGTGCTCGGTGTCTGCTGGATTTCGTTATTTCCTCGACAGTGGGTGCCAGGGCCGGGCGGGGAGGGCGCGTCGGGTAGGGTCTTGAACGCATGGTTGAATCAGGTTTCCATTCTCTGGTGGGGTCTTCAGGCGAGAGGGAGACCGCAAAAGCTGTCCTGGCCGCCTCCACGGAGCAGGCTGTCTCAGCCCTAGCACACCCTCGCGCAGTCATTCGATGATCCCCTTCGGTCCGTGTAGCCCCATGAGGGATGCAATGGGTACGGGTAAGGGGGAGGCTGGCGGCCAGGGACGGAGTGCAAGGAGAGCCGCCAAGGTCCAGGCCTTGACCAAGCCCCGCCCAGCGAGTCTGGGCCTCGCCCAGGACCTTTCCCGGCCCGGTGAGCCGATCCCCGCCCCGCGAGCCTAGCCCTCGCCCAGGAGCCGATCCCCGCCCCGCGAGCCTTGCCCCGCCCAGGAGCCGATCCCCGCCGAGCGAGTCTGGGCCTCGCTCAGGACCTTTCCCGGCCCGGTGAGCCGATCCCCGCCCAGCGAGCCTAGCCCTCGCCCAGGAGCCGATCCCCGCCCCGGAGCCGATCCCCGCCCAGGAGCCGATCCCCGCCCCGCGAGCCTAGCCCTCGCCCAGGACCTAGCCCCGCCCCGCGAGCCTTGCCCCGCCCAGGAGCCGATCCCCGCCCCGCGAGCCTAGCCGTCGCTCAGGACCTAGCCCCGCCCAGGATCCCACTCCCCGCGCAGGACTTAGCCTCGCCCAGCGAGCCGACTTCCCGCCCAGGGTCTAGCCCCGCCCAGCGAGCCGACTTCCCGCCCAGGGTCTAGCCCCGC
This sequence comes from Leontopithecus rosalia, assembly GCA_028533165.1. Lineage (NCBI taxonomy): Eukaryota > Metazoa > Chordata > Mammalia > Primates > Cebidae > Leontopithecus > Leontopithecus rosalia. The sequence goes on along the minus strand of CM052653.1, from coordinate 474,862 downwards.
CCAGCGAGCCTAGGCCTCGCCCAGGACCTAGCTCCCCGCCCAGGGCCTAGCCCCGCCCAGACAACCGACTTCCCGCCCAGGACCTAGCGCTGCCCCGCGAACCTAGGCCCCGCCCAGGACCTAGCCCCGCCCAGCAAGCCTAGGCCTCGCTCGGGACGGAGCCCCGCCCGGCCAGCCGACGCCCCGCCCAACGAGCCGAGACCCCGCCCGGCAAGCCGAGGCCTCGCCTGGGACCTTCCCTGGCTCAGAAGCCGACGCCCGCCCGCGAGCCGAGCTCTGCACAGATTTACGCTCTAGGTCACGCCCGTCTGGTCCCGCCCCTTCCCCGTCCGTTCGCCAATCAGAACTCGGTCTTGCCCGTTTAGGCCGCCGGCTGGAGAGGCTCTGCCCTGGCGCCCCTCCGGCCAATCGACGGCGCGTCCGCGGCGGGGGGCGGGGTCCAGGGCGGGGCGCGGGGGCTGCTGTGGGCGGTCGAGAGCCTGCGACGCCGACGCCGGGTGGAGGCCGCTGCTGGCGACCGCGGAGGCCGGGCCGGGCCGGTGAGGACGCTGCGGGCGAGCGAGAGAGCGAGGGTGAGGACGCGGGGCGGCCTGGGCGCGCGGGGCCGGGCTGGGCCTCTCCGGGCGGGTGGCGGAGCCCCGAGGCGCGAGGCCCAGGCGGAAAGGGCGCTGAGGCCGAGGTCCGCCGCGATGGTCCCGCCCGGCGTCGGAGGCCTTCGTCAGGCGGCTGCAGCTGCTAGGCGGGTCCGGGCTAGAGGAGCGTCCGCCGGTGGGGAGCCTGCCCCGTGGGGCCGGCGGGGCTGTGGGCGGGGAGTGGCCCGCGTGGGCTCCCGGGTAGGGGGGTGCCCCGTGGGGGCCGGCGGGGCTGTGGGCGGGGAGTGTCCCGCGTGGGCTCCCGGGTTCAGGGGTGCCCCGTGGAGGATGCCGGTGGGGCTGTGGGCGGGGGAGTGTCCCACCCCGGAGGGATACCTGGAGTGGGCCATAGGGACCCCCTCGGTGTGGGCCTGGAGGTGCCTGGTGGAGGCATTTTGAACCGTTTGCCTTTTCAGCCTTTCTTTAAATTGCATCTTAAAGGTGGGAGTCAAGTGTTAGGTGTTAATACTTTTACTCCACTACGGGCTAGAAGTGCTCCTAAGCCAGTGGGTAGCCTACCAGGGGAACCCTGGGGTTCGGAAAACTGGGGACCAGAAAATGGCCCAGTGCATTGCACACCCACGTTCTAGGCACCTCTTCCATTACGCTGATCATGAGCCACTAATGGATGTGAAAAACAGAAATTAGAACTGGGCGTCATTGAAGGAAAGATTGACACATGGTGTTAAAGGATGGCCAGATTTAAAACCCAAGGCCAGATCTTTAAAGGGGGATTTTTCTCTCTGGGTTTGTGGGGTATTTTTGGCTGGGCCAGTGTGGAAATGTTTGATAACCCTGAGGTGGCAGTGGGTTAGCGCGTTGGTCTTGTGTAGACTGCCTTGTAACGGGCGGCACAGATTTTCTCAGTACCAGAGAGATGGGAGAGGACATTTGAGGTAGGGAAGCATGGAGTAATCTTTACTTGTAGGCCAAATAGAATTTAAATGTTCTACATCTGTTGGTTATTGAAAGATTTTTTTTTTTTGAAGTCCTTAAAAGTTTGCAAAGCACTTCATGCTCATTATTTATTCAGTTTTCCAAGACTCTTCAGAGACATGATCAAGTTGCACAGCCCCGTTTAAAGTAGAGGAAAGGGAGGTTGAGAGAGGTGGAATGACTGGCCTAGGGTTAACACCTAAGGTATTTGCAAATACCATCTGTACTTCTCATGTCCCCTATCCTTACTGCAGATTCGCATTAGATGGTTCACTATTAACAAACTAAATGCTGATGATGCAGTTTCCTGGACTGCAGGAGTTTGCGGGCTTATTTACATACAGAACCATCAGTTGTTAGTAGATTTCCAGGTTCCTTCTATACTAATTCCTTTCCCAAAGAGGAAGTCAATGTAAGGTATATTCATTTATCTCTGCCTCTGGTTCCTGATTCAAAAAAATGGGTTTAAAACTTATTTACCTTGGCCAGGCACAGTGGCTGTAATCCCAGAATTTTGGGAGGCCGAGGCAGGCAGAATGCTTGAGCTCAGGGGTTCGAGACCAGCCTGGCCAACATTTTAATAGAGTAGGTAAAACTACTCTATTAAAAATACAAAATACAAAAACTAGCTGGATGTGGTGGCACACACGTGTAATCATAGCTACTCAAGAGGCTGAGGCACAAGAATCACTTGAACCCGGGAGGCAGATATTGCAGTGAGCCAAGATTGTGCCACTGCACTCCAGCCTGGGTGCCAGAGCGAGACCCTGTCTCAAAAAAAAGTTTAAAAATTGGCCGGGCTCAGTGGCTCAAGCCTGTAATCCCAGCACTTTGGGAGGCTGAGACAGAGATTGCGTCACTGCACTACAGCCTGGGCAACAGTGTGAGACTCCATCTCAAAAAATAATGATAATTTAAAAATAATAAAAGTTGGTTTTTTTTGTTTTTTTTTTTTAATACGGAGTCTTGCTCTGTCACCCAGCTGGAGTGCAGTGGCACAGTCTCGACTCACTGCAACCTCCTCCTCCCTGGTTCAAGTGATTCTCCTGCCTCAGCCTCCTGAATAGCCAGGATTACAGGCAAGCTCTACCATGCCCAGCTAATTTTGTATTTTTAGTAGAAACGGGGTTTTACCATGTTGGTCAGGCTAGTCTCGAACTCCTGACCTCATGATCCACCCGCCTCGGCCTCCTAAAGTTCTGGGATTACAGGTATGAGCCACTACACCTGGCCAAAATAAAAGCTGTTAACAAGATGCCTGGTACAAGATAAGTGCTTAATAAATGTTAGCCATTTTTATTATCAGGTGAACAAATAATCTGAGTGGAAAGTAGAATGAGCTAATCCTGGATATTTACAAAGAACAGTTGAGAGAAAATTAGGCAATAATTAAGCATATTTATTCTGTGTGGAGGGAATGATATGAACTGGATTGCCAAAGCAGAGATCAGTGCATGGGCAATTCCATGTGAGCTCATTTAAATCCATTTGGCCCAAGGAATTCAGTTGCTTCCTTCCTTTCCAAACACCCCTGCTTCTAATCACATCAATACCTCTTCTATATTCAGACAGTAACAGATTTTTCTTACTGCTGCTTACCCTTTCAGTTTTGTTCTCATTTTTCCTTCACCCACTTTCATATCAGCTTGCCAGCTTCCCCTTTGCTCAGTGCGTCATGAGCTTCATAAACACAGCATAGTGCTAGATATACAGGCAAAACCCCATTGTACTGTTGGGTGCTGAGCTGAGGTAATTCCAGTCATGTTCTCTGAGATCAGAATATAGAGTCCTTTGACCATAGTGTGTTTGTCAGTGCCACAGGGAGTTGAAAAGTTGAGGATCCTACAAAACAGTATGATAAAGCCCAGTGTTTGGTGATTTTCTGGGGAGCGTTTAGTTGACAGTGCTTCTGTAAATTGGTCTAATCTTTCTGGAAAGTAACTAGCAGTATGTGATAAAGATTTTGATTTTGAAATCACAGTTTTCAAACAATCTGATAAAACGTCATATCAGTATGGTAGAGTACTCCATAGCAAGTAAACATGCTTCAGCAAACTGAATCCCATCCTCCCATCCAAGCGAAATTTGAACAATTTTGATCCATGGAAATGTGCTTTAAATGTGCCTTAACCGAAAAGTCGAAAAGGTGTGTTCATAGCAGTTGCAGTGATGTAAAAATACGTGAGGGTGTGGACGGGGTCAGGAGGGTAGTTAGAGTGATGTGAGTGGTTTTAAGTCATGAATTGTTTGCCCCTAAACTGGTGTTTTGGTTTTGACATTTTAAAATACGAAAACAATAAGGCCCTATAATGTTGTAGGATGCAGTGATGAATCTTCCTTAATCCCATCTGCCCCCTCCCAGCCCATCCTCCTGATTGCTTCCCAAAATGAAAATTTGGTCATGTCCTGTCCAAGCTGCAAAACCTACTTAGATATGGGATTACACCCGGTTGGCTCACTAGAGCTTGTACAGCACAACCCCAGGCCACCTTTCCGCCTCCCCTCGGGTGTCTACTCATCCTTTCCCAGCTGCTCCTGCAGTTTCTGTAATGCCCTGCCTGTGCGCATACTATGCCCTTTGTCCACCTGGTCTGTTCCCGTGTGCCGGAAACTGCTCCAGGTCAGGCTAGCAAGCGCTGCCGCCTCTTCCTGCTCTGTGACTGCAGTGGGCAGGTAGTGCTGGTTACTCTCACTTGTCTCCCTTTCTGAATTAAACCTCTTGATCTTTGTGTGCCCTGTGCACCCCATGGAGTCACGATGGGGTTGAGGCTACTCGTGGAGCTGAGCGACTGCTGACAAGTCACTAACCTTTCTGAGCCTGAATTCCTTGATGCCAGCTGCACATGGTTATTGTTATTAAATGAGATGGCCTAAGCGAAGGGCTTGACCTGCATCTCCTATGGTAGTGGTCACACAGGACACAGTCACTGTTGTAATGTGTACCACGGCATTCTTGAGGCCTTGTTTTAGATCTTGTCCTCTTGATGAAGCCTCCTCCCTATTGCCCTCCACCTGCCAACTTCCTTTCTGCCATCCTCACTTTACTCTCTCCAAGGCACTTAATCACCATTTAATAGCCTTGTTTGTATTTGTCCACTGTATACGGGGAGATTATTCTCTTACAAACTCTTGTATCCCTAAGCATTTAGACTTGCTAGAATAGAGCTCAATAAATATTTGAATGAATTAATCAAATTACATCTGAGGCAGAGGCAGGTGCCAGGTTTTATGGAGCTTGAAAATATGCAATCTGGGGAAGGGGGAATATTTTAAGAAAAAGAATTCAAAGTTAACAAACAAAAATTAATTTAGAAAGTGAATATTTAGAATGAGAAAGTAACAAATTTGAAAAAGCTGATCAATAATATGCAAATGGCTAAATTGGGAAAAATAATATTTGTTAATGATCTAACACACCTGTGTGATATTTTTCATTTCTGTACTTTTTTTTTTTTTGGGGGGGGAGGAAGGGAGGAAGGCAGGGAGGAAAGAAGGGATGAAGGAAGGAAGGGAGGAAGGGAGGGAGGGCGGGAGGGAGGGAAGGGAAGTAAGGAAATCAAGCAATGAGAGAGATATTGCCAACCTGGATCTAGAGGTTTACAAGTTGATTTCTTTCTTTTTTTGAGAGAGGGAAAGAAAGAAAAAAAAATGAGTAAAGGAGAGGAAGAAAGAGGAAGAGAAAGAGGGAG
>CM052653.1:443368-469105 GCA_028533165.1 Leontopithecus rosalia | reverse complement strand
TTCTGCCCCGCGTGTCTCCTCCACTGGGAATCTTCTGCTCCTGAGCGACCAGAATTTGTCTGAAAGTGTGGCGTCCTCTAGTTCTATGAGCTTTAACTGCGAACTGCAATCCCGAGATGTTAGCGATCGGCCATCTTGGATCGTTCCCATTTCTGTACTTTTTAATCATCTTTTCATATGACAGAGTATAGAAAGAACTTTGTGATTCCTCTAGCACAGTTGATAAATTTTTATTGTTGATAGGGTACATAAAACTTACTATTTTGCATATAGACATATTTGCTGTTTCTAATACTGCTACAGGTTGGTGTCCCAGAGAAACAGGTGTTCAGGTAAATCCCGTTTTGCACAATTCCATTCAAAAAAAGAAAAAAACACATCTAAGGCACACATAATTGTACTTCAGTATTGATTATTTTTCTGATAATTGAACTCTTCGCTTATATTTTAGCACGTCTGATGGTAAATCTCCCACATATGAATATCTGGTTCCCCCTGTTTCACACTGTTTCCTTTCTACTGCCGACATACTTCCCTGAGCCAGGTCCCATTGGACCTATTCACCTTGCCACAGGATCCCTGGCCCTTCACCTTCATTGCCTAAAAGCCCTGGTGAACCAACACAGTGGGCGATAGCAGTATTTCTAGAAGCAATACCTGCATTGAGATTGCTGGTAATCACCTACGTTTGCACTAAAGTTTATACTAAAAATACACCTAAATTTTTACTAAAAATGCAAAAAATTAGCCGGGTGTGGTGGTATGTGCCTGTAATCACAGCTACTTGGGAGACTGAGGCAAGAGAATCCCTTGAATGTGGGAGGATGGAGGTTGCAGGGAGCCAAGATCGTGCCACTGCACTCCAGCCTGGGTAGAGTAGAAGTGACTGTAAACAGCGTAATGTGTCCGTTAAACCCAAACTAAATGTCTCTAACTTAATGTACCCTTAGGTGGACCTCAAAAATGCCAGCTGCCCCTCCCAAGCCACCTGACATGAAGGGGAAGAGGAACAGAGGCAGAGTTCCTCTATTGCAGTGGGAAAAGGCATTAGTCTTAATTCTTGCAATTAGAATATTTTGGGGATACATTTTACAAAAGCGTATGACCATAGGGAAATTGTGCTTAGGGCCTTTCTCAGGGCCTTGGAAGAAGTTGGTGCAAGTGAGGGCCCAGAAACCTGAGCCAGACTAGCTCTGTCGTCAAACTGCCTTTGTGGGGGCAGTTTCCTGGTTCCTTACTTGCTGCCAACTCAGTAGGGGAATGTGGGGTGAGGATGCTAAGTGAATCTTCCAGGAGCTAGTGGGAATGTTTGGGAAGGAGGAACTAGTTTTAGAAATTGTTTAAATTACTAGGCTTTATTATATCTCTTGTCCCCTTTATGATTTTTTTTTTTCAGAGTCTCACTCTGTCACCCAGGCTGGAGTGCAGTGGTGCAATCTTGGCTCACTGCAACCTCCACCTCCCATGTTCAAGCAATTCTCCTGCCTCAGCCTCCCAAGTAGCTGGAATTACAGGCACACACCACCACACCTGGCTCATTGTTTTGTATTTTTAGTAGAGACAGGGTTTCACAGTCTTGGCCAGGCTGGTCTCAAACTCCTGACCTGAAGTGGTCCACCCACCTCGGCCTCCCAAAGTGCTGGGATTACAGGCTTGAGTCATTGTGCCCAGCCCCCACTTGATGATTAAAATCTCAGTTGCTTTGTTAGTACAGTAGTTAATAAGGTAAATGTTGGGAAACAAGTGCCGGTATCTGAACAAGAAATGGAACCTGGAGAGTGTTTAAAAATATTAATTTTTAATTGAACTGTTTTTGAAAGAAGAGCAAACACAACTCGAGGGGAAAGACAGTCCAGCCGTCTCCTGGAAGGTACATAGTGGCATACTGTAGGTAGCCCTGTCAGTTAAGACTTTTAAAGCCTGCGGTACTTCTGCAGAAGTCTGCAGAGAAACCATCTGACTTTGAAGATAATGTATACTCATCACGATAGGCCATTTGACAAATACAGAAAAGTAGGAAGAAGAAAATAAAAATCCTCTTATGCCTCCCTATGATAACCACTGTAAATGAGTTTTAAAATGCATGGATGTGGAGCTGTGGTTCTGGGAGGTAGGGGAGCATACTCCATCCTGCCTCTCCCACTCTCTGTGGCTCTAAGATCTGGACATGTGGTTGGAATAGCTGTTGAGGACACCAACAAGTGAATGGTAACAGGTGGATGGGAGTGAAGGCCAGAATTTGAAGAACGACTTTGCACCAGTAGTGAGTTTCCTGTCTTCCCTTCAGCATCCCCTACTCTGGACTCAGGCTCTCCAAAACCTGGAGGCGGGTACCTGGTGTGAACAGGGAGAGCTACAGAGAACTTTTGTAGTTGGGCTCCAAGACAGAAAATGGGAGAAAGGCATCATTTTTTTCCCCTCTTGCTCCCTCTCCTCCAGTCAGTCCTGCAGTGGCAGGAGTGTGTGAACACCTGAAACTCTGAGGGAATGGGGAAAATCCCAATAGCCTTTTTATTCTCTTCCCTCCTGCAGCTCAGTCCCAGGCAAGATGCAGGCACAAGAAGTGCACGGCTAAACGGGGTAATTAAAGCAGTAAGTTTCTGGTTGGAGTCTCCAAAGGGGAGCCCAGGTAACTGGAAAGTGTACTAGAGAGATTCCAGAGAGGGAAGAGCTCAGGAAAGTGACCCCATAAAGTTAGTTAACTTACAGGCTCAACACTGAGCTGTGCACTTGTGATGTGACCCAGAACAGGTTGCCAAAGACTTTGAGAATGCAACTATGGGATAGACCATTGCCTGGGAGGCAGGCTGTCCACTAGGCAAGCAGGGTACCTGCAGACATTGCTGATGAACACTGCAAAGGCTTTGAAAGTGAAAGTAACACTGAGACCAAGTTCTACAGAAGGCTGGTTGGGACTTGGGGACTGAATCCAGCCAGACCAGTACCTGCCCAACAAAAATACTGGCATTCCTCATAGGAATCAAACAAGATCAAGAGCATAAAGTTAAAAATGTTGAGGATACAATGCAAAATATACTCAACATGTGCAGAACCAGGAAAATAGCAACTGGTGGAAAAAGAGACTAAAGCTGAGCTGTTGCCTCTGTTGGAATTATCTGATAGACTTGATGCGTGGCCTCCATGCCCCTGACCTCCTAGTGTTCATCCTGGGAATATATGACAGGCAAAAGCACACTGCAGATGTAATGAAGGGTACAAATCAACCAGTCTGGATTAGTTGTCTAGATTATCCAGGTGGGCCTTATGTAATTATATGAGCCTTTAAAAGCAGGGATCTTCCTCCAGCCGATAGCAGATGGGGAAGGCAGGTAGACTGGAAGTGTAAGAAGTTTTCAGCGTAACATTTCTGACATGGAAGACGCAAGGGGCCATGAGCCAAGGAATGTGAATAAGTAACAGCTGACAGCCAGCAAGAACTGGGACTCAGGCCTGTGCCCACACAGACTTGAATGACCGTGTGACTGTATTCTCCCCCCAAAAAATCCAGGTAAGACCCCAGGTCAGCTGATACCTTGACTTAGACCTTTTGCGACCCTAAGCAGAGAATTCTGGTGAGTCACATTACACCCAAATGTATAACCCATAGACACTGTGAGATAATAAAAGGCTGTTATTTTAAGCTGCTAAGTTTGTGAGAATTTGTTAAGGCTACAGTTTAAAAAAAAAAAGTTATAAAGCCCTTATTATTAAAATAGTCCATGGCCGGGCTCGGTGGCTCATGCCTGTAATCCAAGCACTTTGGAGGCCAAGGCAGGCGGATCACCTGAGGTCAGGAGTTCAAGACCAGCCTGACCAACATGGTGAGACCCCATCTTAAAAAAAAAAAAGTCCAAGAAGTAAAGCTACTCTTGAAACAGTTGGAAGTACGGAAAGTCTTGCCAAGAAAATAGAAAGAGGTGGGAATTTTCATGGAAAATACAGTAACAAATAAAACGGAAGTGATAAAGTGATATGAGCGACTCATAATGCATGGATTTACATTTTTTTTTTTTTTGCTTACTCTTGTGTCTTTGTCTTTAGGATTTACAATTCTTTAAATCAAATTTTTTGGTTTATTTTTAATACTTTTCATTTTTTTGTGACAATTCCTTCACAATCTTTTTTTTAAATTGCATTTTAGGTTTTGGGGTACATGTGACCAACATGCAAGATTGTTGCATAGGTGCATGCACACATGGCAGTGTGATTTGCTGCCTTCCTCCCCATCACCTATATCTGGCATTTCTCCCCATGCTATCTCTCCCCAACACAATCATTATTAATCTATCTTTTTTGCTTTACATGCTCAAATAAACTTCTCTGGTAATGAACTGTAGAAATGATCCCTGTAAATATAGTCTCATGGTTTTTAATCTTGAAGAATTTGCACTGTAGTCTGTTGAACTGGGAGCTGTGCCGGATATTAGTCTCACCCCTGCACAAATCAGGTCTCTGGCCTTGAGCAAGCAGCCTCGTTTCTAGGCTGTTTTTTCTTATGGAAAGTAGAGACTGGGCCAGGATTTCATAAAGTAGGAACTTCTCTCTCCCTCTCTCTCACCTTGAACACTTGCAAGGGTTCCTTGAATCCTTATGTACATCAAAAATTATTGCTAGATTCGTTTTTTGTTTTGACTTGTGGAAAATCCCAAACTTTCACAAAAGTAAAGAAAATAATATATCAAAGCCCATGTATCCAGGTTTAGTAATCAACACATGGACAGTCTTTTTTTCCTGTAGCCATCTCCACTGGATCCCCAACTCGTTGGACTATTTTAAAGTAAATGTTAGATATTATTTCATTTTATCCATAAAAACTTTAGGATGCATCTCTAAGTGAGAGGAACTTTTTTCTCCTTCATGTACCCACAATACCACTAAAGCACTAGAAAATAATATTAACCTCTTAATACAATCTGATATTTAATTAGGACTCATGCTTCTCTGATCTGTAAATATTTGATTCAGGATTCAAATAAGGTCCATATAGCATTTAATAACATACTGTATAGATAACATGTTTTAGCAGTTCGTATTTACACACACACATGCACTGTTTCCTTTTTTGTTATTTATCAAAGAGACGAGGTCATTTATCCTGTAGGGTTTCTTTGTAGTCCTTTTATTCCTTAGGACATATTTTACTGGTGATATATAATGAAGTCACTGGGCTTTAAAGTCACCTGAAGTAATTTTCTTTAGTTTAGCTGATGTCTTGATTTGTAGTTAACACCATTTGTTTCATTTTGTTTGGGTTTTTAGGACCTGCTTTTCTAAAATACTGATTTAATTTTGCTAATTACATGAAACCACTTACGAAGTTCCCATGTCAAAACTACCAAACACCCTGTGCTGAAGGAAGTACAGTTTCCAACATCGTTTATGCTTTTCACTTCCTTCCTTATAGGTAACCATTTTTATTAGTTTTTGGTTTATGCTGGTTTTTTTTTTTTAAATATAAACAAATACATATCACTTTGGGAGGCTAAAGCAGTGGGATCAACTTGAGCCTGGGAGTTTGAGATCAGCCTGCACAACCTAGTGAGTCCTCATCACTACTAAAAACAATATATATGTTTCCTTCTTCTTTTAACAGAAGTTAGCATGCCATGCACCTGGTTTTGCACCTTTTATTCACTTTCATACCAAAGCTGCATATACAGATTTTGCTTTTTTTCCTGCGCCATCAGCAGGCCACCTCTGTACATGTAGCTGTTCCCGCACCATGATTTCTCACAGGGGGTACACACCTGACTCCCAATGTGTCCTCTTGTATAGAAGTGCCAAAACATTTACATAGTGAAAAACATTATTTTTATTATAAATCACTATCCTTTTGTTTCTCCTTTATATTACAGTTGAAGCTATGTATAAATAGATTAAATCACCTATAAATGTTAAATTGGATGGCTTCATACCACCCCTCACAAAAGTATTGAGAATCAGTTATCCAGATTCACTTCAGCTCTTAAAACTTCTATTTTTCAGTCTATAGAATTTTGCTTAACATAAAATCAGAATACCAGGTTGTAGAGAATCTAAAATACACTCTAAAAGAAATAATACATCTGTTTAGTGTTCAGGCGTCTAAAAAATATAACCCAGGGAGTAAAAGTAAGGTTTGCAAACATTGGTTATGTACAAAGAAATCTCTTTGGAACAGTCAGTCTGGGTGTATACTACATTGTTGAATTTGTCTGAAAGTGACCTTCCTTTTCTTGCACACATTTAGCCACTATTGTGTTATGCTCAGGTAGGAAGATTGTGATAACGTAATTTTATGAGGTATATTTAATTTTTAGCCACCAAAGACTATAAACTAGTAGGAATCAAGAACACATTTTCTTTCCATTTATTCTCACATGGAGCTGCCTTATCACAGAATCATGGATTCTTAGAGCTGAAAAATATTTGATAAACCCTTCCCTTTCCCTGTCATTTTCCAGGAAAAAACATGACAGAGTTTGTGACTGCAGAGTTGAAATTGCAACCTAAGTGTGCTGGCCCTGAATTTCCACCATCCCCAGCTGCTGCTGCCTCCTTTCTTGTTCCCCATTAGTGCCTGCCTTTTTATTTTGTCTTTTTTAAATCACAGCTTGGTTGATGACTTTCTGTGTCAGTAAGCGCCCTTCCATCATTAGAGGTTCTTGAGTTGTTGACTGACCCTCCTGGTGTTTGAGGGATAACGTTGCCAGAATGTGGATCCTCCTCAGTGGTCAGCTGTGTGCAAGTGACACAGCCGGCCTGAAGCACCTGCTGAAGTGTGTGCAGATGAGTTCTGCAGCACCCTTTTCCCCAAGCTTCTGGTGCCAAGCATGGGTTCTGTGATGCTTGGGCCATATTGCCTTCAGACAACACCTTAGCAGTGTTCAGAGGAGGGTTGCATAGGCCCTGCTGGCCCGCCCACCTGCCCAGCCCGCCATTCCTCATTAGCCCTTTGAAGGCCTGCCTTTACAGAACAGGTCTTGACATTTTTCTCTCTTCCTCACATTGACTATTCAGTTCCTTGTTCTGAAAGTTAGTAATGCTTAGAAAGGGAATAAAAAGGATCTATCTCTTGCTATACTGCAGTAAAGAGGTGATGCAGCCCAGGGTCAAGGGACTGAGGAAGAATTCCATTTGAACATCATCAGCAGTGAAGTTTGTGTCCAAAGCTGCAGTGGGCTTTCCTGCTAGACAAGTGTAGTGAAGTACTAAGTTCGTATTCTGCTTTCTTGGGTTGGGCATAGAGGAGTTGGGTTTTCGATTCTCCCAAAACAGACAGTGAAAAATATTTTAGGGAAGGTTTTTTTTTTTTAATTGCAAAATAGAAATGTTAGCCAGTACCCTTTACTGTGGACTATCGACTATGCTTTTGTCTAAAAAGCCATTTGCTGATTTTCCAGTGAAAGAGGAAGAGTTTTCATAGCCATGTCTGGGCCCAATTCCTAGCTCTCTCACTTGTGAGTCATGCGTTCCTTGGCAGACCTTTTGTTTTTTTTTTAATAGATTTTACTTTTTAGAGCAGTTTTATGTTAACAGCAAAATTAAGCCGAAGGTAAAGAGATTTTCCCTATAGCCTCTGCCCCCACATACACACAGCATCCCCTACTGTCAATATCTGTCACTAGAGTGGTCCATTTGTTACACACCTACTTGATACATCACTATCACCCAAAGCCTTGGCAGACTTTGGAGCTGAATTTTCCAGCTTTAAAATGGAAATGATATGTCACAGGGTTTTCTGTTTTGATGATGATGATGATGATGATGACTTTTTGAGACAGAGTTTCACTCTTGTTGCCCAAGCTGGAGTGCAGTGGTGCAATCTTGGCTCACTGCAACTTCCACCTCCTGGGTTCAAGCTATTCTCCTGCCTCAGCCTCCTGAGTAGTTGGGATTATAGGCGTGCGCCACCACGCCCGGCTGATTTTTTGTATTTTTAGTAGAAACTAGGTTTCACTTTGTCAGCCAGGCTGGTCTTGAACTCCTGACCTCAGGTGATGCACCCACCTCAGCCTCCCAGTGCAGGATTACTGGCATGAGCCACCGTGCTGACCTCAGTGCATACTTAAAAAACAATTTTTTCCCATTGTCAAGCTGGAGGAAGAAATCCCACTAGAGCAAATGATGTTAAAAGAGCAACCTGCTGGTTTTGCAGTCATGCTGCAGCTTCTGCAGTAGATTGACACCAAGATTAACTGACAGTCACAGCAATGGGTTTACCTGCTGGTTTTTTATTAATGTATTTTTTTACAATTCTTTAGAGATAGGGTCTCACTGTGTTTCCCAGGCTGGTCTCAAACTGCTTGCCTCAATTAATCCTCCTGCCTCAGTCTCCTGAGTAGCTGGGATCATAGGTGTACACCACTATTCCTGGCTTGAAGACCACTATAAGGTCTTTTGGAACTTTCATAAGCTTACTAAGAAACTTAAGGTCTGAAACTTAAGTCTTAGTCTTAAATTTAGGGTTAGTCTTAAATGTATGTCTTAGTCTTAATCTTAAAGCTGGGCTGGGTACAGGGGCCCACACCTGTAATCCCAGCACTTTGGGAGGCTGAGGCAGGCGGATCACCTGAGGTCAGGAGTTCAAGACCAGCCTGACCAACATGGCGAAACCCCATCTCTACTAAAAATACAAAAAAATTAGCCAGGCGTGGTGGTGGGCACCTGGAATCCCAGCTACTAGGGAGGCTGAGGCAGGAGTATGTCTTGAACCCAGGAGACAGAGATTTTAGTGAGCCGAGGTTGCACCATTGCACTCCAGCCTGGGCGACACAGCCTGACTCTGTCTCAAAAAAAAAAAAAAAAAGCTGAGTAATTATTAAATGGATAACTTATATGCCACGTTACTATTATGTGACAGCAAATAGATTTTTCTTTGGAATATCAGCAACAGAGTACCGCAGGGTCATTTCCTCTCAAGTGAATCTGCCTTCTTAAGATCAGTCTCATGAACAAGAGTGTCTTGTGGCCCTACATTTTAGCTACAGCCATGTTGACGTCTGTCTGGGCTAGATGAAAGTTAGTATACAAGTTGTTGCATGGAAACTGCAAACGTGTAAAGATTTCCTCTGTGAGCCACATATTTCAAACGAGAGTTTGATATTCCTTGAGCTAAGAAAAGTGTTTATTTATCTAATATGTCGTGTTCTCATGAACAAGGAAGCAATGTTACATAAAAAGCTGTTTGTTTTAAACATATTTTATTATAAAATAAGCACATATACAAACAATCAAACGTATGCCTTAATGGATTATAAAATGAACACTGTCCAGGTCCAGAAACAGAACTCTGCCCCGCCAGCCTGAGAACTCCTTCCCCGTCTGCCATCCCAGTGACAGTCCCTCTCTCCTGTCAAGAAGGGACCATTGTCCTGATTTTTCCAGTAATAACGTCCTTGTGTTTTTTTATGGTTCTATCACTGGAATGTGCACCTCTAGGCATTACAGGTTAGCCTTGTATATATATTTTTTAGAAGTAGCTGTTTAGACATGACTTTCTTATAAAGAGTAGAAGAGAAAGAACCTGAAGAAATTTTTTTTTTTTTGAGACAGAGTTTCGCTCTTGTTGCCCAGGCTGGAGTGCAATGGCGCGATCTCGGCTCACCGCAACCTCCGCCTCCTGGGTTCAGGCCATTCTCCTACCTCAGCCTCCCGAGTAGCTGGGATTACAGGCACGCGCCACCGGGCCCAGCTAATTTTTTGTATTTTTAGTAGAGACGGGGTTTCACCATGTTGACCAGGATGGTCTCGATCTCTTGACCTCGTGATCCACCCACCTCGGCCTCCCAAAGTGCTGGGATTACAGGCATGAGCCACCGCGCCTGGCCAGAAATTTTTAAACCTATACTTAAGAAAATATAGATGAGAATTGTACAGTAGAATAAATAAGAGAAATGACTTCTAAAAATATATTTCAGTTGTAAAAATGCATACGGATTTGTAGCATTACTTAAGGAAAGAATGGCTTTAGGAACCAAAGTAAAACATCCTATACCTTGTTTTAGAAGAACCCACTTTTGGTGGTTCTGTATTTGGTAAATGTTGTGAGCTGACCAAGAACACACAGATCATTTATTTTTATTTTCATCTGTTTTCACATTGGAGGTACCTGCAAAGTAGAAGTCTTCTTCATTTGCATTCTCTTACTTTTGCATTAACTACTCAATCAATTTGTTTGTGAAAAGACAAATATATATTCCCACTCATCTGTAGGAGCTGAAAAAAAATGATCTTATGGAATTGGAGAGTTGAATGATGGTTACCAGAGGTTGGGAAGGGGGTGGGGGATTAAGAAAGATTGATTAGTGGCTGTAAAAATGCAGTAAGAAGAAATAAGACCAGCCGGGCACGGTGGCTCAAGCTTGTAATCCCAGCACTTTGGGAGGCCGAGGCGGGTGGATCACAAGGTCAAGAGATCGAGACCATCCTGGTCAACATGGTGAAACCCCGTCTGTACTAAAAATACAAAAAATTAGCTGGGCATGGTGGCGCATGCCTGTCATCTGAGCTACTCAGGAGGCTGAGGCAGGAGAATTGCCTGAACCCAGGAGGCAGAGGTTGCGGTGAGCCGAGATCACGCCATTGCACTCCAGCCTGGGTAACGAGGGAAACTCCATCTCAAAAAAAAAAAAAAGAAGAAATAAGACCTATTGTTTGGTAGCCAGTAGGGCAACTGTAGTTAATAATTTACTGTATACTTCAGAATAACTAGAGGAGTGGATTTGGGATGTTGCCCACACAAAGAAGTGGTTAATGTTTGAGGCAGAGGATATCCCAGATACCCTCATTTGACCATTACACATTGTTTGCTTGTATAAGGATACAAAACTTGAGTTAGATGGCAGTTAAGTTCAGAAGATCTATTATATAGCATGGTAACTCTAGTTAGTAACAATGTATTATATTTCTGAAAATTGCTAAGAGGGTAGATTTTAAGTGTTCTCATCACAAAAAATGTTTAGTTTGTGAGGTGATGCATATCATAATTGCCTCAATTTGGCCTGGCCATCCCATAGTGTAGACATATTTCAAGGCATCATTTTATACACTATAAATATATACAGTTTTTGTCAATAAAAAATTTAAAAATCACATACCCCATAAATATGTACAATTATACACTCAAAAAATTAAGTCAAAGGTTGTGGAATTGAAATTGAAAGGCTCATTTGTAATTCTCAGAACTTCATATATCTCATGTTTAATATTAGTTTAGCAAGAACGGTAATTTTTTTTGAAGTATCATTCTATTTGTGGTCATAGTCCTTGTCTTTTGCTGTTGTCATCTTTACAATGCATTGCATGATGTACCAGTTCATTTTTTTTTACGTGTAATTTTAAAAAATATATTTTATTGCACTTTGGGTTCTGGGGTGCATGTGCAGAACATGCAGGATTGTTGCATAGGTACACACATGGCAGTGTGGTTTGCCGCCTCCATCCCTGTCACCTATATCTGGCATTTCTCCCCATGTTATCACTTCCCAACTCCCTACCCCCTGCTGTCCCTCCCTTAGTACCCCTCAACAGACCCCAGTGTGTGATGCTCCCCTCCCTGTGTCCATGTGTTCTCATTGTTGAACACCCATCTATGAGTGAGAACATGAGGTGTTTGATTTTCTGTCCTTGTGTCAGTTTGCTGAGAATGATGGTTTCCAGATTCATCCATGTCCCTGCAAAGGACACGAACTCATCGTTTTTTATGGCTGCATAATATACTATGGTGTATATGTGCCACATTTTCCTTGTCCAGTCTATCATCGATAGGCATTTGGATTGGTTCCAGGTCTTTGCTATTGGAAACAGTGCCGCAATGAACATACATGTGCATGTGTCTTTATAATAGAATGATTTATAATCCTTTGGATATATATCCAGTAATGGGATTGCTGGGTCAAATGGAATTTCTACTTCTAGGTCCTTGAGGAGTCACTACACTGTCTTCCACAATGGTTGAACTAATTTACACTCCCACCAGCAGTGTAAAAGTGTTCCTATTTCTCCACATCCTCTCCAGCATCTGTTGTCTCCAGATTTTTTACTAATCACCGTTCTAACTGGCGTGAGATTGTATCTCAGTTTGGTTTTGATTTGCATTTCTCTAATGACCAGTGATACTGAGCACTTTTTCATATGTTTCTTGGCCTCATATATGTCTTCTTTTGTTAAGTGTCTGTTCATATCCTTCGCCCACTTTTTAATGGGCTTGTTTTTTTCTTGTAAATCTGTTTTAGTTCTTTGTAAATTCTGGATATCAGCCCTTTGTCAGATGGGTAGATTGCAAAAATTTTTTCCCGTTCTGTTGGTTGCCACTTCACTCTAATGATTGTTTCTTTTGCTGTGCAGAAGCTCTGGAGTTTAATTAGATCCCATTTGTCTGTTTTGGCTTTAGTTGGCAATGCTTTTGGTGTTTTAGTCATGAAGTCCTTGCCTATGCCTATGTCCTGAATGGTTATGTCCTGAATGGTTTTGCCTAGGTTTTCTTCTGGGGTTTTTATGGTGTTAGGTCTTATGTTTAAGTCTTTAATGCATCTGGAGTTAATTTTAGGGTAAGGTGTCAGGAAGGGGTCCAGTTTCTGCTTTCTGCACATGGCTAGCCAGTTTTCCCAACACCATTTATTAAACAGGGAATCCTTTCCCCGTTGCTTGTTTTTGTCAGGTTTGTCAAAGATCAGATGGTTGTAGATATGTTGTGTTGCCTCCAAGGCCTCTGTTCTGTTTCATTGGTCTATATCTCTGTTTTGGTACCAGTACCATGTTGTTTTGATTACTGTAGCCTTGTAGTATAGTTTCAAGTCACGTAGCATGATGCCTCCAACTTTTTTCTTTTTGCTTAGAATTGACTTGGCTATGCGGGCTCTCTTTTGGCTCCATGTGAAGTTTAAGGTGGCTTTTTCCAGTTCTGTGAAGAGGGTCATAGGTAGCTTGATGGGGATAGTGTTGAGTCTGTAAATTACTTTGGGCAGTATGGCCATTTTAACAATACCGATTCTTCCTAACCATGAGCATGGAATGTTTCTCCATCTGTTTGTGTCCTCTCTTATTTCATTGAGCAGTGGTTTGTAGTTCTCCTTGAAGAGGTCCCTTACGTTCCTTGTTAGTTGTATTCCTAGGTATTTTATTCTCTTTGTAGCAATTGTGAATGGCAGTTCATTCTTGATTTGGCTCTCTTTAAGTCTGTTATTTGTGTATAGGAATGCTTGTGATTTCTGCACATTGATTTTTGTATCCTGAGACTTTGCTGAAGTTTCTTATCAGTTTCAGGAGATTTTGGGCTGAGACGGTGGGGTCTTCTAGATATACTATCATGTTGTCTGCAAATAGAGACAATTTGGCTTCTTCCTTTTCTATTTGAATACCCTTTATTTCTTCTTCTTGCCTGATTACTCTGGCTAGAACTTCCAATACTGTATTGAATGGGAGTGGTGAGAGAGGGCATCCTTGTCTAGTGCCGGATTTCAAAGGGAATGCTTCCAGTTTTTACTCATTCAGTATGATATTGGCTGTGGGTTTGTCATAAATAGCTTTTATTATTTTGAGATACGTTCCGCCAATACCTAGTTTATTGAGGGTTTTTAGCATAAAGGGCTGTTGAATTTTGTCAAAGGCCTTCTCTGCATCAATTGAGATAATCGCGTGGTTTTTGTTTTTGGTTCTGTTTATGTGGTGAATTACGTTTATAGACTTGCGTATGTTGAACCAGCCTTGCGTCCCCGGGATGAAGCCTACTTGATCATGATGGATAAGCTTTCTGATGTGCTCTTGCAATCGGTTTACCAGTATTCTATTGAAGATTTTTGCATCTATGTTCATCATGGATATTGGCCTGAAGTTTTCTTTCCTTGTTGAGTCTCTGCCGGGTTTTGGTATCAGGATGATGTTGGTCTCATAAAATGATTGGGGAAGGAGTCCCTCTTTTTGGATTGTTTGGAATAGTTTCAGAAAGAGTGGTACCAGCTCCTCTTTGTGTGTCTGGTAGAATTCAGCTGTGAACCCATTTGGACCTGGGCTTTTTTGGTTGGTAGGCTATTAATTGCTGCCTCAACTTCAGCCCCTTGTTATTGGTCTATTCAGGGTTTCAACTTCTTCCTGGATTAGGCTTGGGAGGGTGCAAGTGTCCATGAATTTATCCATTTCTTCCAGGTTTACTGGTTTATGTGCATAGAGTTGTTTGTAGTAATCTCTGCTGGTAGTTTGTTTTTCTGTGGAATCGGTAGTGATATCCCCTTTGTTGTTTTTTTATTGCATCTGTTTGATTCTTCTCTCTTCTTTTTTATTAATCTGGTTAGTGGTCTATTTTGTTGATCTTTTCAAAAAACCAGCTCCTGGATTTATTAATTTTTTGAAGGTTTTTTTTGTGTCTCTATCTCCTTCAGTTCTGTTCTGATCTTAGTTATTTCTTGTCTTCTGCTAGGTTTTGAGTTTTTTTGATCTTGCTCCTCTGGCTCTTTCCATTTTGATGATAGGATGTTGATTTAGATCTTTCCTTGCTTCTCATGTGGGCATTTATTGCTATAAATATTCCTCTAGGCACTGCTTTAAACATGTCCCAGAGATTCTGGTACATTTTGTCTTCGTTCTCGTTGGTTTTGAAGAACATCTTTATTTCTGCCTTCATTTCATTGTTTATCCAGTCAACATTCAAGAGCCAGTTGTTCTGTTTCCATGAAGTTGTGCAGTTCTGAGTTAGTTTCTTAATATTGAGTTCTGATTTGATTGCACTGTGGTCTGAGAGACTGTTTGTTGTGATTTCCGTTCTTTTGCATTTGCTGAGGAGTGATTTACTTCCAATTATGTTGTCAGTTTTAGAGTAGGTGTGATGTGGTGTTGAGAAGAATGTATATTCTGTGGATTTGGGGTGGAGAGTTCTGTAAATGTCTATTAGGTTTGCTTGGTTCACATCTGAGTTCAAGTCCTTGATATTTTTGTTAATTCCCTGTCTCGTTGATCTGTCTAATACTGACCATGGAGTGTTAAAGTCTCCCACTATTATTGTGTGGGAGTCTAAGTCTCTTTTTAGGTCTTTAAGAACTTGCTTTAGGTATCTGGGTGCTCCTGTATTGGGTACATATATATTTAGGATCATTAGCTCTTCTTGCTACACTGATCCTTTTACCATTATGTAATGCCCTTCTTTGTCTCTTTTGATCTTTGTTGGTTTAAAGTCTGTTTTATCAGAGACTAGGATTGCAACTCCTGCTTTTTTTTTGCTCTGCATTTGCTTGGTAAATCTTCCTCCATCTCTTTATTTTGAGCCTCTGTGTATCCTTGCATATGAGATGGGTTTCCTGGATGCAGCACGCCAATGGGTTTGACTTTTTATCCAATTTGCCAGTCTGTGTCTTTTGACTGGGGCATTTAGCCCATTTACGTTTAAGGTTAATATTGTTTTGTTTTGTTTTTGAGACAGAGTTTCGCTCTTGTTACCCAGGCTGGAGTGCAATGGCGCGATCTCGGCTCACTGCAACCTCCGCCTCCTGGGTTCAGGCAATTCTCCTGCCTCAGCCTCCTGAGTAGCTGGGATTACAGGCACGTGCCACCATGCCCAGCTAGTTTTTGTATTTTTGGTAGAGGCGTGGTTTCACCATGTTGATCAGGATGGTCTCGATCTCTTGACCTCTTGATCCACCCGCCTCGGCCTCCCAAAGTACTGGGATTACAGGCGTGAGCCATCACGCCCGGCCAAGGTTAATATTGTTATGTGTGAATTTGATCCTGCTATTTTGATGTTAGCTGGCTATTTTGCCCATTAGTTGATGCAATTTCTTCATTGTGTAGATGTTCTTTACCATTTGGTACATTTTTGGAGTGGCTGGTACTGGTTGTTCCTTTCTGTTTAGTGCTTCTTTCAGGAGCTCTTGTAAGGCAGGCCTGGTGGTGATGAAATCTCTCAGCAATTGCTTGTTTGTAAAGGATTTTATTTCTCCTTTGCTTATGAAGCTTAGTTTGGCTGGATATGAAATTCTAGGTTGAAAGTTCTTTTCTTTAAGGATGTTGAATATTGGCCCCCACTCTCTTCTGACTTGTAGGGTTTCTGCTGAGAGATCTGCTGTTAGTCTGATGGGCTTCCCTTTGTGGGTAACCCAACCTTTCTCTCTGGCTGCCCTTAGGATTTTTTTCCTTCATTTCAACCCTGGTAAATCTGACAATTATGTGCCTTGGGGTTGCTCTTCTTGAGGAATATCTTTGTGGTGGTCTCTGTATTTCCTGGACTTGAATATTGGCCTGCCTTGCTAGGTTGGGCCAGGTCATGTTTTTTGATGCCAATGACATTAAGTAAATCCTTAGCAAATGTTTATAGTAAGAATTTAGTTCCTGCTCTCAAGGAGCAGACAGCATGGATAGAGTTGGCTGAAGATTATAGATAACTGCTAACCTGTGCGAAACTTGTGGCTCAGGTAATTAATGTGGCAGTCAGTGGCTTTGTTCAGGAATTAGGATGGAAGATGCACTGCCTTGGCATTTTGTTCATACTACTCATGTTTTGCTTTTCCCAGAGGATTTACCTCTTCATTTTCTGCTTGCTTGTTTGATAAATTGGATGCGTGCAGAAGTTCAAAAGGTTGTCTTTGTGGGTAGGGTTTAAGTGTACAGTAAGAGATGCTTGGCAGTAAGTCACTGAGAGCCTATTTGAAATTAAGAGATAAAAAGGTTCTTTGCCAGGTGTGGGTGGCTCATGCCTGTAATTCCAGCACTTTGGGAGGCCAAGGTGGGAGGTTCACTTGAGGCCAGGAGTTCAAGAGCAGCCTGGCCAACATGGTGAAACCCCGTCTCTACTTAAAAATACAAAAAATTATGTGTGTGTGGTGGCAGCACACACCTGTGGTCCCAGCTACTCTGGAGGCTGAGGTGGGAGAATTGCATGAGCCTGGTAGGTGGAGGTTAGAGTGAGCCAAGATCATACCACTGCTCTTTCGTCTGGGCAACAGAGCAAGACTCTGTTTCCAGAAAAAGGGGAGGGTTCTTGACTTGCTTGTCTTGATGACAGAATAAGCACGAAAAAGAGGAAAGGGCCAGGAGACTTGGAGCAATTAAGTTGGCACAAGAGGACTGGATTAGAAATTGAGTGAGATTAACTCTTTAAAAGGTTACAGATTAGTGGGAGACTCTGAGAGTGATTGAGATGAAGTAACGGGTGCAGTGCTGCATGCTTTGTTGATTAAACATCCGGCATTTGTATCTCACCTCCACCAGTTTCGCCGTATTTTTTACCTTACTATGTTTTATTGTGTTAAATATTTAAAAATTGATTTTTAGACATAAATAAGACATGTAAGAAGGAAAGTTGCCATACATAATTATATTAATAAATACAATTTAAAAACAAACTAGTGTTATTAATTCTAGCTGATACTTAGCCTCATCTTTGTTAAAAACGTTGAAGACAGCCGGGCACAGTGGCTCACGCCTTTCTTCCCAGCACTTTGGAGGCCGAGGCGGGTGGATCACGAGGTCAAGTGATCCCGACCATCCTGGCTAACACGGTGAAACCCCGTCTCTACTAAAAATACAAAAATTAGCCAAGCGTGTTTTCGGATACATGCAGTCCCAGCTACTCGGGAGGCCGAGGCAGGAGAATTGTTTGAACCCGGGAGGCGAAGGTTGCAGTGAGCCAAGATCGCGCCACTGCACTCCAACCCGGCCCCTGGTGAGAGCGAGACTCTGTCTTAAAAAGAAAAACGATGAAGACATGTTACCATCTTTGTGTGTCCCATACCATGCAGACTTCAAATATACACAATAAAATCTATTTTAAAACTATGTATGCCCAATTTAAATGGAAAAGTAAAATTCACCATGCATTAAACAAATATCAGTGAGAATAGCCTGGTCAGACTTAATAGCTTGCAAGCAGAGATCTTTCCCTTGGCACAAAAGGAGAGTTGAAATAGGCCATGAGCTCCTCCCTGGGCCAGGTGTTTGACCTACTTGGGCCCTCATTGTCATCTGTTAAGTGG
Source organism: Leontopithecus rosalia (assembly GCA_028533165.1). Lineage (NCBI taxonomy): Eukaryota > Metazoa > Chordata > Mammalia > Primates > Cebidae > Leontopithecus > Leontopithecus rosalia. The sequence continues at coordinate 451,166 of CM052653.1, read as the reverse complement.
GCTGTGGATGGTGACATGGGTGTTATTGTGAGAACGGGCAGGATCTGGGCCTGACCAGAGGCAGGTGCCTCCTGATAATCAGGCATGTGGTCCTTGTTATCCTTGTCCAGGCTGTCATTCAATACCTCCCAGACTACCAGTGACATCCACTCCACCCTGGCAAGACATCTTAGAAAGATCGAGGAGTACAAAGCTGGCAAAGAAACCTGGCTGTTTCATCTCCTTTTTTGGCATTTTTCCTCAGCTGGAGTAGCCTTCTACTCTGCATAAAGTCAGCAGAGGGGAGAGACAGTTGCACAAATGCCTCCGATCTTGCTGTGCACTGCCTGACATTGATGCTATGCTTTGTGGAGCCTGTTTACCTTTGCTAGAAATGGCACCATCAAGCACTTGAAAAGGATCATCACCGCAATAACTGTTTGGGCTGGTGGAGAGAGAGGTGCCCGGGAGTGGGCAGTCTCAGGTTGATGTGGTAGCCCTGGGCTCTCTTGCCTCTGCTAGGTGGGTGGTGGTGATGTCACTCGTTTGTGAGGTCTAACAGGTTAAATGAGTTAATGAATATGCCTGGCTCAGAGCACCCGGAAATATTGTTATTGGGGATGGTGCTTGTTATTTTATGCTCCACCTATGAGTGTGTGAGTACAAGATAATCTTTTGTAATGCTTTCTTTTGAAGTGATTAAGACTCACAGAAGTTGCAGAAATAGTACAGAGGATTCCCGTGTCCCCAGTAATTCTTTTTTTATCTTTAATATCGATTATCTTTAATATCGAAATAATGTGATAATTCTTTCATGCTTGTGTTTTTTTTTTCATTTTAGTGTTTTCTTCACTCTGATGGTGAAGAATGGGGGAGATAGAAGGAACATACAGAGTCTTGCCGACTGCAGGGACACGCTTGGGTGCCCAGACTCCTGTGGGAGTTAGCACCCTTGAGCCGGGGCAAACTCTCTTGCCCAGAATGCAAGAGAAGCAGCTGCACCTCAGAGTAAAGCTGCTGGACAGCACCGTGGAAATATTTGACATTGAGGTAAGAAGCATAATTTTTGGAGGCGTATTCCCTTATATCTTCTGAAGGTCAAGTTACATACCAAATTCCATTTTGCTGGTTAGAATTTGTATTTTAATTTGACAAAGAGTGGCTTTGGTAACACATGAGAAGATCCTTAGAAACAGTAAATCTGAATTTCTCCTTTTATTTGAAAAGTGATATTGTCCCATCTTTTGTTTAAAATTGTGATTTAATTTGGTCTTTCTACTCATCTTCTCTCGTGAGAGACTGGCTAAGAGGACTGCTGGAAGGTGCAAACTGGGGCCAGATGGTTTATACCCAGACCTTCCCAGCTTAGCACCAAGTCTCAGCGAGGCCCAGGCCGCCTGGATGAGGGGATGCCACTTAGCCTCCATGTGTGTCAGCTTCCTTGTCTTATACGTGGGGGCAATTATAATCCCTCGTTCTCAGACTGCTGGTGTGAGGACTGAGCAAACACCATACACAGGACCTGTCATGCAGGAGGTGTTGTATGGTGTTAACATATAACTTACTTTTCTAGGCCAGTGGTAATACAGTTTTTATTTTGAAAGTTCCCTAATGGAAGATTGTACTTCTATTAATATAATATTAGTAAGAACAATTAAATATTCTAAAACTATGTGTATATATCAATATTTAAGTAACACTTTTTTTTAGATCTGTGTGGTATGTCAGAAAACAGTTTTTGTTTTTCTGCATGTTATTAGCATGAAAATTCTTTTTACTTATTCATTTTTTACTTTATTTTTTGCCTTTTTTTTTTTTGAGAAAGGGTTTTACTGTATCATCTAGGCTGGAGTGCAGTGATGCAATCATGGCTCACTGCAGCCTGGGCCTCCTGGGCTCAAGCGATCCCCTCTCCTCAACCTTCAGAGTAGCTGGGATTACAGGCACACACCACCACGCCTGGCTAATTTTTGTGTTTTTAGTAGAAACAGGGTTCGCCATGTTGCCCGGGCTGGGCTTGAGGGATCCTCCCACATGCTGGGATTGTAGGTGTAAGCCACCGTGCCCAGCCAAAAGTTCTTTTTAAAATTATTTATTTTCATATGTAATACACAAATACATTCTTTTTTTCTAATTTTTTCTGGCTTTAAAGTAACATCTTCAGAAGCTTTTCCTGTTCTTAATGACACAAAAGTAGGGACAAGAGAATGAATTTAAACTCTGGCAGGTGGTTTTTTTATACTTGGGATTTCTTTTGAGGAGTCAAGATGCTACACAGAAAATAAAGGGATTATTGAGCTGTGGACCTTATTGTAGAATACATTCATTGCATGGGGTGGGAAGGAGGGAAGAGGGAACACAGGGGAGGGCCCTTGGTGGGTGGGGCAGTAAAGCTCTGAGCAAGGTGGTCTCTGGCCTTGAGTGTTGTTTGAAGGCAAGTATGGATGGTGTGAGAAGTCAAGGGGACCCAGATCTTTTCTGAATTTCTTATCTGAGGCGGAAGTGAAAGATAATTTCATCAGGGCCGTGGTAACTGAAACTGGTAGGACCTGTCTGTCCAACTTCCCACGTCACTTCTATTGCTGGGAAGGAGGTCTGAAGCTGGGCAGCCCTTGAACTCTGAGAGTAGCAGTTGGCTGCCCTTTCACCAGCTCTCGGATGGCTTTTCTGTAGGAAAAAGTCTGGGAACTTAATTGGGCTCCCAAATCTTTTTTCAATCAAGTGTTTAGAGGAGTTTTTGCCATGTAGCCATCCTCCAATAAACACATGTAATTGCCAGTGTAGCAGGATACAGCCTCTGGAAATGCAATTGTCTGTGCCACTCTAGGGTTGGTGTCAATGGACTGGTGTGTTGGGCTTGCCCTGAGTGGGCAGAGTCCCCTCCTGGGGCAGTCCCCTTGCATAGCCCCACAGAGGCAGGCTTGTCCTGCTCCTCCTTCCTTGCTGCGCTGGTTGCCTGACCCAAGCCTGCTGTCACTATCTTGCTGTCATTTGTCTACTGGTCTCATTCATATGCTCCCTCTGCCTCTTGCCTTTACCTTGGAACCAAGAGACAGACTGTGGTCAGGTGGCTTTTGCTGTTGGACCTGTAGGCTGAGGCAGTCACTAGGCTACAGGGTTTTGGTCTCACCGAGCGGTGAGACCCCCTGGCTGGGCGGGTCTGTCTTGGTGAAGACACCACATCCTGGTGCCTGCTTGCTGTCTGCCTGCTCCTGAAATGCAGGTTCTGGGCAGGAAAGGCTGTATTGTATCTACTTCTCCACCTCCAGTGTTTGGAACAGGGCCTTGCTGAGTAAATGTGTCGAATGAATGAAATCGAAAGTTAGATTTAGTTAAGAGACTTGAAGAATGTTTTGAATTTTCCCCTTGATAGCAGTGTTTTCTAACTTCAGGGATTCAATTTCATTTTGTTTTGGGGTTTTCTGCCATGTGCACATATCTTATCTGTCTTTTTACTAGATTTTTTTTTCACTTACATCTTAAGCAGTAGTGTTCTTTCAGGGAGATATGCTGATACTAAACTTGGAAAGTACTAGCTGCTTCTGGGTTTACATGGCCAGAAATCACTGACATTGTGTGGTGCTGTGCACATCTCACAAGTTGATATTGGAAGTTTACATTTCAGGGACCTTTTTAATATAGGGAAAATTTTGGCATTTCCAAAATTTTCTGAAAACGTTTTTTAAAATGTTTATATTTTGCTTTGGTGAAAATAACTGACTAACTTGGCCTGAAGACCTCAGTGTTGGTGCTCATGGCTGTCTATCCATGTAGAATCTGTGGTGAGTAGTTTTATGTTTATTTGTCTGCAACAAATAAGCCCTGGCTATCCTCCTCATATTTTTTTCAGAAAGTTGAGCTCTATAAGTCTCCAGTTTTATTTATATCTCCCATCTCCCAGAGTGTGAAAATGAAGATTTATTTTCTATCAAGACAGCCTGCCACAAGAATGGCAAATGATTCGAGAGCAAAAACTGCTGACAGAGAAGTTAGTGGAGGTGACTGAGCACAGGGTTGTATTTTGTTTCTACTCTTTCCTTCTAGATCTCAAAATGTGTACGTTTCTTCTTGCAGTACGTTCTAGATCTAGATGCTTGTTTATTCTTACAGCTTTCTTTCTAGATCTAAAAATACATGCATATTTATTTCTGCAGTGCTTTCTCTCTAGATGTAGAAATGTGTGCTTATTTATTGTTGCCACTCGTAAGTCAAGATGATTTGAAGCTAGAAGCTGTTTAGTTTATAATAGTGTTGGTGGATAAAATGGAGCCGAAATGTTTTAACAGCTTTATAGAGAGATAATTCACAACCATACAGTTTACCCATTTGAAGTGTAAAATTCAGTGGTATTTAATAGTCACAGAAATGTACACCTGTCACCACAGTTAATTTTAGACCATTTTGATCACCTCACATCTTTTAGCTGTCACCTCCTCAACCTCCATCTCCCTTCCCCTCAGCTCTAAACAAACAGTAATCTGCTTTCTATCTCTATCAGTTTTCTTGTTCTGGACATTTCATGTGAATACGATCATATACTATGTAGCCTTTTATGACTGACTTCCTTCACGTAGGATATGTTTCGAAGGTTCATCCATGTTGTAACATCTAGCAATACTTCATTCTTTTTCATGGCTGAATAATATTTCATTGTATGGATATACCACATTTTCTCTGTTCCTCAGTTGTTGGACATTTGGATAGTTTCCGCCTTTTGGCTATTATGTATCATGCTGCTATAAACATTCAAGTACAAGTTTTTATATAGAAGTATGTTTTCATTTTTGAGAGGATAAAATTGTCTCTTGATATCTTAGCAGGAGTGGGGCTAGGACCCTTGAGGATACCAGTATCCACAGGTGTTCAGATCCCTTATATAAAAAATGGAATAGTATTTGCATATGACCTATTCACATCCTCTGGTGTACTTTATTTTATTTATTTATTTATTTTTTGAGATGGAGTCTTGCTCTGTCACTCAAGCTGGAGTGCAATGGCATAATCTTGGCTCACTGCAACCTCTGCCTCCTGGACTCAAGCAATTCATTTTTTTTTTGTATTTTTTGTAGAGAGGGGTTTCACCATGTTAGCCAGGCTGATTTTGAACTCTTGACCTTAAGTGATCCGCCCACTTCAGTCTCCCAAAGTGCTGGGATTACAGGCATGAGCCACCATGCCCAGCCTATTTTTTCTTTTTTGTTGAGGCAGGGTCTTGCTCTGTCACCCAGACTAGAGTGCAGTGGCACAGTCAAGACTCACTGCAGCCTCGACCTCCCCTGGCTCAGGTGATCCTCCTGCCTCAGCCTCCTGAGTAGCTGGGACTACAGTCATACACCACCATGCCTGGCTAATCTGTTAAATTTTTGTAGAGATAGGGTCTTCTCCCCATGTTGCCCAGGTTGGTCTCTTTATTATTGTTCATCCACTTTCTCGTGTCCCCCTTTTCTTTAACATACAGTTTTTAGGGTAGACTTTCTTTTTCTTTCTTTTTTTCTTTAGAATTGCAGACTTTAGGTTAAATTTGTAACAAGTAGGAAGACCAATTCTCAGTCCTGAAGTTCCATGCTAGAAGACTTTAACTTGCTATTTCAGTGAAAACTTAATGTTTTCATTCTGGCAGGAAGACATAGTCAAAATTCCAGTAAGTATTGTAGCCAGATGTTTGTCATTGCTCCTCACAAACATCCTAAATATGGCGAATAAACTGCCTTAGAACTTATTTTGGTCTGACCTCAAAAGCAAAAGTTAGTAACTCAGCTTCTGAAATTTGGGGATAATAGAGGTTTTATACAAAAGCTCTTATGTGTTTCTTGGATACCAAGCTATTATGTGACTCTGCCCTAGCTTTTAAAACCTATTATTTTGTCTTGGAAAGTTGATCTGTTCCTTTGACCCTGATGCTCAAGAATGTGGTAGGGTGGTGCATAGCAGAGACGTGGACATTTTTATTCTTAGTTACCCAGTGGTGATGTTGGCACTCCCAGAGCCAGGTCCCCCACCAAGCCCTAACACACATACAAAAGCAAGGTTGGTATATCACAGTCTGCAAGGACAACTGATGAAGTTAGGCCAGCAAATGGAAAAGAATAGGGAAATGTCATCCTGTTGACCCCTGTACCAGTGAAAACCCCATGACAGTTGTTATGTAGCAGAGACTAACCAAATTATTTCAGGATCTCAGCACAGGTTGTGGAAGTTGAAACTTGCTGACTGGGTCACCTGGACTTGAACACCATTACTTGAGCACCAGCGAGTTCTAGCACCTGATGTGGTGGTCATGTATCAGGTGACACAGAGAGCGGCTGACTCGTGAGCTGCGAGCCCCAACTCATAAATCCCTTCATCTACTCATACTCATGTAACTCCCCCGTTTTTGATCAGGAAAGAATTTGATTCTGTTGTTATTTGTGGGAGGTCGGAAGAGCTGAGCTTGTACAGGTTGAGTATCCCTTATCTGACATGCTTGGGACCAGAGAGTTTTGGATTTTTGTTTGTTTGTTTGTTTGTTAATGAGACAAAGTCTCTCTTCACCCAGGCTGGAGTGCAGTGGCTTGATCTCTGATCACTGCAACCTCCACCTCCTGGGTTCAAGCAATTCTCCTGTCTCAGCCTCACAAGTAGCTGGGATTACAGGCACTTACCACCATGCCTGGCTAATTTTTTGTATTTTTAGTAGAGAAAGGGTTTCACAGTGTTGGTCAGGCTGATCTCGAACTCCTGACAGGTGATCCACCCACCTCAGCCTCCCAAAGTGGTGGGATTACAGGCGTGAGCCACTGTGCCCAACCAAGTTTTGGATTTTCTTCAGATTTTTTGTTTGTTTGTTTTTTCAGAATGAAATTATAGTATATAAGGCACAGGCGTCTTTAAAGTGACTTCTCTTTCGGGTTTTTGTTTATGTAGTTGGTTTGTTGGTTTATGAGTTTTGCTGTTTTGGATTTTTGTTTATTGTTATAGGTCCATTAGTTAGGTTTTCTTTTTTTGGGCCATAATACCCTATCAGACATAGGTCTCTGTATTTTTCACCAATTTTCAAGATTTTTATTTTATTGGCTGAAATGACTTATAAACTTTTCTTTTTTTTTTTTTTTTTAGGTTTCCCTGGTTTTCTTGCTTTCTTTTTTTCTTTTTTTTTCTTTTGGAGAGAAGGAAAGAAAAAAAGGAGTGAAGGAGAGGAAGAAAAAGAGAACGGAAATGTTGCTTTATTTTAAAAAATGGGTATTAATAATGGCTGATCAATATTTCATTTAAACCTATGAGTACATGTGATGTGATATTGACAAGAATGTATATTTAAAGTGGAGAGCTCTATAAATATTTATTAAGTTTACTTGTTTCAGATCTGAGTTTAAATCCTGGATATCCTTATTAATTTTCTGTCTCATTGAGTCTAAGTCTCTGTGTATCTGAGTATTAGGATCGTTAGCTCTTACTGTTGCATTGATCCTTTTACCACTATATCTTTGTTGCTTTAAAATCTATTTTATCAGATGCGAGAATTGCAACTCCTGCTTTTTATTTATTTATTTATTTATTTATTTATTTATTTATTTTTGCTCTCCATTTGGTTGGTCAGTCTTTCTCCACCCTTTGTTTTGAGTCTTTGTGTATCCTTGCATGTGAAATGGGTCTGGATGTAGCATACTGTTGGGTTTTGGCTGTATCTTTTGATTGGGGATTTAGTCAATTTAAATTTAGGATTACTGCCATTTGATGTTAACTGGCTGTTCTGTCCATTCGTTGATGTAAATTCTTCTTTATGTTGATGCTCTTTACTTTTTGGTATATTTTTAGAAAGGCTAATACTGGTTGTTTCTTT
>CM052653.1:395072-442868 GCA_028533165.1 Leontopithecus rosalia | reverse complement strand
GAAACCCCGTCTCTACTAAAAATACAAAAAATTAGCTGGGCATGGTGGCGCGTGCCTGTAATCCCAGCTACTCAGGAGGCTGAGGCAGGAGAATTGCCTGAACCCAGGAGGCGGAGGTTGCGGTGAGCCGAGATCGCGCCATTGCACTCCAGCCTGGGTAACAAGAGCGAAACTCCGTCTCAAAAAAAAAAAAAAAAGACTGATGGTGCTTTTCTGCTCGGGAATCTCCAGTCTGGCTTCCTTCTTGAGTCTATAATAGGCGACTCTGCCTTCCTGGAGCTCCAAACGTCGGTCAGAAGGGGAACCAGTCCCGTTTACTCTGCACCAAGAGCTGCCGTGCCCAGGTGCCGGCAAAATTGCTGTGCCAGCCACAAGAGTCGCACTGGCCTCCACTGGGAATCTTCTGCTCCGTGAGCGACAAAAATTTGTCTGAAAGTGTGGCGTCCTCTCGTTCTCTGTGCTTTCACTGGGCGCTGCAATCCCGAGAGGTTAACGATCAGCCATCTTGGATCGTTCATTTCCAGATTTTGAAATATTTGCATTATGCTTATTAGTCAAGCATCCTTAATCCGAAAATCCAAAATCTGAATTGTTCCATGAGCATTTCCTTTGAACATCACGTTGACACTAAAATATTTTGAATTTTGGAGCATTTCAAATCTTTATATTAGGGATGCTGAACCCATGCTGTATTTTACTTGACTGCCTCAGAATTGTCATTAACCTTCAGTTCTTCTCATCCCTCCCCTGAAACTTCAAATGCTTGCATTCTAGGCCCAACTCCCTGCAAAGAGGTCAGAGCCAGTAGGAGGAGAGGGTGGCTAGGGCATGTTGAACGTGCCCTGCCTCCACTGAGCAGGCTCTTCTGGGCCTCCATGACCAACGTACTCATCCCCACTCTGTAGCTGGCTTCCATATGGGGCAGGTTAGGACCAGGTTTTTGGTATTTTGTTTTTTTTTTTTCCCCTAGCAGTGGGGGGGTGGGGGGTGGAGTCTCCACGAGAGTCCAGGGTAAAGGTCACGTGGGTGGGGGACTGCGGGGCCACCTGTGCGCATGCGGTCCAGATGATCGCAGGTGCCTGTCGGCTTGCTGGTGTGAACACGGCACAGAGTCTGGGCGGGATTGGGCCGGTTCCGTGGGCAGGTTTACTCAGCTTTTCCTCTTGAGCTGTTCAAGTTCAGACAGGGTCCAAAATTGCAGTAAAAGGAGCTAAGCCCTGACTTGTCTCCAGCTGGGGCTATTTAAACCATGGATTTTCCCAGCTGTGTTCAGTGGCTATTGGAGGGTGGACCTGTGGGCACGGACGAACACTACTTTTTCTCTACCGATCCAGGTAAGCACCGACTTCCTTGTAGCTTTAGTTTTTTGTTTTTTGTTTTTTTGTTTTTTCTTTTTTTAAAAAAGACAGAGAAAGAGAAAGGGGGAGAACAGGAATCTTGCTCTATTGCCCAGGCTGGAATGCAGTCTAAAAATAGGTATTAAAAACCTCTTTTATGCCAATAATCTTACTTATCAGCGGAGACAGGAAGGAATAAGGGAAGAAAATAACAAACAGCCAACCAGTATTTCATTTAAGTCTGTGAAATGCTGTGCAAATGCTGAAGAGTGATTTACTTCCAATTATATGATCACTTTCAAAATAGGTGTAATGTGATACTGAGAAAAATGTATGTTCTGTGAACCTGGGGTGAAGAATTCCATAGATATTCACTGAATTTACTTGTTGCAGGTCTGAGAGCAAATCATAAATGTCCCTGTTAATTTTCTATCTCATTGATCCATTGAATATTAGTAATGTGGTGTCAAAGTCTCCTGCTATTATTGTGCGGGAGTCCAAGTCTCTTTATAAGTCATTGAGAACTTGTCTTACGTATCTGGGTGTTCCTATATTGTGTGCAGATATATTTATGATCATTGACTCCTGTTGTATTGATCCTTTTACCATTATATAATGTCCTTCTTTGTTTATTTAAGTCTTTGTTACTATTAAAGTCTATTTTGTCAGAGATGAAAATTACAACTCCTGCTTTTTTTGTTTTTTTTGTTTTTGCTTTTGTTTTTGTTTTTGCTCTCCATTTGATTGGTAAGTGTTCCACCAAAGCTTTGTTTTGAGTCTTGGTGTGTCCTTGCTTATGAGATGGATCTGGATACAGCGTACCAATGGGTTTTGACTTTTTATTCAATTTTCCTTTCTGTGTCTTTGGTTGGGGCATTTAATCCATTTAAATTTAGAATTAATATTGATATTTGTGAGTTTAATATTGTCGTTTAATGCTAGCTGGCTATTTTGCCCATTCGTTGATATAAATTCTTCATTATGGAGATACTCTTTACCTTTTGGTAAGTTTTTGGGATGACTGATACTGGTTGTTCCATTCTGTGTATAGTGCTTCTTTCAGAAGCTCTTGTAAAGCAGGCCTGGTGGTGGTGAAATCTGAGTGCTTGCTTGTTCTTGAAAAATTTTATTTTTCCGTCATTTATAAAGTTCAATTTGGCTGGATATGAGATTCTGGGTTGAATCTTTTCTTTGAGGATATTGAATATTGACCCCACTCTCTTCTAGTTTGTAGGGTTTCAGCTGAGAGATCTGCTGTGAGTCTGATAGGCTTCCCTTTATGGGTAACCTGACCTTTCTCTCTAGCTGCCCTTAGAATTTTCTCCTTTATTTCAACCCTGGTAAATCTAACAATTATATGTCTTGGAGTTATTCTACTTGAGGAATATCTTCGTGGTGTTTATATTGTCCTGCCTTACTAGGTTAGGAAAGTTTTCCTGAATAATATCCTGAAGAATATTTTCCAGCTTGGATTCATTCTCTTCCTGACATTCAGGTACACCTATCAAACGTAAATTAGGTCTTTTCACATAGTCCCATATTTCTTAGAGACTTAGCTCATTTCCTTTTTACTCTTTCTTCTCTAATCTTGTCTTCTTTCATTTCATTAAGTTGGTCTGCAACCCCTGATATCCTTTCTTCTGCTTGATCAATTCGACTGTTAAAACCTGTGCATACTTTGCGGAGTTCTCGTATTGTGTTCTTCAGTTCTTAATTCACTTATGTTCCTCTCTAAATTGTCTGTTCTCATTAGGATTTCATCAAACCTTTTTTCAAGTTCTTAGTTTCTTTGCATTGGGTTAGAACATGTTCTTTTAACTCACAGAAGTTTCTTATCTACCTTCTGAAGCCTACCTTCTGAAGTGCGTTAATAGAATGCACTCGTTCTCCATCAGGCCTTGTTCCCTTGCTGATGAGGAACTGTGATCCCCTCAGTCATCTTGGATCTCTCTCTTACAGGACCAGATTTTAAATCTCAACCCTTACCCCATGACGGAGTGTGGACATGGGTCTCTTCCAGGGCTGGAGATTAGGAGAAGGGATTCTTTGAAACAGTCTGGTCAGGTGCCCCACCTGGACCTGTGGCTAGAGGATAGGATGCCATGAATGCCCATCTGATCCTGCTAAGGCCATGTAGCTTGCAGGCCAGGGCAGGCCCCAGAGGACAGAAGGGCCCACAGTTCTCCTCTACAGACCTTCCCTCAGCTGCCCAGGACATACCCCATGGTCACATAGTACTTTCAGAAATGCCTGACATTGTTGGCCTGTTCTGCTTGGCCACACTGAAATGTCTAGCTCTGGGTGGTTCTGCTGCTTCCCACATATCCTAGAATTCTCTTGTTCCTGTTGGTGAGTATTGAGCTTGTTCCCCATGCCTGGATGTGACCAGCTGTGTAGCTGATTCTCATGGGTGTCATCACATGCTCGTGTGTGAATCAGCCCTCACTAGATGCTGTGAGATTGCTCTGGAAAGTGGCCGTGCCATCTTCCATTTCCTTCCCCCACACAGGCCCGTCCTAGGGGATTGTCTCGTGCTTCTGGTGTTCTGCCAGTCCTTTGTTCTGTGTCCTTTTCCCTACTCTGGAAGCCCCACTCTGCTCTGGGCCCCGTACCTGGCCTGTTGTGGGCTGTAAGTAGCACCACTCCTGGCCTGTTGATTGCTGCCACCAGCCACTTTGTCCTGGGGTTCTGCTCCTCTCTAGTGCCCACAGCCTTTTAGACTCAGCTGTACCCCAGCCTGCTGCTGTATGTTGTATTGTTTGGATATGCCTCAGGTGCTCTAGGCAGAATTGAGGACTGCTGAGTTGAGAAGAGTTCACAGGCTCTGGAGTGTGGACCTCCCACCTAAGCTCCCATCAGCCTGTCCTTCCATCAGGTACCTTTTGCTGATGCTATTTCTTTCTCACCCTCATTTCTTCCCCTCCATTCAGTCCTGGAACAAAACAGGCCTCAGAGCCCTCTTTTCCACAGCTAGAAGGTGCAGTGCTTTTCAAGGTTCTGTTGGCGTTTCATTTCTAGGGAGCATTTTTCGGTCATATCAGCATCACATAAAGAAGCTAATTCTACATTATTGATCTTTTTTAGAGACGGGGTTTTACTGTGTTGCCCAGGCTGGTCGTAAACTCCTGGGCTCAGGCAGTCTGCCCGCCTCAGCCTCCCAAAGTGCTGGAATAACAGGCATGAGCAACCACACCTGGCCCATTATTGATCATTTTTAGGTATAGAAAGTAATCAGGAATCTCCAGAGAGCTGATGGTAGAATTATAGTCATCTCTGTTCTTTGAAAAAGTGCATTCTGCTTTTTTACCTTACAGGGTGTTACGTGTATATTTTTAAGTTACATGATTATTTCATAAATTATGTGTTCACAGTGGTTAACACTTGCACTGCAGCACCTCAGCTTTCTGGGGATGAAGCTGCCCCTGATGAGGCCCCCCAAGTCCTTTCCTGCATGTCAGTCAAAGGCCCATGGGGTTACATTAGGTGGCCCCCATCTGGCATGTTTGGGAATTAGCTAGAGACCATGTGGTGGGAATGGAGCAGATGGTATCTAGGCAGGCTTCTGCTTACCTGGAAGGAAATGGAACTCCAAGGAAATGGAACCAAGGGAATGAATGTGATGACTTGGTCTAGAGCCCGGCCAGGGCAAGAGTGGAGCCTTTGGGTGATATTCCAGTAACCCAGGACATGGCTTGGGTAGTAGGGAGCAGGGGAGGTGGTGAGAACCGGTTGCATCCTGTGGAGAAATTTTGAAGGTGGAGCCTGCAGACTTTTCTGGTGCTGATGGGGAAGATCAGAATCCCAGGAGCCAAGATGGCATGAGGTCTGGGCCTGAGCTCCCATGTCCTGCACTAGGGTGGGGAGAGCTGCTTTGGTTTGGAGTCATCTGGAGTTTGAGAGGCTCCTTAAGCATCTGAGTGGAGGGTTCTCAGGCACTGGGCTTGGTGAGAAGGAAAGTTGCTACTATGTCCTCAAGGAATGTGAGCTCTTTTCAGTGCACCAGGTGCAAGGGGCCATTGCTGTGACCTTCCAGAAGGTGCCAACATTGCCCTTCTGTGAAGCCACTGCTGTTACCACAATAGGTCGTGGTGAATGCCAGGTGTCAGAATATCTTTGACACTTGACACTTTGACCATGACCTACTGGAAGCCTTCGGGTGACATTGCAGTCACCCAGAGACAGCTTTTCTAAACTGTCATCAGTCTTCAACTTTTGGACTTTTATTCTTAGAGAAATTTAGACTGCTCATTAAAGAGAAACATGAAAAGTATCTGTTGCCCCCTGCAAACTGTTGTTATTGGGGCGCTCTGAAATGTTCTAAGCACAGGAGTGATGCTTTCCTTGTACAGTATGTAGCAGCTTCTTTTTGCCACAGTGGCAGAGGGGATCCCAGTCCTACTTAAAGGCTTTTTCTGGTTTCTAGGAAAGTCAGAAAGATATTCTTTCCTCCTTGATCCACAGTCTTAAATACTTGCCTGAAACTAATAAACTTCTCAAAAGCTGGAGATGTTCTCATCCTGCAACTGATTACATTCATGGATTAATCTAAAATATATTTCTCTAAAATAAATATAATCCTGATTATGAAAAAAATGTGTTCTTTCTTAATCATCTGGTTTTAGATATTCATGATGTTTTCTCCTAATTACACTATTTAGATTTTTTTGGTCCTTACTAATATGCATCCATGTGTTTTTTGCATGTATTGATAATTGATTAAAAAAAAAGAAAAAAATACATTACTATCCTCAAAGTGTTGGAACATACGTGCTAAAAATGAGCTCTTTTAAACATGTTAAATCAAGGTCATTCTGCTTCATAGTTGTTTGCTTCTGGCTTCAATTTACATCAATTTTAAATTTCTTAAAAACGTATAAAATAATAGATATGTGTCCTAAATTTAATAATGAGTATTAATTGTATTAAGAAATGAAATGGCTGGGCGCAGTGGCTCATGCCTGTAATCCCAGCACTTTGGGAGGCCGAGGCGGGTGGCTCATGAGGTCAAGAGATCGAGACCATCCTGGTCAACATGGTGAAACCCCGTCTCTACTAAAAATACAAAAAATTAGCTGGGTGTGGTGGCACGTGCCTGTAATCCCAGCTACTCAGGAGGCTGAGGCAGAAGAATTGCCTGAACCCAGGAGGCGGAGGTTGCGGTGAGCCGAGATCACACCATTACTCCAGCCTGGGTAACAAGAACGAAACTCCGTCTCAAAAAAAAAAAAGAAATGAAATATAAAATTGAACTTGTTAGTATATTAACATAAAAACAACCATCTTGCAAGTCTTTCATCAGCTCTTAGTAAAACACAGGATTTCATAATGAATGCTCAAATTTTACTTATTTAGAGGAATAAAATTTGGAGAAAACTGAGTAGAGGAAGACAAACTTGTTTTGAAAAATCGTTGCTCTAAAGTAGGTTATAAAAACTAAAAATTTTATTGCTCTTAATTTTCCTCAGTTAAGAAATTGATGTTGTTTTTTAAATTATTCACGTCAAATGGTTTATAAAATAATAGTATTTTGTTGTATGTTGTACATTTTCTATCTGAGGAAATTTTTTCGTATATTTCTTAAAAGATTTATACATCAAACAAAAAATTCAGGCAATATAAATGAGTAGGATGGGCACAGTGGCTCACACCTACAATCCCAGCCCTTTTGGAGGCCCAGGAAAGTGGATCACTTGAGCTCAGGAGCCTGAAACAAGCCTGGGCAACATAACAAAACTGTCTCTACTAAAAATACCAAAATTCTCCAGGCATGGTGGCTCATGCCTGTAGTCCCAGCTACTTGGGAGGCTGGGATGGGAGGATCACCTGAGCCGCAGTGATGGAGGTTGCAGTGAGCCATGATTGCACCACTGCACTCCAGCCTGGGCAACAGAGCCAGACCTTGTTTAAAAAAAAGAGAAAGAAAAATTTTAATTACCTATTTGCCCACACCCAGAATCAACATCTTCAACATTTAGGTCATATCATCCATTTAATTCTTCTAGACATTTTTTGCACTTGTTTATGGACTTTTATATACACACACCCCATCTGTATCACTGCTTTTGTCCTTTTGTTTACTTAAATACTGAGAAGAATTCGCTTCCCATTGTGAATGTGCGTATATATATTTCTCTTTTGACCTCGTGTAATTTTTATTTTATGAATGTCAACACGAAGGTTATTTGTCCAGAGATATATATAACTTACATCTTAATGGGCATAATGTTACTGAGCAAAAGGGTTGGCTGCCTGACACGCATATGGCACCAGCTTGTTTTGATTTGATTTTTTTTAGAGACAGGGTCTTGCTCCATCACCCAGGCTGGAGTGCATTAGCATAATCATAACTCATTGCAACCTTGAACTCTGAGGCTTAAGTGACCCACCCATCTCAGCCTTCCAAGTAGCTGGGACTACAGGTGTGTCCCACCACACCCAGCCAATTAAAAAAGAATTTAAAAATATTTTTTGAGATGGGGGTCCCACTATTATTGCTCAGGCTAGCTTCAAACTCCTGGCTCCAAGTCATCCCTAGCCTGATTCTCTTGGGTACCTGGGATTACAGGCGCAAGTCATTGCACCCCACTCAGCACTGGATTCTAAGAAAAGAAAAGCTTTATTGCCAGTCAACCAACAAGGAGACAGGAGGCCAGCTCAGATCTGTCTCCCCATTCTGTCCCTAAGACAGTATATTTAAGGGAGAGATTTTGGGGAAAGCATTTAAAGGTTGGTTAGTGATTGTCAAAGGGAAAGGGGAGGTTTGGAAAGTCCCCTGGGCACATGCAGCTATCTCTTCATGCTTCCTCATGCGTTGCATGTGCAAATTCATGGCAAGTGAATATGAAACATGAAGAAATTCCAGCTGTGATGTCAGCAAGCTCCTTCTGCACAGACTCCAGTTGGTCACCTTGGTTGCCACCAATTTCAGCCAGGTTTGTTATCTTACAAGCAGAGGGAGTTTCAGCAAGCTGCTTTTTTCTTATCTGCCATCCCGTAACTCAAGCTTTCCTGTCAGTCACTGGTTTCTTTAACCGTTTGGGGCATGGTTTCAATAACACTTTTTCCTCTAATAAGTGTCCTTTTTTTGAATCACTTAGTGCCTTTTTGGCCTAAATTCAACCATGTAACCAAGGTCCCCTTGTTCTTTTTGTTGTTGTTTATTTTAAATATGCTTGGGATACCCATGCCATTCTTTCATTTTCAGTCTTTCTGAATCATTAGAGAGAGAGAGAGAGAGAGAGAGAGTGTGTAACTGGTTACTGTAGATCTAGGAATAAGCGTGTTTTTACATACGACCTAATGGCTAATATTGAGTGTTCACCACATTCTAGTTGCTCTTCTAATACATCTTGTTTGCATTATTTTATTTGGTCCTCTCTATTAGCACTATTATTCTTTTTTATACTGGGGAAAACTGAGGTACACAGATTTTTCAAAAAACTTACCCAGTAGTAGAGGTTCTAGCCAGAACAATTAGGAAAAAAGAAAAGGAGGAAGGAAGAAAGAAAGGAAGAGAGAGGGAGGACATCCACATTGGAAAGGAGGTAAAACTATTTACACAAGACATTACCTTATATATAGAAAATCGTAAGACACCTACCTTTAAAAAAAAACAATTAGAACTAATAAGCAATTTCAGGAAGATTGCAGGATACGAGATGGATTGTATTTCTATACACTAGCAATGAACCGTTCCAAAATAAAATTAACAAAATTGTTTTATTTACAATGGCATTATAAATAATAAAATACTTTGGATTCAATTTAACCAAAAAACCTTAAAACTTCTCCTCTGAAAATTATAAAAGTATTGAAAAAATTAAAGATAATCTAAATAAGTGGAAAGACAGACAGTGTTCATGGGTCAGAAAACGTAGTATTGTTAAGATGGCAATGCTCTCAAACTGCTCTACAGATTCACCGTGACTGCCATCAAATCCCAGCTAGCTTTCTAGCAGAAATTGACAGTGGGTCTTAAACTGTACATAGAAGTACAGGGGATAGTCAAAACCTAAAATAGCCAAAAACAATCTCACAAAAGAAGAAAGTTGGAGGACTTAAACTTTTCTGTAGCAAAACTTACTGTAAAGCTGCAGTGATCAAGGCAATGTGGTGTGGCGTAAGGATGGACCTACAGATCAGTGAGACAGACTTGACAGTCCACAAATAAGCCCTTATGTTTATGTTCAATTGCTATTTTCAAAAAGAATGTCAAGACAATTCAATGGGAGAACTTCAACAAATGGTGCCTAGACAAGTGAATATTCACATGCAAAGTATGAATTTAGATCCTTACTTCACAGCATATTCAAAAGCTAATTTAAAATGGATCGGTAATGTAAATATCAGAGTTGAGACTATAAAACTCTTAGAAGAAAACCTAAGTGGCAAAGAAAACATAAATTGGTCTTCATTAAAAAAATTTGTGCTACAACTGACGCTATTAAGAAACTAAAAATAATGAGAGAAAATATTTGCCAAAGATATATCTGATAAGGAACTTATATCTACAATATATTTTTTTAAATAATTCTTATAGCCTGGCAACATAGCAGAGTCCCATCACTACAAAAAAAAAAAAAATTAACCAAGTCTGGTGGCACATGCCTAGAGTCCTAGCTACTTGGGAGGTTGAGGTGGGAGGATTGCTTTAGCCCAGGAGATCAAGGCTGAAGTGAGCCATGATCATGCCACTCTACTCCAGCTTGGGTAACAGAGTGAGACCCTGTCTCAAAAAAATAATAAAAAATAACTCTAATGCTATGGACTGGGTGTTTGTGTCCTCCCAAAAGTTGTATATTTAAGCTTTACCCCCAATATGATGGTATTTGCGGATAGGACTTTGGGGTGATTAGGTCACGAGGCTGGAGCCCTCACGAGTGTGGATTAGTGCCCTTATAAGAATAGACATGAGGTTGGGTGAGGTGGCTCATTCCTGTAATCCCAGCACTTTGGGAGGCCAAGGTGGGCAGATCATTTGAGACCAGGAGTTCAAAACCAGTGTGGCCAACATGGTGAAGCCTTGTCTCCATTAAAAATACAAAAATTAGCTAGACATTGTGGCAAGTGCCTGTTATTCCCGCTACTTGGGAAGCTGAGGCAGGAGAATTGCTTGAACCCAGGAGGCAGAGGTTGCAGTGAGCCAAGATTACGCCACTGCACTCCAGCCTGGATGACAGAGCAAGACTTTGTCTCAAAAAAACAAACAAAAACTCTTTGGACTTAGAAGAGGAGACATAAGGGAATTTTCTTCCTGTCTCTGCTCTATTTCACTTGTGAATACAAGAAAATGGTCATCTGTAAACCAAGCCTCATACCCTCAACAGAAACTCTCTACTGCCAGCTTGACTGCAGACTTCCAGCCTCCAGAACTGTGAGAAATAAATGTTTTTTTACTAAAACCAACCAGTCTATGGTGTATTTGTTATAGCAGCCTGAACCAGCTAAGACATGTTACAACTCAATGAGACAATCTAATTTAAAATGTTACTCAGGGTTCACACGAAGCTCAAGAATTCTCACCCAGGTGATCCACTTCCTTTGAGTAACCGACTGTTGTCTTTCCTTCTCTTTCTAGAACTCCAGTATTGTAATTTTGTGCTCTTGTATTACAGAGGCAATTGCTTTATTAAATAGTGTTTAATATCATGGTGAAATTTTGGTCACAGTTTTCATCTCTGAGGCAACAGTTTTTTGCTGAGTGTTCATCTGATTTTTTTTTCTATTTCTTTTTTATCTTGAATACCTTTCAATATTTGTAGTGCTTAGTCTATTTTGATCACCTATCTTAGAAGCAGGTAAGTTATTCACAGGTTGGCTATTTTAAGGAGGTTCTCTTGGGGACTGGCTGGTCATAGACTAGTTGAAATGTAAATGGCTCAAGGTTGGTGTGTGGGTTTGGATGTGACTTGCTTGAGACTTCTTTAGTCTGTTACCTCTGCTCTTCCCAGCCAAACTGGGCCCCCACTTGGACCCTGCTACTTAAGTCTCTTCCCATCCTTGCTCTTACAAGCAAGGGACTTAATGTGCCCTTCACCTTTGATAAATGTTCCTGGGGCTTCTGCTGAAGTTGGCCCCGTGGCATTGTGCTTGTGCCCCCAGACAGATGCCCACACCCCTTGCGCTGTCCCTATTGCTGGTTGTGCTCTTCCCTGCAATTTTGCAATGCACGATTTGAGATTTTCCTAGTGTTGCTGAAAATAAAGTTCACGTTTTTGTGTCTTTACCTTTTTGATTATGAGCAAGTCCAGCAAATGACTAAGGAGATGACAGCTGACACTGCCATCTTTAGGACAGGAGTCATCAAGTGTCTTCTGGATTATCACACCCCAGTATCTGCTGCAGCCCCCTCCCCTCTCCTGGGTTCCTCGTAGACACATTTGTGATTCTCGAATTTGCATTTTCTTTCATGATTTTTATCTCTAGAAGAATGCATCTATTTATTTTTCCACACCACTGATTCAGATTCAAGTCTTGGCCATCTGTTGTTTTGGTCTCCGGTTGAGATTTGGTTTCTGGAGTCCACCGTTTTCATTAATTAATTGGATTCTTTTTCCAGTCTCCTCATTTTATGAATACCTTTACCTCTAACACTGACCTTCTTGAGAATCTTACTTTTTTATTTAATTTTAATTTCTCATTTTTATTTTTATACAAATGCAGTAGTTATACATAGGATCTTATTTTTTAGGTTATGTTTTCTGTGGTATACCATGTTTACTCATTCTTTGGTGGCTAATTTCTCTGCTTTTCAGGTCGATCTCTATAGCTCAAGAGTTTGGTTTAAATGTCTAACCATTCTTAGTGTCTGCGTATTTTTGCAAATGAGGTTCAGGTTGATCAGTAGTGGTCTTGTTGGCCTTTTTTTAAAGGCTGCTATTTGATTTCCCAGGCAGGCTTCCCTTCTGAAAATGACAGCCACCTGGCCACAGGACCGTGGGACTGAACTTCATCCTGGCCATGATGAGTGGGTGGGAACGCTGACTGACACATTTCCTTTTTGTGTGTGAGTTTTCACAAGTACACACAAGTAAGGACAGGCAAGCTACTGGAACCTCTTTTGGTTGATGAAGAAGAAAGAAAGGAGTTGCTCAAGAGCCTGCTTTGAGAGATTTTACTGCTGAACTAAGCTACTCTTCCGTTTTGCTTTTTCCCGGATGCTAAGTGAAAGACAAGAAAGAAGAAAATAATTATATGTTTTGTGCCCGACTCCTAAAACAAGCCAGTTAGTAGCAGGTTTCTTCTTTGGCTGCTGATGTGCGTGGTACACTGTCTGTGACTGTGTTGGGGAAATGGGGTTGTGTAGTGAAACGGAGCCTCCTTCACCTTGGGGTGTGTCCTTCTTGATGTGCCCTTGCTCAGGTGGAGGAAGACTTTAACAAATGTAAAAAACTAATCGGTGAGTGTTCTACATCACCTCCTTTTGTGCCGAGATGGCAATCCCCTCCACACTTCTAGTGGGCTCTCTGTTAGGAAGCTCATTGCAGGTTCTGTGTTCTCAGGCCCACCTTCCCCTACTCCTTAGAGCACTAGAAGGCACAGTTCTCTTTTTTGAAACAGAGTCTAGCTCTGTTGCCGAGGCTGGAGTACAGTGGCGCAATCTTGGCTTCCTGAAATCTCCTCCTGGGTTCAAGCGATTCTTCTGCCTCAGCCTCCTGAGTCGCTGGGATTACAGGCGCACACCACCACACCTGGCTGATTTTTGTTTTTTTAGTAGAGATGAGTTTTCACCATAGTGGCCAGGCTGGTCTCGAACTCTTGACCTCGTGATTCTCCCACCTCAGCTTCCCAAAGTGCTGGGATTACAGGTGTGAGCCACCATGCCCAGCCAAAGGCACAGTTTTCTTCTCCTGATGAATTTGGGAATTTAGTTCACTAACTGGCAGAATAGATGCCAAGTGAATCTCTGTTTAATGATTATACTTCCAGTTTTCAACCTTGTCTCATGCAGAGCTTCAGCTACCACTACATTGCAGTAGTTAGGAGGACCACTGTGGATTTGGCTTTTTTTCCTCCCACTCTTGAGGAGGAACCCTTTTTTTCCAAGCTTAAGATGTTAAAGCTATATAGTCATTTTCCAGAATATATCCATTGAGTCATTCAAGTCCAGTCAGGAGACAGAAACTGTACCAGTAATTTGAACTGGGAAATTTAGTAGAAATAATGATTAACCAGCAACAGAGGATTACCAAGATGGGAGGGAAATGATGAAGAATACAGGGCCAGGAGATGTGATAAGCGGCTGCCACCCCAGGGCTGAGGGAAGGAATACCTAAGAAGCAGCAAACTTGAAAGAGGCCCCCTCCCAGAAGACTGAGGTGCAGACCCATTAGATGGTGAAGTTCACTAAGGTGTCCGGGAACCAGCTGGCAGGGAGGAAACTGCCCACCAGTGGGACTGGAGTACCAGTGAAACTCACAGAATGGTGTGAGCCACTGGCTCTTCTGCAGACAGCTAGCAAGAAAACCAAAGCACCAGAAATGAGGAGAGAAGGCCCTTCTTGTCTTATCTTCACAGAGCCCTCCACTGGGAAAGCCAGCTGGTGTGGAAGGAATGTCTACAGGATCCTGCTCCTGTGTCACAAAGCGGGTAAAGAAGGATGGGTTTGGAATGGAAAGGCAATAAATAGGTAATTGAGTCACCAATATTAAGAGGTTCAAATTGGGGGATTTCATGTTGTACAGTTTCCTTGAGTCGTTTAAGAGAAACAGTTGTAGAAGAGCTAGGGTATGAATGAATCCATTGATGCAGAAGCTCATTTTTTGCCCACATCTTATGGTAGAGATGATTTATATGCCAGCTGGTCTCTTTAGGAAGATGAAGTACCTGGGGATTCATTTGTCCCTGTATGATGCAGAACCCTTCCCTTGGAAGCAGAAGCAGCAGTCTGGGCGTGGTGGCTCACACCTGTAATCCCAGCCCTTTGAGAGGCTGAGGCAGATGGATCACCAGAGGTTAGGAGTTGGAGCCCAGCCCGGCCAAAATAGTAAAACCCTGTCTCTACTAAAAATCCAAAAACTATTAACTGGGCGTGGTGATGTGTGCCTGCAATCCCAGCTACTCAAGAGGCTAAGGCAGGAGAATCACTTGAACTCAGGAGGCAGAGGTTACAGTAAACCAAGATCATACAACTGAACTTTAGCCTGAGCAACAGAGCGAGACTCCATCTAAAAAAAAAAAAAAAGCAGAAGTAGCAGTTAACATCTTTATGCTGTCAGATTTAACACTACTCTTTATGATTTTTAGTGCAATTTCGAGAAGTTATGTGTACAGTATTTTAGGAATTGTGAGAACCCAAGATTTGAAAATATGCCAAAATGAGAGTGAGATGCCTATAAAAAATGTTGGTGACCTTTCAAAGAATGTAGCTACAGTTTCCTTTTGAGCTCTCAAGATTATTTTCATTGTACAGTATAATATAAAAGGAAATTTGGGTTGATCTAATTGTTAGACAATAAAAATCTTAAGTAATGGAACTAACAGTACAGATATGAATTCTGTAATAGGAGTGGCCATCTAGATAGAAGAGTTATAATTGGCAAGTGAACTGCAAATGAGCACATGAAACAAGTTAAAGGACAAAATCAAGCTGTTTCAAGAAGAATTTTCCCACAGAGCTTAAGACAAAGAATAAAGAAGTACTTTGTTAACCAAGCCTTAGTCACCCATTTTCATCCAGACAAAGTCTTTAATAATTTTGTAAATGTGAATTTTAACAATATTCTTTATACTTAAGCCTGGAAAAGGATTTTTAACACCATGACCAACTAGAAAACTGGAAATATTGAACAAAATTTGCTTTTTAACTTATATATATATATTTTTTTCTTTTTTTTTTTTTTGAGACGGAGTTTCGCTCTTGTTACCCAGGCTGGAGTGCAATGGTGCGATCTCGGCTCACCGCAACCTCCACCTCCTGGGTTCAGGCAATTCTCCTGCCTCAGCCTCCTGAGTAGCTGGGATTACAGGCACGCACCACCGTGCCCAGCTAATTTTTTGTATTTTTAGCAGAGACGGGGTTTCACCATGTTGACCAGGATGGTCTCAATCTCTTGACCTCGTGATCCACCCGCCTCAGCCTCCCAAAGTGCCGGGATTACAGGTTTGAGCCACTGCGCCCGGCCATATTTTATATACTGTGTTCTTAATACTGTTTCTCCTCCAGCTTAGTATTTGAAACACAGTTATGATTTGAGTCGCTGTTGAGTTCAGCAGGAAACAATGTGATGCCATTGCTTTCTTCCATTTTGAGCATCTGGATGAAGCCTGTGTTCTAAGTGGCTGTGAGGCCCTTCCAGCAGGGGGAGTCTTGTGTCATCTGATCATGTGCTACTTTGGGAACATGTGGTGATGATTATAGTCCTCTTGATAGTGAATTTCTATATTTTTAGGACCAGAAGGTACATTTTAAGTCGAGAAAATTTGAAAGGGTAGAAATGGACTTGTGACTGATACAAGGGACACTCAAAACAGAACTGATTGTGACATTTGATGAACTACTGTCCAGGTCATAAATCACTATGCAAATGATGGAGATTGAACCTGTGAAAAATTACTTTGGCAAAAAGTCTTGAAAAATATTCTGAAAGTTTGGTTTCTTTAAAAGACATTATGGAAAATATTGTGATTTTTTAAAAATATGATTTACATGTTGGCAAGAAAAAAATTATTGGATGCTGTGTTGAGTTACATGCACCCATCATGGAATCAAAGAGCTCTTCCTCTCATCTGTAGTCTTACTCTGTGTAGACCTTATTAAGAAGCTGCTTTGCATGCTTGAGGACCTGTTTTGAATGAACCCTACTCAGGAGGGGCATGAGCCCTCACTGTGTGTGACGTTTTCTGGTGATGCTTATGTGATTCTGTGAGGGCAAACAGCAAGCAGCAGTATTGGACTTGGAGATGTTGTGTGCCAGGTGTGGTGCTGAGCAGCTTTCCTGTGCTACCTTCTTATACTCCCATAAAACCCATTCAAGGTAAGAGTTGTGTTTGTTCTTCAACTGAGGAAGCCGAGGCTAAGCATACCCACCAAGTAGAACCCTCTGCTCTTAGGACAGTGTGAGGAAACCTGTTCCTTGTGATTGACTCAGGAGCTATAAAGGGCCTGGAGAATACCTGCTCCTCTTCCACCTACAGCAAAGGATGTCTGACCCTTGGCTCAGGTGGCTGTTGGTACTGTTTTAGAGATGATTATACAATACACCAAAAAGTTCAAAGAGCTAAAAATATATCTCTCTACCTTATTTTATATTTATCATCTTGACCATCAGTTCTTCCTTACATTTAGCTATAAAGTCTAAACTGTTCATAAACCTATTTCTTCTGTTTTGGTCTTCTTTAGGTTTGAAAAATAGCAGGTCAGCATCTTCCCAAATCTCTTGACATCCTTGGAAATTATGCATTTATGCCATTGAGGGCAGCTCAAGAATGGCTGGAAGCCTGTGGTCACCTGGCTGGGACTTAGTGTTCCCTGTTTGGAGAGCCTTTCTTTGTGGGCTGTATTACACCTCACATACCGCCTGCTACTTCTGGTCATGACCCACCTTTTAACAGCATATGTCAGGTTGGGCTTCAGTATTTATGGTCATAAAAGAAGTGTTTCAGTTATTAAGGGGTTTGTTTATTCGTTAATAGACATCTGAGTGTCTCCTATGTGGGGGACAAAAAGGGCTCTCTGACAGTTTTTTTTTTCTTTCAACAATTTGAGTTGAAATATCAAGAACTGCTTGGGATTCTGTCCTCAGGGATAACTCTCTGTTGAAAGTCTACATAATAGATGGTGATCTAATTATTGAACAAAGTTCATAATATGGTTTCTGCCCCCCTGAAACATTGCCTACAAATTCTCTCTCTTTTTATGTTTAGTACTTTAAAAATGATTTATTAAAAAATTAAACTAGATTGATGTATGTTTTGGTGTAGTCCCCTTAGAAAATTTGTTATGGAGTGTACAGTTTTGTTAACTTAATTTGCATATAGTGATCAATGTTAAGTAATCAAACTTCATAGTGTGCTTCATAGTGTTTGGTACTGTACCAAACTTTTCTTTTTTTGGGTGATTTCTGTAATGTGTGTTCTGTTCTGGGTGACCATTTTAAAAGGGACCTTCTTTGGGAGGCCAAGGTGGGTGGATCACGAGGTCAAGAGATCGAGACCATCCTGGTCAACAAGGTGAAACCCCGTCTCTACTAAAAATACAAAAAATTAGCTGGGCATGTTGGTGCGTGCCTGTAATCCCAGCTACTCGGGAGGCTGAGGCAGGAGAATTGCCTGAACCCAGGAGGCGGAGGTTGCGGTGAGCCGAGATCGCGCCATTGCACTCCAGCCTGGGCGACAAGAGCGAAACTCCATCTCAAAAAAAAAAAGGAACCTTGGTAAGCTGAACTCTGTGTGAAAGAGATTGATTAGGTGAGGATTTAGGGAGGCAGAAGTTGGAGAGACATTTAGATAAAAGGCTACGAATTATTTTTAAGCAGAGCTGTCCAGTGGTAGAATCAGCTGCTTCATTGAGTTGTAAGCTCTTGGTATATCGAGAAGAGGCTAAGTTCACAGCTCAGAGATTTTTGTAGAATGGATTACTATAAAATGTGAAAGATCAATTTTCATGAACTTCAAAGGTTTTTTTAACCTTTTTTCCTTTTAATTACTTTCTTATTGAGGTATAACTTAGAAAGTGCGTATGGCCGGGCGCAGTGGCTCACGCCTGTAATCCCAGCACGTTGGGAGGCCAAGGCGGGCGGATCACGAGGTCAAGAGATGGAGACCATCCTGGCCAACATAGTGAAAGCCCGTCTCTACTAAAAATACAAAAATTAGCTGGGCATGGTGACATGCACCTGTAGTCCCAGCTACTCAGGAGGCTGAGGTGAAAGAATCCCTTGAACCTGGGAGGCGGAGTTTGCAGTGAGCCGAAATTGTGCCACTGCACTCCAGCCTGGTGACAGAGCAAGACTCCGTCTCAAAAAAAAAAAAAAAGAAAGTGCATGTATCTTATGTGTGCAGCTTGATAATTTTACATTTGTAGACACCTATGTATCCCTACCCTGAGAATAGGAGAATGGTGTAGAACAGGCTTCTTGTGCCTGTCTCAGTTATGACCCCCAAAAGTAGCCACCGTTTTGATCTTTAGCATTATAAATTAGTTTTGCCAGATCTTGAATTTCATATAAGTAAGTATGTATTTATCATATACATGAATAGATTATGTTTTCTGAAATTTATCAGTATTGTTGGTGTTACTGTGGCTTGCTTGCTTGTTCATTGCTGGGCAGTATTCCATTGTAAAGACAAATCACCATTTATCCATTCTGCTGTTTAACTGACATTTTGGTAGTTTCCAGTTTTGAGCTACTATGAATAAAGCTGCTGTGAACATTCTTGAACATGTCCTTAGATCTCTATAAACAGACATTTCTGTTGGTTTATACCCAGGACTGGCATCCCTAGGTTATAGGTATACTGGCCTACAGCTTTAGTAAACACTCATTTTCCAGAGAGGTCCTACAGATTTACAGTATTTGAGACTCCAGGTGTTCTGCTTCCCTGCCAACATTGAGATTATCCATTTTTATATTCTCAGCTCTTCTAGTGAGGCTGTAGTGGTATCTCATTGTGCTTTTAGTGTGCATTTCCTCGATGTACTATTATCCAACTTTTCTCACTGTTTATTGGCCATTTGAATATCCTCTTTTGTGAAATGCCTATTTAAGTCTTTTGGCCCGTTTATCTTTAATTGGTTTGTGTGGTTTTTCCTTATGATATGTAGGTCTTAATATATGTTGGCTACAAGATCTTTGTTGGGTTTGTTTTTGTTTGTTTTTAAGATGAGGTCTCGCTGTATGGCCCAGGCTGGAGTACAGTGCCGTGATCTCAGCTCACTGTAACCTCTTCCTCCCAAGTTCAAACAATTCTCATGTCTCAGCCTCTCAAGTAGCTGGAACTACAGGCACACACCACCACACCCGGCTAATTTTTGTATTTTTAGTAGAGAGTAGTAGAAGTTTTGTATTTTTAGTCAGGCTGGTCTCAAACTCCTCACCTCACATTATCCATCTGCCTCGGCCTCCCCGAGTGCTGGGATTACAGGGCACGAGCCACCACACCCAGCCCCTTTGTTGAATTTTTGTATTGCAAATATCTTTTAGTTTGTGGTTTGCCTTTTTCCTGTCTAAACAGTGTCTTTTGATGTACATGTTGTAATTTTCAGGTAGTCAGTATCTTTTGGGGTTGGGGGTTAGTGTTTTTTGTGTCCTGTTTGAGAAGTATTTGCCTCTACCTAAGCTTTATTGTCCTTTCCGTGATTCGTGTTGAATTAATTTTGTGCATGGTGTGAGGTTGGAGTCCGTGCTGCTTTCCTAATCTATGGATCACCATTCATGAAAAGATCATCCTCCCTGCACTGAAGGTTAAACACACATACATGTGTATGTGTGTATATTTATGAATACACATGTCACTGTGACCTTTTGGACCCATATTTACAAACCCTGTTCTGGGTGTTGGACCTTGCTGGTTAATAGGTGTCTTGTGAACATGCCTGCACCTGCATGGTAGTGTATATTGCCTTCATCAGTGTAGTCGGGCAGGCCTTCTGAAGCAAACCCTGGCTGCACTGCCCTAGGAAGTGGAGGGGCTCAGGTAGGACTGTGAACTCTGACCTCCCAGTTGACTCACAGTGGGGCAGCCAGGTAGTTGAAGAAGAGGTGAGAGCTAAGAGAATTCCATATTCTCAGTGCCACCTGAAATGCACACTCACCTCCCGCAACAGCCATCAGCACCAGGAGCAGTGGCAGACAGTCCAGGAATCTGGCCATGTGTGATGCCCCTTCCATGAGCTAGAGCTACTAGGATGAAGAAGACACAGTCCCTGCCCTTTAAACTTGCTGTCTGGTAGGGGAAACACACCCAAACAAATCAACAGGTCATGGTCAGCAGCAATGCAAAGGGCAGTTCTAGAGTTGAGTATCAGCTGCTGTGGTAATTAGGTAGAATTGACTGAATTAAGAGGGACCACAAATGAACTGACTTTTTCTCATAGTGTCGAAGCATTCACTGGAAACTGATAGAAGGGAAGTGAGAGGGGATTTTTCTCTAAGGGAATAGCCTGGGCATGTCACTACCCCTACACTCAGGTGAAGCCAGGTAGTGTGAGGGACTTGGGGTGTATGTAGCCTCCCCACCCCAAGTTCTGACTCAGGGAGAACCATGAGGAGGACTGCCCTGGTGAGAGGATGGAGTTGTGGACAGACAGTAAGGCTTTGAGAGAACTTCATAGGGTTATTTGGGCCCACAGTGAGTTAGTGCAGCAGACTCCGTGGTTCATGGTTTCGGACTTGTTAACAGCCTCAGAAACCCTGGTCTAGCTGCATTCTGCCCTTCTAGATGGACCACTTGAGGAGCACTGGCAGGCCTCCTCTAGATGCCCATGGACATCAAAGTGAGTTCTTACTGGAGGAGGCCCTAAGCTATTATGTCAGAGCAAGTTCAACCCAGATTTGCCCTTTTGTTATTTAGAAATTGTATTTACAGTGTCAGGTCACTTTGTAGCTCCCCTTCCCATTTTAAAGAGGCGGTCCTTGGACTTTTATTATGCATGCTTCTTTGTTAAAATGGATTTGCAAGTTTTTATTTCTTGCACAGTAAGAATCTGGTGATTAAACCTCAGGGAGCATAATGTCCTTTGGAACAGTGACATTTGCCTCCTCCAATTTGCACACATTGTTAATTGCAAAGATGATATGTGCCTCTTGATTAAAAATTGAGACCTTAGGCCAGGCCACGCCTGTAATCCCAGCACTTTGGGAGGCTGAGGTGGGTGGATCACAAGGTCAAGAGATTGAGACCATTCTGGCCAACATGGTGAAACCCTGTCTCTAGTAAAAATACAAAAATTAGCTGAGTGTGGTGGCACGCGTCTGTAGTCCCAGCTACTCGGGAGGCTGAGGCAGGAGAATCACTTCAACCCAGGAGGCAGAGGTTGCAGTGAGCCGAGATTGTGCCACTGCACTCCAGCCTGGTGACAGAACGAGACTCCATCCAAATAAATAAACAAACAAACATTAATAGAAGTGAAGACGTAAGAATGCCCTTTTCTCCACCTCTGCTCAGTTCTTTAATGATGGTTAGTTTTAAAGATTTAGTGAACAGCCTTCCAAACTTAATACTAGATAGAAGTTTATCCGTGGGGCATGTGTGTTTTTCAAAAAATGGAATCATTATATACATTGTATAGAAATGGAGGCCTTCTTCCTTTTCACTTTAATTTTAATTTTTCATAGATACAGAGTCTCTTTTTGTTGTGCGTTCTGATCTTGGACTCTGGACCTCAAAACAGTCCTCACCCTCAGCTTCTCAACGTACTGAGTTCACAGGCATAAGCCACCACGCCAGTCCCTTTTTTTTTCTGAATTAAACTGTGTGTTGTAGATTTTATTCAATGATAACACATAGAGAGTTCTGTGTTCTTTTTAAGGGTTGCATAATTGTCCATTATGGATATGTCATTGTTTATTTATTTATTTATTTTTTTTGAGACGGAGTTTTGCTCTTGTTGCCGAGGCTGGAGACCAATGGCGCAATCTCAGCTCGTGGTTCACCTCAACCTCTGCCTCCCAGGTTCAGGCGCTTCTCCTGCATCAGCCTTCCTAGTAGCTGGGATTACAGGCATTCTACCACACTTGGCTAATTTTTGTATTTTTAGTAGAGACAAGGTTTCGCCATGTTGGCTAGACTGGACTGGAACTGCTGACTTTAGATGATCCACTCACTTCCGTCTCCCAAAGTGCTGGGATTACAGGCATGAGCCACTGTGCCAGGCATATTTTATCAATTCTTTGCTGAATTTTCCCTTAACATGTTTAGGTCTGTACAGTTGTATGAAAATATCTGTAGGAAAAAGTTCTAGGAGTGGAATTGCTGGGGCAAAGGTAAATCCACACTTTAAATTTTGAAAGATATTTTCAAATTATCTCCTCACAAATCATATTAATTTATATTCTTCTCAGCACTCTGTGAAAGTGGCTGTTTCTCACAGACACACCAATATTGGTGTCATCATTCTAACCCTCTTTGATAGGTGAAAAGTATGTCGCTGTTTTATTACTAGAGGAATTTAGTATCTTTTAAAATGCCTAATAACCATTCGTACATCTTTATCTATTAAGAGCAAAATAAAACATTGTAACTTTTTTCAGTGTGATTCTAGATTACAACTTTGTTAAATGTGTTTCTATTCAGATGTTTTCACTTTTATTTAGTCAAATCTGTCCATCTTTCCTTTTTGCTATGCTTAGGAATACTTGACATTTCCCAAGATTATAGAGTTTCATCCCTGTTTTATTCTGATCTTTAGGTCCACTGGAATTTATTTTTGTGACTAATATATAGTAGAACTCTGTTTCCATTTTTCTACTTTTTTTTTTGAAACAGGGTCTTACTCTGTCACCTAAGCTGGAATGCAGTGGCACAATCTTGGCTCACTGCAACCTCTGCCCCCTGGCTCAGGTGATCCTCCCACTTCAGCCTCCTGAGTAGCTTGGACTACAGGTGCATGTCACTATACCCAGCTGCTATATAATTTTTTTTTTTTGTAGAGACAGTGTTTTGCCGTGTTGCCCAGGCTTATCTCAAACTCCTGTACCCAAGCAGTTCTCCCGCCTCAGCCTCCCAGAGTGCTGGGCTAACAAGCATGAGCCACCATGCTCGGCCCATTGTTTTCCTTAATGGAAGAGTCAGTTGCCCCACCTTCTTTATGAACAGTTCTTTTCATTGATGTGAAATATGAAATACTACCAAATAATTTTTTTTTTTACTCCTTGTAATTTCCTATTGATTATTTACTGGGATCTTACGTAAACAAAGACTCTAAGACTTTAGCTTTTTAGTAAATATTAATTTTCTTTTTTTGAGACAAGGTCTCACTCTGTCACCCATGCTAGAGTGCAGTGGCAGGATCATGACTCACTGCAGCCTCCTTCTCCCAGTCTCAAACAGTCCTTATACCTCAGCCACTTGAGTAGCTGGGACTACAGATGTGCACCGCCATGCTTGGCTAATTTTTTAACTTTTGGTAGAGGCAAGGTGTCACTGTATTGCCCAGGTTGGTCTCAAACTTACAGACTCAAGGAATCCACCCGCCTCAGCCTCTCAAGTTGCTGGGATTGTAGGTGTGAGCCACCGCACCTGGTGTAAACATCAAAATTATTTGATAAAATATTTACCAAAACTATAAATGGTTTCTGTACCCTAAAGATACAAAGATATATGACTAAAAACACACTAAATATAAAATGGAAGGAATTTTTTAGCTTTATTTATTTTGTTGCCAGTTTCTGAGCACAAATGCCTTAGACTCATTTTTTTTTATAGTTTATAAATCTTATACACTGGAAGACAAAGTGAAGCAAGTTGTATGTGTGGGAAGTAGTATTGTGCACAGTTTTCATAAACTCTTCCTATTTAGTCCTTCAATCCTTGTTCTTTTTCCCACCTGTTTCCACACAGCCTAAATGCGATGGCCAGCTTTTACTGACACAAGTGTGGAAGCGTTTGAATCTGTTGGAATGTGACTACTTCGGGTTGGAGTTTCAAAATACTCAGTCCTACTGGGTAAGTGCTTTTGATTTGTGATAAAAACAGGCCCTAGGCATGTAGTAGGATGCCTGTGAAGTGCATGGGCATGCAGCCTTTGGGCTGCTGTGATGATACCAGCAGGATCTTTCATAATTGTCACGTTATCAGCATGAAATATTTTTGCTACTGGAATATATTATTGCTAGCTGTAGATAATATATTTGCGTTTAATCCAAGCCTGAATTCACACCCTCCCTAAATTCTGTTCTGTTAGTTAGCACGTGTGCCGAGGAAACTCTCTTAAAAGTTATAAAAGCCACCTCTAATACATCCTATATGAAAATCATTTTGGAAGTGTATTTGTAGCAAAGTTAATTGGTTATGCTTCATTTTACTTAATAGAGGCAACCTTAAAAAGTGTGGAGTTTTAATATTTATAGATGGAACTGTTTTAAAGAAATGTACGTTGGCCAGGAGCAGTGGCTCACGCCTGTAATCCCAGCACTTTGGAGGCCAAGTAGGGCAGATCACAAGGTCAAGAGATTGAGACCATCCTGGCCAGTATGGTAAAACCCCGTCTCTACTAAAAATACAAAAATTAGCTGGATCTGGTGGCACATGCCTGTAGTCCCAGCTACTTGGGAGGCTGAAGCAGGAGAATCGCTTCAACCCAGGAGGCAGAGGTTGCAGTCAGCCGAGATCGCACCACTGTACCCAGCTTGGGCAACAGAGCAAGACTCCGTCTCAGAAAAAAAAAAAAAGAAACATACACCAACCCTTTAGTTCAAATAAAAAGGGTGTCAGCATCATTAAGTTCTGTCCAGCCTTTCAGATACCCTTGGCGGTATGACTGGATTTATCCAAGTTTCCTGTTCTAGTGACATGACGTACCTCTTTTTTGCAGAAGCCCTCTCATCAGTTGCAGTAGTACCAAATCGTTATTTGTTTTTAACAAATACACAGAAACAATTATTGGGACCTATTCTGTGCATAGCAGCAACTGAATGGAGGTATCCAGTATAATACGGCACTTTTAATGTCTTCCCAGGCTTCCTGAAGCAGGCATTGCTATGCTACTTGTACGGTTTATTCAGGATTCAACTTGCAAAAGGGGAGGTAGAGTCCAAATATTCCTGACATAAAAATTTATCTAATCATAACCATTTTTGTTTTTATAGCATACTTGTTAAATAGAGGCATTATTTAATAGATTGGATTTCTTCTGTTAACTCTTCTTTAGATTTGGCTCGAACCGATGAAACCCATCATTAAGCAAATACGAAGTAAGTCCTTTGTTTAATTCTTTAAAATCTGTTCATTTAAGATGCTTTGTTCTGGAATGTTTAAATGGCATGTTCAGATGTCCATTGTCAACGCTGTGTATGGTTAGCAGGAAGTAATCACCAACAGCAGATAAACTTGGAAGTCATTTTGCTGTTTAGTTTTAGTAAATTTAACTCAGAAGATTCTAGGTGACTTGCTTCTCATTTGGAAGTAAGAGTATATGCTGTTTGATATCATCTTAATTTTTGGTCAATATGGAAAAATTAAGTACGAAGTTTCTTCCTTGGTTATGAAAAGACATTGAGATTCTTCTTTTGAATAGCTTTTAATAAAATAGTGAATACTCTTTTACAATTATAAACATACTTGTCATTGTGAATATGGTAATAACAATTCTATTATTATTTCTGAGACAGGGTCTCACACTTTGTTACCCAGGCTGGAGTGTATACACGTAGCATGAATACAGTTCTCTGCAGCCTCCTGGGTTCAAGCTACCTTCCCACCTCAGTCTCAAGATAATTATTTTTGTTCATCTATTTATTGAATTTTTAAAATTAAATCATGTAGCACTTCTCAGTTCTTCTATAATTGTGTCATATGAAATCTGTAGTTGTCTGAATCATCCATAATTTTTTGTATTGCTATTATAAATTGAAGAAAAACATGTAGAAATAACTTTGTCATATCAGAACAAGGATTTCTGAGGAAAGAAAAAAATAACTTTGTTATATAAACTAAGATAATATACCTTTACAGTAATCAGATTTCAAAAATAATACGTTTTTATTACTACTACTGATGGTGGCCCAGTGCAGTGGCTCACCCCTGTAATCCTAGCACTTTGGGAGGCTAAAGCAGGTGGATCACCTGAGTTCAGGGGTTCGAGACCAGCCTGGCCAACATGGCGAAACCCCGTCTCTACTAAAAATACAAAAATTAGCCAGGCGTGGTGGCGTATGCCTGTAATCTCAGCTATCTGAGAGCTGGAGGCAGGAGAATCGCTTGAGCCTAGGAGGTGGAGGTTTCAGTGAACCGAGATGGTGCCACTGTACTCCAGCCCGGGTGACAGAGTAAGACTCCATCTCAAAAGGAAAAAAAAAATACTGTAAAAATTAACTTTTTAAGTTATTTTCTTCCTAAAACATAAATTGGGGGGAAAAAATATGTGTGTGTGTGTGTGTGTGTATATATATATATATATAGAGAGAGAGAGAGAGAGAGAGAGAGAGTGTGTGTGTGTGTGTGTGTGTGTGTGTGTGTGTGTGTGTAGGGGTGGGGCATGCAGAGTCTTGTTCTGTCACCCAGCCTGGAGTGCAGTTGTATGATTTCAGCTCACTGCAGCCTCTGTCTCCTGGGCTCAAGGGATCCTCCCACCTTGGCCTCCCAATTAGCTGGGACAGGCATGCTCCACCATACCTGGCTAATTTTTTTTTTTTTACGGGGGGCGGGCAGGTAGAGATGGAATTTTACCGTGTTGCCCAGGCTGGTCTGTTACTCCTGGGCTCAAGTGATAGTCCAGCCTCAGCATCCCAAAGTTCTGGGATTATAGATGTGAGCCACTGCACCCAACCTATATTTAAAATTTTTAATGTGCAATTTCCTACTTTTTAAGGCTTTCTTGAGTAATCCCTGCTTAATGCAAAAGATTTTAAATTTCACTATTTATGTGATTGGTACTTGGGACTCTTAAATTCATATACAGGAAATGCTTCTTTGTTTTTTCTTTTGTTCAGAGACAGGGTCTCACTCTGGTGCCCAGACTGGAGTGCAGTTTTGCAATTGTAGCTCACTGCAACCTCGAACTCCTGGCCTCAAGCCATCCTTTCACCTCAGCCTCCTTAAAGGCTGGGATTACAGGTGCACACCACCAAACCTGGGCAGACATTTCTTAATATCATATTATTTGAAAAAATTTGCTGTTAACAGTCTACTTGGAAGCATGACCTCAGTTATACAGTAATATATGAAAAGAGAGTAAATGCAAAGATCGACCTTATTTGTGAAGTTTAAATTTTTTTGTTATAGGGCCAAAGAATGTGGTGCTTCGCCTAGCCGTAAAATTTTTTCCACCTGATCCTGGTCAGCTACAGGAAGAATATACAAGGTAAAGAGCTCACAGAGCTGAAGCTATTGTCAGCAGGAATCTTGTATTCACCTGTTATCTCCCACAGCACCTGGCTCATTGAAAGAATGAATGAGTCTAATATACACAGAGAAGTGATAATGTGGAGTGGTTAAAAGAAGCATGTTGGTAACTGACGCTTGCACAAACCCATGTGAATAAGACCTCAGTGTAAGGATTATGGTACAAATTTGAGAATAAAAAATAGAATGGGATGTTAGGGTCATTTTGAACTTATATTTTCCAGATGAACATAGATTTATGCATGTTCATAAGGTTCTCAGGGATTTTGCTCATATATACTTATTTATCAACAAAATACACTTAACTGGTATAAGTTCTCAGTGTGTTAGTCCTTATGAATTTATGTAGCAGAAATATTTTGGGTCACTTCTTTTGTGGTACTCTTTTGAATTCAAGATTGATTCTTTGTAGGAATGATCTAAAGACGGCAGGGTGCCATGGCTCATGCCTATAATCCGAACACTTTGACTGAGGCGGGTGGATCACCTGTGGTCAGGAATTCAATACCACCCTGGCCAACATGGCAAAACCTGGCTAAAGAAAATTAGCCGGGCGTGGTGGTGAGCGCCTTTAATCCCAGCTAATTGGGAATCTGAGGCAGGAGAATCTGTTGAACCCAAGAGGCAGAGGTTGCAGTGAGCCGAGATTGTGCCATTGCTCTCCAGCCTGGGTGACAAGAATGAAACTCCATCTCAAAAAAAAAGAAAATGTTAACGTTATTTCATCTGGACAGTAGGGTTATGGGAGGCTTTTCTTTGAATTTTTTATTTGTTCACATATCAATTATATTATGAAGAATAGATGAATAAAAACCAACTGAAAACCCAAGGTTAGATGTGAAGGCGAACTGTGGTGTTGCAGTGGCAGCAGAATAACTTCTTTGCCTTCTGGATAAAAGTGTATTCATAAAGGAATCATAGATGTCTTATGAACTCTGTTTTAACGGTTTCTGCATACCATTTGAACAACACAAAATCATAGAATGTCAGCTATAAGGAAATGAAGAGATCACATTAGTTCAGCCTCTTGTTAAAGGTTTAGGAAACTAAACTCCAAAGATGGCAAAAAGTATTTTCATGAGTGACCATAGATCTTAATAGTTTGCCTGACATTGACCAAAAAAAGACTCTTTTGAGGAAATCACCTTTAAGTAAATAAATAAATATGGGGGTATATATGTATATGGGTATGTCTACATATACATGTATATATATGGATGTTTGTGTGTGTATAAATGAGTTTGTGCAAATGTATATATTTTTTCAGATATATATATTTCAGGTATATATATTCTAAAAATGATGGATAACATCATTTTTCATTTCCTAATTCAGGATCATCCTGGGTCTTAAGTTTTAGGGCTCATGCTGGTAACTCAGTGTTATAGTTACTCCCTTCTCCCCCATATTTGTGTGGAAGATTCTTTTTTCTGTTTGTAAAAAGGTATGTATTTGTGGTAAAAGAATTTTTTTCCCAAATAAAGCTAAGGGCCATGTATAGTGGCTCACGCCTGTAATCCCAGCACTTTGGGAGGCCAAGGTGGGAGGATCGATTGAGCTCAGGAATTCAAGATCAGCCTAGGCAACATGAGGAGACCTCCTCTCTACAAAAAATTAGCCAGACGTGGTAGTGTACACCTGTAGTCCCAGCTACTTTGGAGGTTGAGTCAGGATTATCCTGTGAGCCCAGGTGGTCAAGGCTGCAGTGAGCTGTGGTAGCACCACTGCACTGCCATCTGGACAACAGAGTGAGATCCTGCCTCAAAAAATAAGTAAACAAAATAAGTCAAAAGTAAAAGTTTTTGCTCACTCACCACCCTACTTGCCACATAAGTGTGTATCCTTCAGATGAAAGCAGAGAGGTACAATAAACACATAGGAACAAGAACTTTAAAGAGATCGCAGATGTTACAAAGCAGTATCAAATGTTACATCCTGAACTGTATGTTGGTTTTTGTCCCCCACTTACTAAACATGCCATGGACATTTTTCCATATTGTATATAGAAATATACTAAATTAGGCTATAACTTAATTTAATCATTCTCATATTCATCTGTATTTCCAATTTTTCTCCATTATAATGCTGCAAAGAAACATTGCTCACATATCTTTGTGAACTGTGGCAATATTTCTGTAGGAAAGTTTGTAGAAATGGAATTGCTGTGTTAAAGGGTATGCACATCCTGAATTTGAAAAGAATGTAGTAAATGTGAATAGTGTACACTGGAGCATGGATTCCACTGGGGGCAGAGAGTTGGTCTTGCTTACCATTGCATTCCAGCTCCCAGAACAGCATCTAGAACATAATTCATGCTTGGTAATTATTTGCTGATGGAATAAATGAACGTAAAATATTTTCAATTGCCTTCTCTCATTATATTCTCTAATGGTATTTCAAAATGCCTGATTCTCAGATCCTAGCCAACACCAGATACTATCAGTCTGTTAAAAAACTTTCACGGCAATGCTTTAAGCTGTATTTTCATTGGATATTTCTCCTGTTTTGTCCAAAATTGTGAGTGCAGTTTTGTGTTGGTAACAGAAGTAATGTGAATTTGTCACATTCCTCCTTGAAGGTATGGCTACAGATGTGTAATTATATGAGTAGGTGGTATGCCTGAAAAGACTAATTTCTTTTTTTTTTTCCCCTGCAAGATGGAATTTCGCTCTTGCTGCCCAACCTGGAGTGCAGTGGCATGATCTCAGCTCACTGCAACCTCCGCCTCCCGGGTTCAGGCAATTCTCCTCCCTCAGCCTCCAGGTAGCTAGGAATCCAGGCCTGTACCACCACACCCGGCCAATTTTTGCATTTTTTGTAGAGACAGGGTTTCGCCCTGTTGGTCAGGCTGGTCTTGAACTCCTGATCCCAGGTGATCCACCTACCCAGCCTCCCAAAGTGCTAGGATTACAGGCGTGACCCACCACACCCAACCAGTTTCTTTCTTTTTTTTATTCGCATCAGAGTGCCTCAGTGTGTTCAGCACTTTCTGTGCACTCCCCCTTGCGTGTGACTCAGTCTGCTGAGTTGGTTTGTCATCTGACCTTCACATGGCGACTGTTTGTTTCATGAAAGGCCTTTTGTGACTTTGCTGTTTTGTGATGGCCTTGCGTTTTGCTCACTGTTGGGTCACTGCCACTTTCTAGGGTTCATTTGCTGTCTTGCTGTGAAGACGTGTCTATGTTACATTCAGAGAATGTTGGAGTTGATCTCTGTCTTACTTTGAACTCTCTTCTAGATACTTGTTTGCCTTGCAGCTTAAGAGGGACCTGCTGGAAGAGCGTTTGACCTGTGCTGACACCACCTCAGCCCTTCTCACGTCCCATCTTCTGCAGTGTGAGTATCTCCTCACTGGTAGGGGAGCATACACTGAGCATGGCACAGATGTACCTGCACTCAGAATAACTGCAATTAGTTGCTGATGCACGTGTCTAGTTAATGAGCCTGACCATAGAGAATGAGGTGTTTCAATTTCAAAATTCTTTATAAGCTAAAGATTAACTTCTATAAAGTGGAGCTCCTTGAGGAGTCCCTTGAGGAGCAAGTAGTTTCCACCCAGCAAACAGGTCAAGGTCAAAATCTGTAGCCACATTCCATCTTATGGGTTTTATGCCTTTGTGCATTTTAACAACAATGCATCTTCAGTCTAGGAGTCAGACTGTAAACCAAACTCTCAGCAAACCCTGCAAAGGGCCTCACTGGGATAAAAGGTATAGTCCCCTCAGATTAGTTAAGCATTAGCCATTAAGAAAAAAGATATTTCTTCAGTATCTCACACAGATCAAAAGATGGTTCAGAACTGTGTGAAGAATTATAGTTACTTCAAAAATAAACCATGAGAACTGTAAGAGGAGGTTCTGACAAATGAATACATGCCTTGCCGTGTCCCGAGCAATGGGAATAGAAAAACAGAAATACCTAAGTTGCTCCTGGACTAGAGGTGGGACCACAGCTTCCTAGCACACAACTGATGTTTCTGCAATTTGAATGCAGGAAGTATGATATGGAAAGTGTCCAGATTTTTAGGAATTAATAAGTATATAGGTTATTTGCAGCTTCCTTGGTCCTTCCCAGACACACTTTCTTCAGAAAGTAAATTTTATTATGGGTTTGCTGCCGTCCACCAGGGGACGTGTTGATTATCATTAATAAAAGTTTTCAAAGTGACTTTGTTTCTTACTCATTTGGCTGAAAGATTTCTCAGGTAGACACATGGCAACAAATACAACGTATGACTGAACCAGGTCTTTTGCTATTAAAAAAAACATAATCGGGCAGTTGGTAAAATGTGACTGGTGTCCACATCTGTGATGGAGCCTCAGATCATAGCCTGTTCCTGATCTGGGTGGTTTTACGAGGCTGCGGCTAAGAATGGTGTGTTAGTCTGTTTGCACGCTGCTGATAAAGATGTACATGATGGGCCGGGCATGGTGACTCACGCCTGTAATCCCAGCACTTTGGGAGGCCGAGGCGGGTGGATCACGAGATCAGGAGATCGAGACCATCCTGGTCAACATGGTGAAACCCCGTCTCTACTAAAAATACAAAAAATTAGCTGGGCATGGTGGCGCGTGCCTGTAATCCCAGCTACTCGGGAGGCTGAGACAGGAGAATTGCTTGAACCCAGGAGGCGGAGGTTGTGGTGAGCCAAGATCGCGCCATTGCACTCCAGCCTGGGTAACAACAGCGAAACTCCATCTCAAAAAAAAAAAAAGATGTACATGGTGGCAGCAAGAAAGACCTTGTACAGGGAAAATCCCTCTTATAAAACCATCAGATCTCATGAGACTGATTCACTATTACAAGAACAGCACAGAAAAGACCCCCCCCCCCGTGATTCAGTTACTTCCAACTGGGTCCCTCCCACAATATGTGGGACTGCGGGAGTTACAATTCAAGATGAGGTTTGCCTGGGGACACAGCCAAACCGTGTCATTCCAACCCTGGCTCCTCCCAAATCTCATGTCCTCATATTTCAAAACCAGTCTTGCCTTCCTAACAGTCCCCCAAGGTCTTAACTCATTTCAGCATTAATTCATAAGCCCACAGTCCAACATCTCATCTGATACAAGGCAAGTCCCTTCCACCTATGAACTTGTAAAATCAAAAGCAAATTAGTTACTTCATAGATACAGTGAAGGTACAAGTATGGGGTAAATACAGCCATTCCAAATGGAAGAAATTGGCCAAAACAAAGGCCCCAGGTAACTCCGAAATCCAGCAGGGCAGTAAAATCTTAAAGCTCCAAAATGATCTCCTTTGACTCCAAGTCTCAAATCCAGGTCACACTAATGTAAGAGGTAGGCTCCCATGGCCTTGGGCTCAGCCCCTGTGGCTTTGCATGGTACAGCACCACTCCTGACCGCTTTCACAGGCTGATGTTGAGTGTCTGTGGCTTTTCCAGCTGTCAGTGGACCCATTCTAGAGTCTGGAGGATTGTGGCCCTCTTCTCATAGCTCCACTAGGTGGGGCACCAGCAGGGACTTTGTGTGGGGGCTCTGACACCACATTTCCCTCCCACACTGCCCTAACAGAGTTTCTCCATGAGGGTTCTGCTCCTGCAGCAAACTTCTGCCTGGGCATCCCAGCATTTCCATACATCCTGTGAAATATAGGCAGAGGTTCCCAAACCCCAATTCTTGACTTTTGTGCACTCGTAGGCTCAACACCACATAGAAACTGCCAAAGCTTGGGGCTTGCATCCTCTGAAAGCACAGCCTGAGCTCTGCATTGGCCCCTTTCAGCCATGGCTGGAGTGGCTGGGATGCAGGGCACCAAGTGCCTAGACTGCACATGGCAGAGGGGCCCTGGGCCCAGCCCACAAAACCATTTTTTTCCTCCTAAGCCTCTGGGCCTGTGATGGGAGGGTCTTCCATGAAGACCTCTGATATACCCTGGCGACATTTTCCCCATTATCTTTGGATTTAACATTCAACTCCTTGTTACTTACGCAAATTTCTGCAGCTGGCTTGCATTTCTTCTCAGAAAATGGGATATTCTTTTCCGTCACATTGTCAGGCTGCAAATTTTCCGAACTTTTACACCCTGCTTCCCTTATAAAACTGAATGCCTTGGGCCGGGCACGGTGGCTCACACCTGTAATCCCAGCACTTTGGGAGGCCGAGGTGGGTGGATCATGAGGTCAAGAGATCGAGACCATCCTGGTCAACATGGTGAAACCCCATCTCTACTATAAATACAAAAAATTAGCTGGGCACGGTGGCGCGTGCCTGTAATCCCAGCTACTCAGGAGGCTGAGGCAGGAGAATTGCCTGAACCCAGGAGGCGGAGGTTGCAGTGAGCCAAGATCGCGCCATTGCACTCCAGCCTGGGTAACAACAGCGAAACTCCGTCTCAAAAAAAAAAAAAAAAGAAGAACTGAATGCCTTTAACAGCACCCAAGTCACCTCTTGAATGCTGTGCTGCTTAGAAATTTCTTCTGCCAGGTACCCTAAATCGTCTTTCTCAAGTTTGAAGTTCTACAAGTCTCTAGGGCAGGAGCAAAATACCAGCAGTCTCTTTGCTAAAACATAACAAGAGTCACCTTTGCTCTAATTCCCAACAAGTTTCTCATTTCCATCTGAAACCACCTCAGCCTGTACTTTATTGTCCATATTACTATCAGCATTTTGGGCAAAGCCATTCAGCAATTCTCTAGAAAGTTCTAACGTTTCCCACATTTTCCTCTCTTCTTCTGAGCCCTCCAAACTGTTCCAACCCCTGCCTGTTACCCAGTTCCAGAGTAGCTTCCACATTTTTATGTATCTACAGTAGTGCCTGACTCTACTGGTACCAATTTACTGTATTAGTCCATTTTCATGCTACTGATAAAGACATACCCGAGACTGAGTAATTTATAAAGAAAAAGTGGTTTAATGGACTCACAGTTCCACATGGCTGGGGAGGCCGTACAATTATGGTGGAAAGCAAAAGGCATTTCTTACATGGTGGCAGCAAGAGAGAGCTTGTGCAGGGAAACTCCTCCTTAAAAAACCATCAGATCAGATAGCGAGACTGATTCTCTGTCACAAGAATAGCACAGGAAGGACCTGTCCCCATGATTCAGTTACCTCCCACCAGGTCCCTACAACATTGTGGGACTTGTGGGAGTTACAATTCAGATGAGATTTGGGTGGAGACACAGCCAAACCATATCAAATGTCCTAGTTTATAGGAAGTCCATACTGAGGTATGGCAAGTTACATGTTAGCAACTCACTCTCAAATAGCTCAAAGGAGGAAAAACTGTACTGTGCTTGTAACTGATCTGTGAATATGAGGTTGTCTCAAAATAAAAGCATATTGCTTTAAATTATTGGACTTTATGTTATGTTATACTGTGGCCTTAAAATACATGAAATTAGAAAGAGATGTTATCAAGAAATTTGAGAAGGCCTAAGGAAAAAATCATTTAAAATACATTATCCTAAATAAGTACTTCATTCTGGTCATAATCTTGAGACAACTTATGTTTAAGGTGTAGTTTAAAAATGATAATAGTCCAGGTGCGGTAACTCACACCTATACTCCTAGCACATTTGGGAAGCCAACAAAAGAGGATTGCTTAAGTCCAGGAGTTTGAGACTAGCCTAGGCAATGTGGCAAAACCTCATCTCTACAAAAAATAAAAAAATTATCTGGGCATGATGGTGCATACCTGTAGTCTCAGCTACCTAGGAGGTTGAGGCAGGCAGATTGCCTGTGCCCAGGAGGTTGAGGCTGCAGTGATGATTGCACCACCGCACTCCAACCTGAGCAACAGAATGAGACCTTGTCTCAAAATAATAATAAACGCATTAAACTCATGACTCATTGTTTGCCTCCCTGGAGTTATTCATCAGGCCTTTGTTCTTCAAGAAGTCCTCTTTATTTCCCATTATATTTGCTTTTTAACAGCATAAAATATTTGGAAAGATAAAATATAAAACCTTGCTTTTTTAGGGTTATATTAAATTTTGCTACAAAATTTTGCTATTTATTTGCTATTTTGCTACTGATTTTTTTTTTCCTTTTAATGTATGCACTGACATGTATAATGCTTGAAGTTTATTTAAAAATTAGAATTACTGACTTTTATCTCAGCGGAAATAGGAGATTATGATGAGACACTGGACCGTGAGCACCTCAAAGCCAACGAGTATTTGCCTGGCCAGCAGCGCTGCCTTGAGAAGATACTAGAATTCCATCGGAAGCATGTGTAAGTCATCACAATTGTCTGTCGGCACCTTGTCACCACAGTAATGACTAAAGAGTGTGTAATGAGAAAGGACTGTTGTTCTGACTTCTGCAAGATTCTAACATGAGGACCATTGCTCCCAACCTCAGGATGTGCAGCTGCCACCAGAAGCAGCTTGGCAGACACACACAGCTTGCAGCCCTGGCCTGAAGCACCTTCACACCTGTAAAATGTGTTGCTTTAGAAGGTGCTGGAAAATATATCAGGGCCTGGGGGAGGAGTATGCTAGTAAGCAGGATGGGGTGGCTGTTGTAGGGGTCTCAGCTGGTGCATTGTCCCTGCAGTGTGGCAGAAAGGGTCCTCTACAGGGAAGACACCGTGCTGTAGTGGAGGAGGAGGGGACTGTGAGAGGCTAACAGTGTCTACCTGTGTCAGGGCGTTGGGAATCACCTGGCAGCTTGTCCTTTGTCTCATCTTGCTTTGATTTCTCTAAGACTCGACGACGCTCGTGGGTTTTTCTGGATTGAAGTGAGAGACCTAGAGAAAGTGCTAAGGGAAAAAGGATTGAAGAACAGTGTGGGAAAGGGATGTGGGCTCTGGCCCAGATGGCTGGGAGCTTTAGTCACCAAAGGGAGCACTCAGCTGGTGAAAGTCCGTCTGGAGGACTTAGTCTTGCCTTTGTAACACATCCTGTTGAGATGTGGGTTTGTTTGTCGGATCGTGTGTGTTCATGTGGGTCGTTAATGCTCTGCTGGATACTGCTGGCAGCTGCCCTTTCGCATCGTCAAAGTACGAGTGCCAGCGATGCACCCACCACTGCTGTCAGTGCTGGGGAGTTGCTTTGAGCAGCGCAGACTGAGATGCCTGCCTGTGCAGATCTGACCTTACCCCGTGAGACTGTGCATTTTGTGCATCTCACCACCCCCAGCGTGGAGGATCTCGTGGGTGTTCAGGGGAGTGCCTTTTGTGTGCGCAGCAGCATGGCAGTCGTGAGATAGACAAACCCGTTCCTACAGATGAGCATAGCTCATATACTGTGAGCTGAAAGAAGGCCAAAGGGAGGCTCAAGGAGG
The DNA here is from genome assembly GCA_028533165.1 of Leontopithecus rosalia. Lineage (NCBI taxonomy): Eukaryota > Metazoa > Chordata > Mammalia > Primates > Cebidae > Leontopithecus > Leontopithecus rosalia. Next base: position 406,282 of record CM052653.1, on the reverse strand, counting down.
CTCAGGGGAGGACCGAGGCGGACAAAGTGAGGGAGGAAGCATTCCAGGCAAAGCACCAGCCTGGGAAGGAAGTGGGGAAGCAGGGAAGAGAGGGAGTTTCCAGTATGGCACGGGCAGTTTTGGTTCAAGGGCTGGAGGTAGCAGTGCCAGCTGATACTAGAGGTGCCGTGGTGACAATTACGGACAGCTCTTACGAGCATTTGTGTGTAGTCCTCAAACACACTGCATGCCATGCACTGTTTTACCCCATCGTACATACAGTGAGATCGTGCTTGCAGAGCTCCCTCTTGGATGTGATGGTGTGGGGCCTTCCATGTATGTAAGTTGGTGCTTCTTATCCATTCTCCTGATCTGACCCTGAGGAGGCCTCCTTGCAGGACAGTGCATGGTAGGGCTTCCCTCCCTGTCCTCCTGGGTACCCTTGGCTATGCCTCTTTCCAGCATCTTCTGGGTTGCCATTATTCTGGAGGGTAGTGAGGAAGGTACAGCTGTTCTGAGTATTACATCTAGACCTGGAGCAAAGGGCCCATAGAGCAAAGGGCCCTCTCCTAGTGTTATGTGCTATCCCAGCAGGAAACGACCACCAGTTCAGTCTGCGTTCCTAGGGTTGGGGGCAGTCCCTCCCTGCTGAGACACACAGCAGGGGCTGGACTTAAGGGAGGGTGAATTGGGCATTGTACTGCATACTGTTCAACCTGAGGGACAGTCCCTAGTGGACAGGTGGGTTTGGGATACTGGGGAGAGTGTTCTCAGCACATAGGCTGGGTGAACCTGTGTGGTGGGTGAAGTTGAAGAGGATGAACCCCTGAAGAGCTGACATTGAGAGGCTGAGTGAAGGAGGAGGCACCCACAGGAGCCTTCAGCAGCCAGAAGCATGGGAGGGCACAGTGGCCAAGAGAGCATGTTTTAGGATGGTGGCCACAGCCTCTTGTGTGGTGACTTGCCACCAGGCCTGGGGAGGTAGGCATAGGAGCAGGTTTCTGAGCTTGGCAGTGTGGCAGTGTGGCACCTTCAGCAGCTTCAGTGAGTGCTGAGGTTGGAGTCTAGGTTCAATACACTGAAAGTGCAGTGAGAAGACAGTGACAGCATCTTTGCATCTTTGGGCACTTATGTTGAGAAGCCTGCCTGTAGAAGAAGAAAGAACTGGACCCTCAAGACAGGTGTGTGTGGGGGGCGTGTGTGTGTGTGTGTGTGTGTGTGTGTGCATGTGTGTTCTGTTGTACGTGTGTGGCTATGTGGTCATATGCATGTAATGTGTGTTCATGTGCATGCATTGTGGCTCATGTGTTCATGTGTGTCAACATGCATATGTGCTTGTGCCTATGTCTCTGCATCTTCATTTATGTTTGTTAAAGTGAAACACTTTAATAATGTTTATTTCCCACAGATTTACTGCTTTTTCAGTGAGATTTCTTAAAAGTGAACTTTTCCTTCTTAACTTTGCGACCATCTCTTAATGGATCATATCATATAAACGTCTGTATGTTTGTCAATATTTCTGTGTAAGAATGATGTCAGACATTTGAACAAATCTCCAGTACCTTAATTACTTCAATCAGTGAATGAAAGTATGTGCCCATTTAAACAAGCTGTGTTCCCATTGTTCAGAAATATTCATTAAGCACCTATTGTATACTTGCCATTGCACTGTTAACAGAAGCAGATGAAAAGATGTGGCCCTTTCCTGCCATTAAGAAAATTTTAAGTGTGTGTATGTGCTTACATGTGCGTGTGTATCTGCTAAAAACTCTAGACAGTTAGTAAGAGGAGGGTGAGTCATGTGATCTGCTTCATACAGGACCACAGTTGAACTCTTCCCGAGTAGGCCAGGAAGCAGGAAGCTCTGCCCTACATCTTAGACCTTCACTGTGTTCATTTGAGGCTGTGTGTGTCACAATCATCACAGCTTCATTGCACATCTTATATTTCTTTTAATCTTGTTCTTCATGTTTTTTTAAAAGACATATTGTACCTTTATTTTAATCATTATACATTTCTTACATTATGTTATGATTCTAATGGTTTTTCCATGATCCACTGAAAACACCTTTATAATTACTGAATAGGATATTTAAAAAGTGTTTTTCTTGACTTTACCACATTGCTTTTGGATCTTTGAAACTGCAGAAAAAAGCCAGGCATAGTGGGTCATGCCTGTAATCCCAGCAATTTGGGAGCCCGAGGCAAGTGGATTGTTTGAGTCCAGGAGTACACATCCAGCCTGGGCACCATGACAAACCCCTCTCTACAAAAAATTAGCCAGGTGTGGTGGTGCATGCCAGTGGTCTCAGCTACTCAGGAGACTAAGGTGGAAGGCTCACTTGAGCCTGGAAGGCAGAGCTTGCAGTGAGCCAAGATTATGCCATACACTCCAACCTGGTGTCAGAGTGAGACCCTGTCTCTAAATGAGTGAGTGAGTGAGTGAGTGAGTGAGTAATCGGGTTTATAAGGCACAAGTATTCCAGATGGTAAAAAATATATATTTTTTTTTAATGAAAAAATGTTGACCAAGTGCAGTGGCTCATGCCTGTAATTTCAGCACTTTGGGTGACCAAGGCAGGTGGATCACCTGAGGTCAAGAGTTTGAGACCAGCCCGACCAACAGAGCAAGCCCCATCTCTACTAAAAATAAAAAATGTTAACTGGGTGTAGCGACACACGCCTGTTATCCCAACTACTCGGGAGGCTGAGGCAGGAGAATCCCCTTGAATCTGGGAGGTGGAGGTTGCAGTGAGCTGAGATCGTACCACTGCACTCCAGCCTGGGTGACAGAGCAAGACTCCATCTCAAATGATAATATAATGAAAAAGAAAATGAGTGTGATGAGATATTAGTGTTATCTATGGTGTTTCTTTTCTTTTTTTTTTTGGACAGTCTCACTCTGTCACCCGGGCTAGAGTGCAATGGCGTGATCTCAACTCACTGCAGCCTTCACCTCCTGGGTTAAAGCAGTTCTCCTGCCTCAGCCTCTCAAGTAGTTGGAATTACAGGCACCTGTCACCACACCCAGCTAATTTTTGTATTTTTAGTAGAGACGGGGTTTCGCCATCTTGGCCAGGCTGGTCTCAAACTCCTGACTTCAGGTGATCCATCCATCTCAGCCTCCCAAAGTGCTGGGATTACGGGTGTGAGCCACCACATCAGCCCTCTGTGGTATTTTTTCTGATTTAAAGTTTGTCTCTGCCTGTAGTGTTTGTGTGTAACCTTGTCACTCTCGAGCAAATGTAGGGCTGAGTAGGTAGTGTATGCAAAGAAAGTGTTCCACCCATTACAAAGTAGTTACAGAACAGAAGAAAACAGAGGATGTCTTTGGCCTTTGCATGTGGTATGTTGTTTTTGTGGCAGGTAAACATCCAGACAGTGAGCAATCTGCCTTCTAAACACACAAGGCCTTCATTGTTTCATTTTGTTTTCCTGATCACTTCTATAATGCGTTTTAGCTCTTTTAGAGATCAAGTGTTTGTAGTGGTATGATTCTACTGTTTTTCATTACAGGGGCCAGACACCTGCTGAGTCGGATTTCCAGGTGCTTGAAATTGCTCGAAAGTTGGAAATGTACGGCATCAGATTCCACATGGCTTCTGACAGGGAAGGAACCAAGATTCAACTGGCAGTTTCCCACATGGGTGTACTTGTGTTCCAGGTAGGCCAGTAGGGAAGGGAGGGGTGAGGACAGGGCAGAGGAAGTATTCTGCAACCTGGTAGGGTTTGTTTTTATACATGCTGGTAAATTTTTGTCCTGATGAGTAAGGTCCTGGATTCCGAAGAGGGGCTTTGCATATCATCCAATCAGACCTCTTACTTGGTGGGAAAATTGTTCTCTTATCCTTCTCTGACACAAGTGTGAATATCCTCCATATCATGGAGCTCACTGCTTCTTGGGACTACCTCCCACCTCCCTGGATTCCCCACTGCCTCCTGCCCCACCAGGGCTGCCCACTGCCCTCTGAGACCTCCCATTCTCTCCTGGGATTCTCTCTACCCCCTTAGAATCCTGAACCACAACCCCATTTTTTTTTCCAGTGGAGGAGCCTGTGCTGTGGGTGTGATCTGTGCCGGACTCTGAGTGCTTATTTATAGTGGGTCACAGTCATCATTTAAGTAAACAAAATTGAAAGTATCAGAGGGATTGCTTGTGATAAGAGTCAGTGTTGTCTTCTGAGGTGTTTGTATTCGTTGTGATGCATAGGTAAATAATTACATAAATGGTGATCACGGCCTGCTCAGTTCTTTGTGGTTATGTGTGTGTGTACTGGGGTTTGTGATGTCCAAGAATCTTTTTTTTTTTTTTTTTTTGAGACGGAGTTTCGCTCTTGTTACCCAGGCTGGAGTGCAATGGCGCAATCTCAGCTCACTGCAACCTCCGCCTCCTGGGTTCAGGCAATTCTCCTGCCTCAGCCTCCCGAGTAGCTGGGATTACAGGCACGCGCCACCATGCCCAGCTAATTTTTTGTATTTTTAGTAGAGACGGGGTTTCACCATGTTGACCAGGATGGTCTCGATCTCAACCTCGTGATCCACCCGCCTCAGTCTCCCAAAGTGCCGGGATTACAGGCTTGAGCCACCGCGCCCGGCCGATGTCCAAGAATCTTAAGAGTGACTGCTAGTGCAGAGTAGGAGGAGCTTTTCTCCTTATTCAGGCCCTTCACATATCTGAAAACTCTTGTTGGGGCTCCCCAAGTCCTCGCTCACCCAGACTAAATATGTGCAGCTTGTCTGGTCCCCTCCTTTTGGGAGCACTCCAGTCACTGGCCCTCGTAAAATTTTGCACCTCTGATAGACTGTGGTAATCCTGAAAAGGTCTCCTTAATGCTGAATGTCGTGAGACTTGTCACTCTTGCAGTCTGGGAACCCATTGCCTGTATGACCTGCTGTTTCTTTGTGAGCTTGTTTTAACCTGTAACCATCAAAGGGCTTGGTCTGATTCAGACCTCCCTCATCAAGCCATGTTTATTATCAAGTTTCAATTTCCTGTCAGAAAAAAAGTTAATTTTGAACTTAGAATATTGTGTTACATTTCGTACTAAATGTGATTAGAGAAAAATAAAAATCCGCTAGAGACTAACCTTAGCAATCCATGCCTTCAAGTGGAGGGTCGACCATCCTCTGCCTACATCTGCTGATAAGTGTTCCCCTGTAGCACAAAGATGAAAACCTCATATCCAAACTGAGCCATTGCCACATTTCTAGAAAAAGACAAATAATACAACGTATAGAAGTTGTAAAAACAAAAGATTAGAAACTTCACATTGAAAATAGCAGACTGAATATGTGTATTTATTTTTATTCCCTTAAAACCCTGAACACAATGACAGTGAAGGAATTTTTGAAACATTTAAATCCATAAAAACAAAGAATGGGAAAAGAGCCCACAAAAGATGAGGGACATCAGCAATATTTGGAAGCTGGGAAATGAATCAGTGAGTGGGACCTGACTTTGCAGAGTGGGAAGGGCTGAAATCTCACAGCCTATAGCAGCAAAGCTACAGTGCAAGCCCACATGTCCTCAGGAGCCCAAGTAACAGCTCACAGTTCATGCTCATGAGAAATAGGACTGCTTCTTTATCAAAAATGTAAAATTTTATCCTGTAATTTTTTTTATGTTAGCCTTGTTTGTAATGGTAAAGTTTGGGGAATTAACTAGAAAGCCAGTTAAATAGCCTGTCACAGTGGTTCACACCTGTAATCTCAGCAATTTGGGAGACTGAGGATGGCAGATTACTTGAGTCCAGGAGTTTGAGATCAGCCTGAGCAACATGGTGAAACCTCATATCTACTAAAAATACCAAAAATTCATCGAATGTAGTGGCGTGTACCTGTAGTCCCACCTACTCACGAGGCTGAGGTGGGAGAATCACCTGAGCCCGGTCGAGGCTACAGTGAGCCAAGATAGTGCCACTACAGTACAGCCTGGGCACCTGGAGTGAGACCCAGTCTCTAAATAAATAAATAAAAGCCAGCTAAATAAATAGTGGTGCATCCATGTAAACAGAATGTTGGGCAACTGTACAAACATGGAAGCGGCTCTTTATGTTCCAATAATGAGACATCCTTCACGATGTATCATTACATGGAAAAAAGATTCAAAACTGTGTATAGTAGTTACTGCTTGGGGGGAAAGAGAGAAAATTGTATGTATACTATAGTACACACTACAAAATGAACTGGTGACATTAATGGCCCCAGGGAAGGGTGGCCAAGCTGGCAGGCTTTGCAACAGGGCTGAGAGGAAGACTTGCACCATGGAATCATTTTTGAACCTTAAGAATTTGAGCCTTATTAATGTATTACTGTATTATATTGCCACAAAACCCTCACAGAAATAAAACACTACATCTATGAAATGTGCAGGATGCCATGATAGAAATAAATGGAGAACATAGAAACATTTTCAAATTTAAAAAATAGGCGCCCCTAGTCCATCTCCACCCAGTGTCGCCTCCCTGGTCCACATGCCACGCAGGGGTCATTAGCCTCTTTGTCCCAAAGAGTTGTGCTGCTACTTTGTAGCAGGTTCAGGGCCTGGCCCCACATGCAACAACAGGAACCCAACCCCAGCAGACCTCGGGCTCCACGATTTCATCTCTGTCATCCACAGAGGTGTGGCAGCCTCAGTTCTAAGTGCAGATATTTAAAATTGTAATATAGGAGGATTCAAGATGCCTGATTAGAGCAGCTGAGGTCCACGGCACTCACAGAGAGGAATGAAAAAGGGTTAAGTGAATTCACCTTCAACTGAAATATTCAGGTTCTTGCACTGGAACTAACTAGGCAAACAACCCACAGAGAATGAAGAAAAGTGAGGGTTGGGGTCGATGGTCCACCCAGGAGCAGCACGGAGCCGCAGGAACCCCCACCCCCAGCCAAGGGAAATGGTGAGTGATTGTGCAGTCTCGCCCAGGAAACCCCACACTTCTCCCAAAGATCTTCACAACCCATGGATCAGGATCCCCTTGTGAGCCCATGCCACTGGGGCCTTGGGTCCAGTACACAAAGCTGTGTTCAGTCTTGGCAGAGCAGCCACTGAGGCGCACACAGAGACCCAGGAGTTTTACATACTTCAGCCCCAGGACCCCCAACAAGGCAGGAAATCTGTTTGTACAAATCCCTAGGAAGGGGGATGATGAATCCAGGGAGCCAGTGTCATTCTGTGGGCCCCATTTCCTCAGCACCTCAAAAGTCAAGACCCACTGGCTTAGAATTCTAGCCAGTCAACAGCAACAGGCTGGAATCGGCCTGAGATGAATCTGAGTTCCCAGTGGGTGGAGCACCCACCATCTCTAGTTTGGTTGACTCAGCCATTTCAGCCTGTTGGCTTTGGAGATCATAAATGGTCTGGACAAGGAAGAGTTCCCCCAAATATAGCATACCTGCTCTACAAAAAGCAGCCAGCCTACTTCTTTAAGCGGATCCCTGACCCTGTAGCTCCTGACTGGGTGAGACCTCCCAACCATGGTCTCCAGTCACCTCCTACAGGTACATTTGGGCCAGCCACAAGTCATTGCCCCCTTGGGATGGAGCTTTTAGAAGAAGCTGGCTGCCATCTTTTCTGTTTCAGAGGCTTTGCTGGTGACACCTCCAGGTTTAGGAAAAACTGAGGCAACTAGGGTATGGAGCAGACCCTCAGCAAACTGCAGCAGCCCTACAGTAAAGCGGCCTGATCAGTAAAAGAAAAATAACAAGACCAAGCACAGTGGCTCACACCTGTAATCTCAGCACTTTCGGAGGCTGCGGTGGGTGGATCACTTGAGGTCAGGAGTTCAAGAGCAGTGTGGCCAATGTGGTGAAACCCCATCTCTACTAAAAATGCAAACATTAGCTGGTTGTGGTGGCAGGCACCTGTAGTCCCAGCTATTTAGGAGGCTGAGGCAGTGATTCTCCTGCCTCACAACCTGTGCCTGCCACCACAACAGCTAACCTCCTCCGGGAGGCAGAGGTTGCAATGAGCTGAGATCGCACCACTGCACTCCAGCCTGGGCAACACAGTGACACTGTCTCAAAAAACAAACACATACCTGGAATTCCAGCACTGTTGGGAGACTGAAGCAGGCAGATCACTTGAGGTCAGGAGTTCAAGACCAGCCTGGCCAACATGGTGAAACCCCATCTCTACTAAAAATAAAAAATAAAAAAATTAGCTGGGTACAGTGGCAGGCGCCTGTAGTCCCAGCTACTAGGGAGGCTGAGGAAGGAGAACTGTTTAAACCCGGGAAGCAGAGGTTGCAGTGAGCTGAGATCATGCCACTGCACTCCACCTTGGGCAACAAAGTGAGACCCTGTATCAAAAAAAGAAAGAAAGAAAACGGAAAACAACAACATGAACATAAAAAGCCCCTTCAGAGGTCAGCAACTTCAAATATCAAAGGTTGACAAGCCCACAGAGATGAGAAAGTCAACACAAAAATGCTGAAAACTCAAAATATTTGAGTGCCTGTTCTCCTCCAAATGACTGCAACACCTCTCCAACAAGGGAACAGAAATGGGCTGAGGCTGAGATAGGTTTATTGACAGAACCAGGCTTCAGAAGGTAGGTAATAATGAACTTTGCTTAGATAAAGGAGCGTGTTGTAACCCAATGCAAAGAAGCTAAGAACCATGATTAAACAATACAGGAGCTTATGGCTAGTTTTAAGAGAAACATAACTGACCTGATGGAGCTAAAAAAATACAACACAAGAACTTCATATTGCAGTCACAAGTATCAATAGCAGAATAGGTCACGCAGAGGAAAGAATCTCAGAGCTTTGAAGACTCTTTCTGAAATAGGCAGACAAGAATAGAAGAGGACTATCCAAGATGGCCAAATAGGAATAGCTCTGGAGTGCAGTTCCCAGTGAGAATGCAGAGGGTGAGTGATCACCGCATTTCCAAACAAATTTTTACTGCCCACAGACCAGGAGATTCCCAGGTAGAAAAGTGCCATGAGTCTCCAGCATGCCTGTTTCAGCCAGTGCAGCAGGTCTGCACACAAAAACTCACACAATCTGGGTGCTGTTTCATCTGGTGCCTGGAATACCTCGGAGACAGAGTCACCCATTCAACTGAAAAAGAGGGCACTGAAACAGGGAGCCAGGTGATCTGGTTTGGCAGGTCTCACCCCCACAAAGACCAGCAATCTGAAATGCTCTGGATTGAGAGTTTCACAGCAAGCATAGCTGGACCCAGGACTGTCCAGCTCTGTGGGGGGAAGGGCATCCACCAGTACCGAGGCAGTCTGCCATTACTGAGGCAGTCCGCCATTACCAAGGCAGTCCACCATTACAGAGACAGTCTGCCATTACCGAGGCAGTTCTAACTATATCTTTTATAAATAAAACCGCGAAGAAGTTCACACAGTAGTTGGGCAGAGCCACGGCAGCTCAGCAATGCCTCTGCTGGCAGACTATGACTAGGCTACCTCCTTGCTGGGCAGGGCATCTCTAAAAAAGGCAGCAGCACGTCAGGAACTTACAATAAAGCCCCACCTTCTCAGGACAGAGCATCTGGGAAAAGCAGTTATCAGCTCTGCTGCAGCAGACTTAAATGTACCTGTGCAGCAGCTCTGAACGGAACAATGTAGCTCATAGTTCAGCACTTGAGCTCCTGTAAGGGACATACTATCTCCTAAAGCAGCTCCCCGACCACTGTATATCCAAAAAGACACCTCGTAAAGGAGAGTTCAGTGTGACATCTGGCGGGTAACCTTCTGGGACAAAGATAACAGGAGAAGAAACTGCTTTACTTTAATAGTAAAGCAACCTTTACTATTCTGCAGCCACTGCAGGTGATCCCCAGGCAAGCAGGGCCTGGAGTGGACCTCCAGCAGTCCTAAAGCAGAGGAGCCTGACTGTTAGAAGAAAAACTAAGAAACAGAAAGAAATAACTTCATCAACAAAAAGGACGTCTACTCAGAGACCCCATCCAAAAGTCACCAACTTCAAAGACCACAGGTAGATAAATCCACAAAGATGGGAAGAAACCAGCACAAAAAGGATGAAAACACCCAAAAACAGAATGCCTCTCCTCCTCCAAGGGATCACAACTCCTCACCATTAAGAGAACAAGGCTGGATGGAGAATGAATCTGATGAATTGACAATAGACTTCAGAAAGTGGGTAATAGCAAACTTCTCTAAGCTAAAATAACATGTTCTAACCCAATGCAAAGAAACTAAGAACCTTGAAAAAAGGTTTGATGAAATGCTAATGAGAATAAACAGCTTAGAAAAGAATAACTGGTAAATGAATTGATGGAGCTGAAAAACACAACACTAGAACTTTGCGAAGCACACACAAGTTTCAATACCTGAATCGACCAAGCAGAAGAAAGGCTATCAGAGATTGAAGATCAACTCAATGAAATAAAACAAGAAGGCAAGATTAGAGAAAAAGTGAAAAGAAATGAACAAAGCCTCCAAGAAATATGGGATTATGTGAAAAGACCTAATCTACATTTGATAGGTGTACCTGAATGTGACAGAGAGAATGAATCCAAGCTGGAAAACATTCTTGAGGATATTATCCAGGAGAACTTCCCAAACCTGGCAAGGCAGGCCAGCATTCAAGTCCAGGAAATACAGAGAACACCACAAAGATATTCCTCAAAAAGAGTAACACTAAGGCATATGATCGTGAGATTCACCAGGGTTGAAATGGAGGAAAAAATGCTAAGGGCGGCTAGAGAGAAAGGTTGGGTTACCCATAAAGGGAAGCCCATCAGACTCACAGCAGATCTCTCCACAGAAATCCTATGAGCCAGAAGAACCAATGTTCAACATCCTTAAAGAAAAGAACTTTCAACCTAGAATTTCATATCCAGCCAAACTAAGCTTCATAAGCAAAGGAGAAATAAAATCCTTTACAAACAAGCAATTGCTGAGAGATTTTGTCACCACCGGGCCTGCCTTACAAGAGCTCCTGAAAGAAGCACTAAACATAGAAAGGAACAACCAGGGCCGGGCGCGGTGGCTCACACCTGTAATCCCAGCACTTTGGGAGGCCGAGGCAGGTGGATCACGAGGTCAAGAGATCGAGACCATCCTGATCAACCTGGTGAAACCCTGTCTCTATTAAAAATACCAAAAAACACCAAAAGCATTGGCAACAAAAGCCAAAATAGACAAATGGGACCTAATCAAACTCCACAGCTTCTGCACGGCAAAAGAAACAGTCACTAGAGTGAATTGGCAACCAACAGAATGGGAAAAAATTTTTGCAGTTTACCCATCTGAC